>JANJGN010000021.1:118328259-118346327 GCA_026770705.1 Isurus oxyrinchus
CTTTGGGATATACGGACTACATATCTAGCAGCTCACTGGCTCTGAAATTCATACACCACGTTACTCGTTTGTGTGATAGGCAGAATGTCTTTTTAGCTTGACAGCAGAATCCTGTTAGTGGTGAACACTCCTGTTACTACTATATAGTAGCAGCGTGGAACAGCTTACTCTACTGTTGCTCAAATTTCTGAGATCCCTTCCCCTTCCAGGGTAATCGGAGGTAGACTGGGCACTTTTCAGGGCCGAAAGTGACGGCCTTAGGCCCGTTCACGAGTCTGTGTGATATACAGCGTGAAACGATCTGATCAGAGTCACCATTATCCCACTGGATGCCTATTTCAGCATCAAGATTGCCTGGTGAGCAAATGGCTCGGGCCCTAGTTACTAGGCTGGAGGCTTGATGTTGGAAAAGGATAACGGCTATCCTGAGAGGTCACTCTGCGCTGTAAAAAGGACACATCAGTGAACCAGACAGGTTTTTACAACAATCAACAATGCTTTATGCAGGTCAACTTTAGACTTTCAATCACAGGTTCTGTTCATTGGATTTAAATTCCACCAGCTGCTGTGGTGGGATTTGAACCCAGGTCCCCAGAGCATTAGCCTGGGCCTCACATCCTCAAATGCAGGCACTACTGGCTGCAGCAAGTGGCACTTGGGTCAGGAACGGTGAAAGCAGATGATTCAATTATAGCTTCGGAAAGGGGACCTGGTAAGTACTTGAAAAGGGGAAAGTATTGCAGGGGTTATGGTGGAACTGCAGGGAACGGGGTGGGAGCGGAACTAGTTGAAGATCCTCCAAAAAGAGCCAGCACGGGAGCAATGGGCCGAATGGTCTCTCCGGTGTTTTAAGCTTCCACGATATGCAGAGCTTAACTCATTGAGTCACAGGCTGTCCCTCGCTTCGGGGGATGGCTACCACTCAGGCTGGCGAGTTCCTTCCCCGGGTCTTCGTGTGACTGAAGAGGCCGGTTCTCAGCCCACAGATGTTTCAGCAGCTGGGCCCAGGCGTTCCCACCCAGCAGTGGGATCCGGAGCACGGGAACCCGATTCCTTCTCTCTCCTTCTCGTCATTCAGACGTCGGGACTCGGAGAACGCTGCAGCTTGACGGACAAGCCATTTTGAACGGCTGGTAGTTTATCTGGGGAGAGGGTGAGGTGGTGGTAGTGTCACTGGGCTAGTAATCCAGAGGCCCAGGTTAACGCTCTGGGGACGTGGGTTCAAATCCTATCACGGCAGCTGGTGGAATTTAAATTCACTTCCAGATTTCAATCTGTTATCGAAATTGGCCACAAAAATTATTGTTGATTGTTGTATAAATGTGTCTGGTTCACTGATGCCCTTTAGGGAGGGAAATCTGTCATCTTTACCCGGTCTGGTCTACATGTGACTCCAGACCCTCAGCAATGTGGTCGACTCTGAAATGGACAAGCAAGTCACTCAGTTCTATCATAGAATCAGAGTTATACAGCACAGGAACAGGCCCTTCTGCCCATCAGGCACCTATCTATCCTAATCCCATTTTCCAGTACTTGGCCCGTAGCCCTGCATGCTGCCGTGTTTCAAGTGCTCATCTAAATACTTCTGAATTGTTGTGAGGGTTTCTGCCTCTACCACCCCCTCAGGCAGTGTGTCCCGGATTCCAACCTCCTCTGGGTGAAAAAGTTTTTCCTCACATCCCCACTAAACCTCCTGCCCCTTACCTTAAATCTATGCCCCCTGGTTATTGACACCTCCGCTAAGGGGAAAAGTTTCTTCCCATCTACCCTATCTATGTCCCTCAGAATCCTGAATATCTCTATCAGGTCCCCCCTCAGCCTTCTCTGCTCTACGGAAATCAACCCCAGCTCTATCCAGTCTCTCTTCATAGCTGAAACGCTCCAGCCCAGGCAACATCCTGGTGAATCTCCTGTGCACCCTCTCCAGTGCAATCACATCCTTCCTATAGTGTGGCGACCAGAACTGCACACAGTACTCCAGCTGTGGCCTAACTAGCATTTTATACAGCTCCAACATACCCTCCCCGCTCTTATATTCTATGCCTCGCTTAATAAAGGCAAGTATCCCATAATCCTTCTTAACCACCTTATGTACCTGTGGTGCTGCCTTCAGGGATCTATGGACATGTACACCAAGATCCCCCTGATCCTCTGTATTTTGTAGAATCCTACCATTCATTGTGTGTTCCCTTGTCATGTTAGTCCTCCTAAAATGCATCACCTCACACTTCTCAGGGTTAAATTCCATTTGCCACTGCTCTGCCCATCTTACCAGCCCATCTATATCGTCCTGTAATCCAAGGATTTCCTCCTCACTATTTACCACACCACCAATTTTCGTGTCGAGCTGCTATAGTCTAAGAAAGATGAAACCGGACGGACCACCCGGCATTGACCCAGGGACCGGAAACAACAACAGCAAAACTCAGCCCTGTCGACCCTGCAAAGTCCTTCCTCACATCTGGGGGCTAGTGCCAAAACTGGGAGAGCTGTCTCACAGACTAGTCACCAACAGCTCAACATAGTCATCCTCACGGAATCATACCTTACAGATAATGTCCCAGACACCACCATCACCATCCCTGGGTACGTCCTGTCCCACCGGCAGGACAGACCCAGCAGAGGTGGGGACACAGTGGTAAACAGTCAGGAGGGGGTTACCCTGGGAGTCCTCAACATTGACTCCGGCCCCATGAAGTCTCATGGCATCAGATCAAACATGGGCAAGGAAACCTCCTGCTGATTACCACGTACCGCCCTCCCTCAGCTGCTGAATCAGTGCTCCTCCCTGTTGAACATCACTTGGAGGAAGCACTGAGGGTGACAAGGGCGCAGAATGTACTCTGGGTGGGGGACTTCAGTGGCCATCACTAAGAGTGGCTTGGTAGCACCACTACAGACCTAGCTGGCCGAGTCTCAAAGGATATAGCTGCTAGACTGGGTGTGCAGCAGGTGGTGAGGGAACCAACAAGAGGGAAAAACATACTTGACCTCATCCTGACCAATCTGCCTGTCTCAGATGCATCTGTCCATGACAGTATCGGTAGGAGTGACCACTACACAGTCGTTGTAGAGACGAAGTCCCACCTTCATATTAAGGATACCCTCCATAGTGTGTGGTACTATCACTGCTAAATGGGATAGATTTCAAACAGATCTAGCAACTCCAGACTGGACATCCATGAGGCGCTGTGGGCCATCAGCAGCAGAATTGTACTCGAACACAATCTATAACCTCATGGTCCAGCATATCCCCCACTCTACCATTACCATCAAGCCAGGGGATCAACCCTGGTTCAGTGAAGAGTGCAGGAGGGCATGTCAGGAGCAGCACCAGGTATACCTAAAAATGAGGTGTCAACCTGAAGCTATAACACAGGACTACTTGTGTGCCAAACAGCATAAGCAGCAAGTGATAGACAGAGCTAAGCGATCCCACAACCAATGGATCAGATCTAAGCTCTGCAGTCCTGCCACATCCAGTTGTGAATGGTCGTGGACAATTAAACAACTCATTGGAGGAGGCTCCACAAATATCCCCATCCTCAATGATGGGGGAGTCCAGCACATCAGTGCAAAAGACAAGGCTGAAGCAATTGCTACAATCTTCAGCCAGAAGTACCGAGTGGATGATCCATCTCGGCCTCCTCCAGAGGTCCCCAGCATCACACATTCCAGTCTTCAGCCAATTCAATTCACTCCGTGTGATATCAAGAAACGGCTGAAGGCACTGGATACTGCAAAGGCTATGGGCCCTGATAATATTCTGGCAATAGTACTGAAGACTTGTGCTCCAGAACTTGCCATGCCCCTAGGCAAGCTGTTCCAGTACAGCTACAACACTGGCATCTACCCGGCTATGTGGAAAATTGCCCAGGTCTGTCCTGTACACAAAGAGCAGGACAAATCCAACCCGGCCAATTACCACCCCACTGGTCTACTCCATCATCAGTAAAGTAACGGAAGGGGTCATCAACAGTGCTGTCAAGCAGCACTTGCTTAGCAATAACCTGCTCACTGACGCTCAGTTTGGATTCCTCCAGGGTCACTCAGCTCCTGACCTCATTACAACCTTGGATCAAACATGGACAATAGAGCTGAATTCTCGAGGTGAGGTGAGAGTGACTGCCCTTGACATCAAGGCTGCAGGGTCCTGATGTTAAGGGGAGGTTGCGTAGTGGTATCATCACTGGACTGGTAACCCAGGGACCCAGGGTAATGCTGTGGAGACCGGGGTTTGAATTCCAACACAGCAGATGGTGGGATTTGAATTTGATATTAAAAAATAACTGGAATCAAAAGTCTAATGACAGCAAAACCATTGTTGATTGTTGTAAAAACCCTTCTGGGTCACTAATGTCCTTTAGGGAAGGAAATCTGCCCTCCTTACCTGGTCTGGCCTACATGTGACTCCAGACCCACAGCAATGTGGTTGACTCGTAACTGCCCTCTGAACAAGGGATGGGTAATAAATACTGGCCTGACCAGTCCGGTGACACCCACATCCTATGAATGAATTATTTTTTTTTAAAAAAAACGATCGAGTGTGGCAGTCCGAGTGAAGGCAGGGTCAGTGAGAACTCTCCACACAAAAAGGGCAATGGTTGTTGGATCATCTCACATCCAGGACATCACTGCAGGAGTTCCTCAGTGTCATTCTCCTTGGAAAAATGGAGATTGGGGGAGGTTTGATAGAGATTTAGGTAAGGGACAGGTCTGGATATGGTAGACATAGAAAAACAGTTCCCAGGGGACTCAGACTTAAGGTTTTGGGCAAGAGATTGGGGGATGGGGTGTGGGAAGGGGTAGGAAGATGGGAGGAAGAATTCTTTTTGCGCAGTGAATGGTAGTGACCAGGAACGTGCTGCCTGCGAGGGTGGTGAAAGCAGAGAGGATGAATGATGTCTAAAGAGAGATGGAGCGGGTACTCAAGGGAAGTAAACTTACAGGGCCACAGGGATAGAGCAGGGGATAGAATGGGGCAGCATGGATTCAATGGGCCAAGTGGCCTCCTTCAGTGCTGTCATGGCTCTGACAACACTCCAGTTCCAAGGCCCCTTCATAACCGGAGGAGTTTTTACCTGGACGATGTGGAGTTTGGGCAAGAGGTTGCAATCGGCCAGTGTCAGCTGATTCCCGTCCAGGAACTTCCTGTTGGAGATGGTCACATCCTCGGTACAGTTCTCATCAATCTCCTCAGGTAGAGGGGTGTTCAGATACTCATCCAGCTTCAGCAAGGATTTCACCAGGCCCTTCTCCAACACTACAGGTGAGAAAGAATCACTCTGAACAGCAGTAACACCTCCCGCTTCCTTCCCTTTATGCCACTATCAGCACCTTCTTTAGTCTTTAACACTGCCTTTACCTTAGTCTCGTATCCATGGCAACTTGGTCAATCTCTCCTTAGCTCCTACCCATCCCTGACCTTCTGTCTTGATCCACCTGCTCCAGCCCCTCTTCAACAGTATTAAATCCATCTCTACTTCTCTTTAGCTCTGAAGAAGTCAAACAGAGGCGAAACGTTAACTCTGTTTCTCTCTCCACACATGTTGCCAGACCTGCTGAGTTTTTCCAGCACTTTCGGTTTTTATTTCAGAAGCTAGGAATCCTGCAGCGAGTAACTCACCTCCTGACTCCCCAAAGCCTGTCCACCATCTACAAGGCACAAGTCAGGAGTGTGATGGAATACTCCCCACTTGCCTGGATGAGTGCAGCTCCCACAACACTCAAGAAGCTCGACACCGTCCAGGACAAAGCAGCCCCGCTTGATTGGCACCACATCCACAAACATTCACTCCCTCCACCACCGACGCACAGTAGCAGCAGTGTGTACCATTTACAAGATGCACTGCAGGCATTCACCAAAGCTCCTTCGACAGCACCTTCCAAACCCACCACCACTACCATCTAGAAGGACAAGGGCAGCGGACACATAGGAACACCACCACCTGGAAGTTCCCCTCCAAGTCACTCATCATCCTGAAATATATCGCCGTTCCTTCACTGTTACTGGGTCAAAATCCTGGAACTCCCTCCCTAAAAGCACTGTGGGTGTACCTACACCACACGGACAAAATCCTGGAACTCCCTCCTTAACAGCACTGTGGGTGTACCTACACCACATGGACAAAATCCTGGAACTCCCTCCCTAACAGCACTGTGGGTGTACCTACACCACATGGACAAAATCCTGGAGCTCCCTCCCTAACAGCACTGTGGGTGTACCTACACCACACGGACAAAATCCTGGAACTCCCTCCCTAACAGCACTGTGGGTGTACCTACACCACATGGACAAAATCCTGGAACTCCCTCCCTAACAGCACTGTGGGTGTACCTACACCACATGGACAAAATCCTGGAACTCCCTCCCTAACAGCACTGTGTGTGTACCTCCACCACACGGACAAAATCCTGGAACTCCCTCCCTAACAGCACTGTGGGTGTACCTACACCACATGGACAAAATCCTGGAACTCCCTCCCTAACAGCACTGTGGGTGTACCTACACCACACGGACAAAATCCTGGAACTCCCTCCCTAACAGCACTGTGGGTATACCTACACCACAGGGACAAAATCCTGGAACTCCCTCCCTAACAGCACTGTGGGTGTACCTACACCACACGGACAAAATCCTGGAACTCCCTCCCTAACAGCACTGTGGGTGTACCTACACCACAGGGACAAAATCCTGGAACTCCCTCCCTAACAGCACTGTGGGTGTACCTACACCACACGAACAAAATCCTGGAACTCCCTCCCTAACAGCACTGTGGGTGTACCTACACCACACGAACAAAATCCTGGAACTCCCTCCCTAACAGCACTGTGGGTGTACCTACACCACACGAACAAAATCCTGGAACTCCCTCCCTAACAGCACTGTGGGTGTACCTACACCACATGGGCTGCAGCGGCTCAAGAAGGCAGCTCACCACCCCCTTCTCAAGAGGCAATTAGGGATGGGCAATAAATGCTGGGCCCAGCCAGCATCCCACAAATGAATTTTAAAAACTCCTTGAACTTGCTAGGTCATTTCAGAGGGAAAGGTTCACCCACCTAAAAAGGACATTAGTGAACCCGAAACAAAAATATAAAAATGTGGCAAAAACTCAGCAGGTCTGACAGCATCTGGGAAGAGAGAGAGAGAGAGAGAGAGTTAATGTTTCGATTCCGGGTGACTCTTCATCCTTAGTGAACCTGATCGGTTTTGGCAACAATCACAGAGTATGGGGTTAGATTTTGTGTTCAAGGTTCCAGATTGGGCCTTGGGGCTGACATGAGATCCCTGAATAACTGGAAAGACCTGATCTACTGATCTCAGAGATTCCCCAACCCAATCTGGTCTAACTCCAGGTCACATTGCTCGGAGATGAAAAGCTGATCCACCTACTGTCGTTCATGCCGGGATTGGGGTTCTTGATGTACGCCGAGAACTTGGAGAAAACGTTACTCCCGGCAGTGTTGGATTCTAGATTCCTGGCCGCCAGTCGAGGATATCTTGGAATAAAACAAAACCCACTCATTAAAAACAAGGAGGTGCGAGGAGGGTACTTTTAAACGTGGGGAGGTGACTTTGGCTTATTTGGAGCTAAGAGGTAGGTGGGAATGAGACATGAGGCAGACAAAGCGCATGTTTATGTCTGTATCACAGTGTCTTATCATGCAGGAGGAGGCCATTCAGCCCATCAAGTCTGGACTGGCTCTCTGAAAAAGCATTCCACCTGGTCCCATTCCCCTGCCTTATCCCTGTAACCTTGCACATTCTCTCTTTTCAGGTAGCAATCCAATTCCCTTTTCAATACCTTGATCAAACCTGCCTCCACCACTCTTTCAGGAAGTTTGTTCCAGACTCCAACCACCCTCTGGGTGAAAAAATATTTCCTCACATCACATTTACTCCTTTTGCCAATTATTTTGAATCTGTGCTCTCTAGTTCCTGATGTTCGCTTGAGTGGGAACAGTTTCTCACTATTTACCCAGTCCATACCCCTCAGGATCTTGAATACCTCCATCAAGTCTCCTCTCAGCCTTCTTTTCTCCAAGGAAAACAGTCACAACCTCTCCAATCTATCCTCATAGCCACAGTTCTTCATCCCGGGAATCATTCCTGTGAATCTCCTCTGTACTCTCTCCAATGCCTGCACATCCATCTAGTCCAGGTGGATAAATCACCTGGACCAGATGGATTACACCCCAGAGTTCTGAAGGAGATAGCTGAAGTGATAGTGGAGGCGTTGGTGGTGATCTTTCAGGAATCACTGGGGCAGGGAGGGTCCCAGAGGACTGGAATATCGCTAATGTAACCCCCCTGTATAAGAAGGGAGTGAGGCAAAAGACAGGAAATTACAGGCTGATTAGACTGACCTTGGTCGTTGGTAAGATTTTAGAGTCCATTATTAAGGATGAGATTTCAGAATACTTGGAAGTGCATGGTAAAATTGGGCAAAGTCAGCATGGTTTCATCAAGGGGAGGTCATGCCTGACAAATCTGTTAGAATTCTTTGAGGAGGAAACGAGTAGGTTAGACAAAGGAGAGTCAATGGATGTTATCTACTTGGACTTCCAGAAGGCCTTTGACAAGGTGCCGCACAGGAGGCTGCTCAGTAAGATAAGAGCCCATGGTGTTAGAGGCAAGATACTAGCATGGCTAGAAGATTGGCTGTCTGGCAGGAGGCAGAGAGTGGGGATAAGGGGGTCCTTCTCAGGATGGCGGCTGGTGACTAATGGAGTTCCACAGGGGTCGGTGTTGGGACCACAACTTTTCATTTTATACATTAATGATCTAGATGAAGGAACTGAGGGCATCCTGGCTAAGTTTGCAGATGATACAAAGATAGGTGGAGGGACAGGTAGTATTGAGGAGGTGGGGAGGCTGCAGAAGGATTTGGACAGGTTAGGAGAATGGGCAAAGAAGTGGCAGATGGAATACAACGTGGGCAAGTGTGAGGTCATGCACTTTGGTAGGAAGAATAGAGACATAGACTATTTTCTAAATGGGGAGAGAATTCCGAAATCTGGAGTGCAAAGGGATGTGGGAGTCCTAGTCCAGGATTCTCTTAAGGTTAACTTGCAGGTTGAGTCGGTAGTTAGGAAGGCAAATGCAATGTTGGCATTTATTTCGAGAGGACTAGAATATAAAAGCAGGGATGTACTGCTGAGGCTTTATAAGGCTCTGGTCAGACCACATTTAGAATATTGTGAGCAATTTTGGGCCCCGTACCTCAGGAAGGATGTGCTGGCCCTGGAGAGGGTCCAGAGGAGGTTCACGAGAACGATCCCAGGAATGAAAGGCTTAACATATGAGGAACGTTTGAGGACTCTGGGTCTATACTCGATGGAGTTTAGAAGGATGAGGGGGGATCTGATTGAAACTTACAGAATAATGAAAGGCCTGGATAGAGTGGACACGGGGAAGATGTTTCCATTAGTAGGAGAGACTAGGACCTGAGGGCACAGCCTCAGAGTAAAGGGAAGACCTTTTAGAACAGAGACGAGGAGAAACTTCTTTAGCCAGAGAGTGGTGAATCTATGGAATTCATTGCCACAGAAGGCTGTGGAGGCCAGGTCATTGAGTGTATTTAAGACCGAGATAGATAGGTCCTTGATTGGTAAGGGGATCAAAGGTTACGGGGAGAAGGCGGGAAAATGGGGTTGAGAAACTTATCAGCCATGACTGAATGGCGGAGCAGACTCGATGGGCCGAATGGCCTCATTTCTGCTCCTATGTCTTATGGTCTTATCCTTTCTCAAGTATGGCGCCCAGAACTGTTTGCAATATAACTAGTGTCTTACACAAGTTGAACATGAGCTCCTTACTCTTGTACACAATGCTCCTATTAATAAATACTAAACGCATTACTAACTGCTCAGTCAACATTCCCTGCCATCTTCAATGACCTACGTATGTATACACCGAGGACGCTGTTCCTGCACCTCCTTCAGAGGCTCTCCCTTTACTTTATACTCTCTCCACATTTTTCCTGCTATGGATAATTTCCTAACTTCTCCTGGAACTGAGTCGTCTTCACCAGAGTCTGCAGCTGGGGGGGTGGGGGGGGCTGGGGGTGACACTCCACAGCCAGGGAGGGGGTGGGGAGTGGGGGGGGGTGGTGGTGACACTCCGCAGCCGGGGAGGGCTTCACAGGTTGATAATCAATTGTTACCAACTCACTTTCCTTGACCATCCAGTCCTGAAGTGGGACTGGAACCCAGAGTTTCTGGCTCTGCAAGGAGGGAGAGAGACTAAAGCAGAATGGACTAGCGTGAAATGTCTTTGAAGACAGCTTAACCATTTGTACCTCATCTTTCCCCGTCTGCAGCCAGAGAGCCTGATGCAGAATGGCTGACTTCGCTCGGTGGAAGAGAGAGTCAGAACAGCCACAGGGAATCTTAAAGCCTATTCACACTCGCTCTGGAATGGACAGGTCAACAGTCGAGAAGTTGAGAAAACCAAAGCCCAGCTTGCGTGCAGAGCAGCACCGCATTTCCTTCCGGGCAAGCTGACCCAGTGACCTCTGGCCGGAAAAATCCCGCAAGTTTCCCCACATTCCTCACGTAAAAGTGGATCCTCAGAAAGACTAGGGTCAAAGTCCAAAACCAAACTGCAGCCTTGGAGATGTTAACGATACTATTCCATATGGCGAAAACAAAACCCAGCATTTATGTTTCAAGGTTCATTTTTTCAAATGAAAGTGAGCAGGTTGTGAACAAAACCGGTTGCAATCATCAATTACGCTGCTTTTTCGATCTCACCTCAACCCCTGGAAAACGTCACCCGTGTAAAAGTCAAGCCGGGCACTTCCGGAACAAAAAACAGGTCCCAAAAATTCAATTTCCCCACAAGTATGCGCTGTGTATTTACACACGCGGACACACGGTGTATGGGAGTCTCTGTCTGCCCTGTTTAAACCACAAGATACAAGACAACAAAAAGCCCTTCGGGGGGTTAGTGGGGGGGTTGGTGGTGGTGGTATCTTCAATCTCCTCTTGCCAAGGCTGGTGTAAACAGTCAGGGTGCCCTTCCTGTAACCCCCTGAAGGAGTCTGTACTATGTGAATTGGTATCTACCACACATAAAATGTAACCTCTCACATAGTGTATTAGCTGATCGACATGGTTTATAAATAAAGAGTATTAACCGGGTGTTTCTTGGTTCTCAAACCCTGTGTTAGAGTGAAGATAGAGTCATAACAGCACAGAATGAGGCCCTTCAGCCCATTGAGTCTACGCTTGCTCTCTAAAACAGTCAGTCCCATTCTCCCGCACTATCCCTGCAAGTTTATTTCCCGCAAGCGCCTGTCCAATTTCCTCCTGAAATCATTCATCAGCTCAGCTCCCACCACCCTCGGAGGTAGCAAGTTCCAGCTCATCACCACTCACTGTGTAAAAAAAAATCTTTCCTCCTCACACCCCCCCAATACCTCTTCCCCAAACCTGAAAGCCCTGCTCCCCCTTCCATCAGCGAACAGGAACAGCTTTAGTCCGTCCACCTTATCCAAACCTGTCCTCATCTCGTATACCTCGATCCAACCTCCCCTCAATCTCCTTCACTCCAAGGAGAACAGCCCCAGCACGTCCAGAGCAGGAGAGACAGCCCCAGGCCCAGTAGTCTGGCTGGGTCACCGCGTGGTTCGATTCCACCTACTTGGGAGGGCAGAGATTTTCCTCCAGGAACTCCTCAATCTTGTTCGTGTCAGTCTTCACCTCGTTCTCAAACAGTAGAAACGGCGGCTGAGTACCAGGGGCTAAATCCTCCAGGAATTTATTCTCAAATTTCCTGAAAAAGTGGGAGGGAATTTTTTAAAAAAAAAACAAAACACAAGAGAAGCGGGATAAGGAGAACGGCACAGTTATAGAACCATAGAAAAGTTACAGCACAGAAGGAGGCCATTCGGCCCATCTTGTCCATGCCAGCCCGAGGACACCCAGGTGCCCTTTCTAATCCCACCTTCCTGCACCCGGCCCATAGCCCTGCAGCTTACAGCACTTAAGGTGCAGATCCAGGTACTTTTTGTTTGGAGTTTCTGCCTCTACCACCAACTTGGGCAGCGAATTCCAGACACCCACTACCCTCTGCGTAAAAAAAAGTTCTTCCTCATGTCCCCTCTACACCTTCTGCCACTTATCTTGAATCTATGTCCCCTGGTTCTAGAATTCTCCACCAAGGGAAACAATTTTATCCTGTCCACTCTATCGATTCCCCTCATAATTTTGTACACCTCAATCAAGTCACCTCTCAGCCTTCTTTGTTCTAAGGAAAATAACCCCAACCTATCCAATCTCTCCTCGTAGCTACACTTTTCTAACCCTGGCAACATTCTTGTAAACCTCCCCACCCCCCTGCCCAGCCACACTCGCTAACCTACACTGGTCTGAGTTCAGCAATCACTCGATTCTGAAATTCCCAACTGCGCTTTCAAATCCCTCTATAGCCGCATCCCTCCCAATCTCTGTAACCTCCTCCAGCCCCTACACCCCTCCCAATCTCTGTAACTTCCTCCAGCCCCTACACCCCTCCCTATCTCTGTAACCTCCTCCAGCCCGTACACCTCTCCCTATCTCTGGAACCTCCTCCAGCCCCTACACCCCTCCCTATCTCTGTAACCTCCTCCAGCCCCTACACCTCTCCCTATCTCTGTAACCTCCTCCAGCCCGTACACCTCTCCCTATCTCTGGAACCTCCTCCAGCCCCTACACCCCTCCCTATCTCTGTAACCCCCTCCAGCCCCTACACCCCTCCCTATCTCTGACCTCCTCCAGCCCCTACACCCCTCCCAATCTCTGACCTCCTCCAGCCCCTACACCCCTCCCTGTCTCTGTAACCCCCTCCAGCCCCTACACCCCTCCCTATCCCTGTAACCCCCTCCAGCCCCTACACCCCTCCCTATCTCTGTAACCCCCTCCAGCCCCTACACCCCTCCCTATCCCTGTAACCCCCTCCAGCCCCTACACCCCTCCCTATCCCTGTAACCTCCTCCAGCCCCTACACCCCTCCCTAACCCTGTAACCTCCTCCAGCCCCTACACCCCTCCCTATCTCTGTAACCTCCTCCAGCCCCTACACTCCTCCCTATCCCTGTAACCTCCTCCAGCCCCTACACCCCTCCCTATCCCTGTAACCTCCTCCAGACCCTACACCCCTCCCTATCTCTGTAACCTCCTCCAGCCCCTACACCCCTCCCTATCCCTGTAACCTCCTCCAGCCCCTACACCCCTCCCTACCTCTGGAACCTCCTCCAGCCCCTACACCCCTCCCTATCCCTGTAACCTCCTCCAGCCCCTACACCCCTCCCTATCCCTGTAACCTCCTCCAGCCCCTACACCCCTCCCTATCCCTGTAACCTCCTCCAGCCCCTACACCCCTCCCTACCTCTGGAACCTTCTCCAGCCCCTACACCCCTCCCTATCTCTGGAACCTCCTCCAGCCCCTACACCCCTCCCTATCTCTGTAACCTCCTCCAGCCCCTACAACCCTCCCTATCTCTGTAACCTCCTCCAGCCCCTACACCCCTCCCTATCCCTGTAACCTCCTCCAGCCCCTACACCCCTCCCTATCTCTGTAACCTCCTCCAGCCCCTACACCCCTCCCTATCTCTGTAACCTCCTCCAGCCCCTACAACCCTCCCTATCTCTGTAACCTCCTCCAGCCCCTACACCCCTCCCTATCCCTGTAACCTCCTCCAGCCCCTACACCCCTCCCTATCCCTGTAACCTCCTCCAGCCCTTACACCCCTCCCTATCTCTGTAAACCCCTCCAGCACCTACACCCCTCCCTATCCCTGTAACCTCCTGAAGCCCCTACACCCCTCCCTAACCCTGTAACCTCCTCCAGCCCCTACACCCCTCCCTATCTCTGTAACCTCCTCCAGCCCCTACACCCCTCCCTATCTCTGTAACCCCCTCCAGCACCTACACCCCTCCCTATCCCTGTAACCTCCTGAAGCCCCTACACCCCTCCCTAACCCTGTAACCTCCTCCAGCCCCTACACCCCTCCCTATCTCTGTAACCTCCTCCAGCCCCTACACCCCTCCCTATCTCTGTAACCCCCTCCAGCCCCTACACCCCTCCCTATCTCTGTAACCCCCTCCAGCCCCTACACCCCTCCCTATCTCTGGAACCTCCTCCAGCCCCTACACCCCTCCCTATCCCTGTAACCTCCTCCAGCCCCTACACCCCTCCCTATCTCTGGAACCTCCTCCAGCCCCTACACCCCTCCCTATCTTTGGAACCTCTTCCAGCCCCTACACCCCTCCCTATCCCTGTAACCTCCTCCAGCCCCTACACCCCTCCCTATCTCTGGAACCTCTTCCAGCCCCTACACCCCTCCCTATCTCTGGAACCTCCTCCAGCCCCTACACCCCTCCCTATCTCTGGAACCTCCTCCAGCCCCTACACCCCTCCCTATCTTTGGAACCTCTTCCAGCCCCTACACCCCTCCCTATCCCTGTAACCTCCTCCAGCCCCTACACCCCTCCCTATCTCTGGAACCTCTTCCAGCCCCTACACCCCTCCCTATCTCTGGAACCTCCTCCAGCCCCTACACCCCTCCCTATCTCTGTAACCTCCTCCAGCCCCTACACCCCTCCCTATCTCTGGAACCTCCTCCAGCCCCTACACCCCTCCCTATCTCTGGAACCTCCTCCAGCCCCTACACCCCTCCCTATCTCTGGAACCTCCTCCAGCCCCTACACCCCTCCCTATCTCTGGAACCTCCTCCAGCCCCTACACCCCTCCCTATCTCTGGAACCTCCTCCAGCCCCTACACCCCTCCCTATCTCTGGAACCTCCTCCAGCCCCTACACCCCTCCCTATCTCTGTAACCTCCTCCAGCCCCTACACCCCTCCCTATCTCTGGAACCTCCTCCAGCCCCTACACCCCCTCCCTATCTCTGGAACCTCCTCCAGCCCCTACACCCCTCCCTATCTCTGTAACCTCCTCCAGCCCCTACACCCCTCCCTATCTCTGTAACCTCCTCCAGCCCCTACACCCCTCCCTATCTCTGTAACCCCCTCCAGCCCCTACACCCCTCCCTATCTCTGTAACCTCCTCCAGCCCCTACACCCCTCCCTATCTCTGTAACCTCCTCCAGCCCCTACACCCCTCCCTATCTCTGTAACCTCCTCCAGCCCCTACACCCCTCCCTATCCCTGTAACCTCCTCCAGCCCCTACACCCCTCCCTATCCCTGTAACCTCCTCCAGCCCCTACACCCCTCCCTATCTCTGTAACCTCCTCCAGCCCCTACACCCCTCCCTATCTCTGTAACCTCCTCCAGCCCCTACACCCCTCCCTATCTCTGTAACCTCCTCCAGCCCCTACACCCCTCCCTATCCCTGTAACCTCCTCCAGCCCCTACACCCCTCCCTATCTCTGTAACCTCCTCCAGCCCCTACACCCCTCCCTATCTCTGTAACCTCCTCCAGCCCCTACACCCCTCCCTATCTCTGGAACCTCCTCCAGCCCCTACACCCCTCCCTATCTCTGTAACCTCCTCCAGCCCCTACAACCCTCCATATCTCTGTAACCTCCTCCAGCCCCTACACCCCTCCCTATCTCTGTAACCTCCTCCAGCCCCTACACCCCTCCAGGATCTCTGCTCTCCTCTAATTCAAGCTCTTCAACATCTCCCATTTTAAATCGCTCCACCATTGGCGGCCGGGCCTTCAGCTGCCTGGGACCCTGAGCTCTGGAATTCCCTCCCTAAACCCTCTCCACCTCGCTTCCCTCCTTCAAGACGCTCCTTAAAACCTCCAGCTCGACGATGCTCCTGTGAAGGACATTGCATTAGTATAGCGCCTTTAACGTCAGACAAAGCTGCTGTTGTCTTCACTCCAGAGACCATAGGGATGGCAGCAGGTAGGAAGCGGGACACATGTACCGAGGGGCAGCGCTGGAGGGAGTTACTTGCAGCTGGGGCATGTGTCAAGGTCTCGAACTCTCCAGGATCATCCTGGAGTCTTACAGAATCAGAGATTAACTTCCCAGCGCTACTGCCTTCAGAAAAACCACCGCGGCCTTTAAACTAAAGGTGCCTTTCATCATCACAAGTTTTAAAAGAAAATTGGGAACAGCTTGAAAATAAAAAGGACTATTTGACTTAGGGTTGCCAACCCTCCAGGATCAGCCCGGAGTCTCCAGGAGTTGAAGATCAACCTCCGCAAAATCCTGGAGAGAAACCTATTGTTTTTTTTTTTCCCCCCAATATCATTTCTTTTCACCACTTTTCTTTCCAGGATATAAAAATATTGAAAACGGGGGAAGGAAAAGGGCTGTTTGTCCAACTCTCAAGCACCATCCACTTGGGTAATGAGGCGTTTTGCTTTCCAGTTGGCGTTAGGAAGGTCATAGGTCACCGGGGATGAGACGTTGGCCAACTAACGGCTGGAGTGCGGGGGAAAGTCATGTGATAAAACCTCCAGGAATACATCTAATCGCAGTTGGCAACCCTAATTTGACTCCCAATCAAGAATCACCCAGCCAATGAGTGAAGCTGGCTTGCTTTCTGATTGGTGCAGGATGAGTCCGTGCCCTCTTGGACCTCTAAAGGACGACCTATGTCAACCAGAACAAAGATAGACGCGGACGGGGAAGCTGGGTCGCGTGATGGAACTCTCCGGAAACGTTGCCTAGAGTCGGCTCCAGACAGGGTAGAGGGAGCTCCGCTCTGCACCTTGGGTCTGGTACAGCGAGAGCCAGCAACCAACACTTTCCACATCACGGACACGTAGCCTGGAAATGGAACGTCTTCCCGCTCGCCTGCACAAACCTTCCTCATCTTTGGAAGTACAAAGAGAGAGAGGCTAGGCGAGATGAATCAGGATGGGAGGAGACTCAAACTCTTGACTCAGACCAGCCATCAGGCCCGTCTGTGCGCTATAAACTTTTCTGAAAAAAAAAAACGACTTTTTTTTGTCAAAGCTTTTCATCTTGCACTTATCAGGATCACCTGCATGAAGGAAACAACAATTTATACTGTACGGGAAGAGAGTGCGGATTGGTTGGCAAGTGGACTCTGATCGGTAGAGGTGTTTACAGACTCGAAATGCTGTCTCTCTCTCTCTCACTCCGCAGACGCTGTCAGACCTGCTGAGTTTTCCCCAGCTAGTTTTGTGTTTCAGATTTCCAGCATCTGCAGTATTTTGCTTTCATTTGGCCATTAAAAAAAAAGTCCTTTTCTTCAGCAAGCTCTGTAACCACTAAATGACTAATTACAAACCGGTCGTTAATCCAGTCTGCACCGACCTTTTAAATGCTGGTAGTTCAGCGGATTTGAACCAACCACCCTCTTGGAACAACTAACCAGTAGATTATTATAGGAAAAGGCCATTTGGCCCATCAAGTCTGGGGAGTCCCTTTTCTCTCCTTCAAGGATCTATCCACCTCCCGCACAATGACTCTGCACCCGACACCCTATCAGGCAGCGCTTCAAATCCCAACCACTCGTCGCAAAAATAAAAAGCTTTTCCTCATTTGACTCCTTCACCGATCACCATAAAACTCTGGTTATCGGCCCTTCAGCCAATCGGATACAGTTTCTCCACATCTGAACCCTCAAGGTGGTGGAGGGGGGGAAACAATCCCAGCTTCTCCCAACCCATCCACAGTCCCTCAACCCCTGGAACCATTCTGGTCAACCTGTTCAGCTCCCTCTCCAACGTCTTCACCTCCTTTATCCTAAGGCCCGGTACCCAGAACTGGTCACCGCACTCCAGCTGGGAGCCAAAGCTGTGCTTTATACGGGTACAGCCTGATGTCCTGCTTTCTGTACTCAATACCTCCCAGTTATCCAGACCCGAGTCTCACAGCCTTTATTAACTGCTTTGCGAACCATTCAAAGGATGTGTTTTCTTTTTTAAAATATTCATTTTACCCGTGGGATGCGGGCGTCCCTGGCGAGGCCAGAGTTTATTGCCCATCCCTAATTTCCCAGAGGGGATTTCAGAGTCCGCCACATTGCTGTGGGTCTGGAGTCACGTGTAGGCCAGACCAGGTAAGGAGGGCAGATTTCCTTCCCCAAGGGGCATTAGAAACCAGATGTTCGTGGTTCATTCCTGATCCTGACC
>JANJGN010000022.1:707663-1020163 GCA_026770705.1 Isurus oxyrinchus
CTCAAGTTCTGTCGAAGGGTCATGAGGACTCGAAACGTCAACTCTTTTCTTCCCCGCCGATGCTGCCAGACCTGCTGAGTTTTTCCAGGTAATTCTGTTTTTGTTTTGGATTTCCAGCATCCGCAGTTTTTTTGTTTTTATTCACATCAACATGGCTGATTCTTAACTGGGCTCTGAGCAATCCAGCAGAGTCCTCAGTTGTATCCAACCAGGGATGGGTAATAAGTGGTGACCCCTGTCAACAAGTCCACTCACTCCCTGACAACAGAAATAATATAGGAATAAAATACTGCGGATGCTGGAAATCTAAAATAAAAACAGAAAATTCCGGGGAAACTGAGCAGGTCAGACAGCAACCATGGAGAGAGAAACAGAGTTAACGTTCCAAGTCAGTGACAGAGCTGCAAGAAGTTAGAGGTGTAATTAGTTCTTATCAACAATAGAGACATTTCATTTATGTATTGGCTGAGGGAGAAATATTGGCCAGGACAGTGGGTGGGGGGTGGGGGGGGGGGGGGGGGGGGGTGGGGGGGGTCTCCCCTGCTCTTCTTCAAACTAGTGCCAAGGGATTTTTACATCCACCCCAGAGAGCATTTTGCTCCTCATTTAACGTCTCATTTGAAAGATGGCTCCTCTGACAGTGCAGCATTCCCTTGGTACTGTAATGGAGTTTCAGTCTGAGCTACATGCTCAAGTCTGTGCATTGGAACTAGAGCCCACAACCTTTTGATCCAAAGACACAGATGGAGATTAGCACTGAGTCACAACTGAGGCGTTACTCTTTATTTTGAACAATGAAGGAGCTGACTGCTCTCTGTTAACTGTGTAAACAGGACTCAGGGTAAGACCAGCATAAAAACAAATCCAGTGGCTCAATGTTGCGTCAGTCCCAGCATCATTCTGATTTCAATATCCTCATGCAAAACATATTAAAAGCATGTTCCCGAGCCAGTGACAGAGCCTCTGAAACATGCCCCGGGGGAGAGGAGGAGCAGGGGAAGGGGCAAAGAAATAAGCAAGTGAACACTCAAAACAAAATCAGAATTACCTGGAAAAACTCAGCAGGTCCGGCAGCATCAGCGGAGAAGAAAAGAGTTGACGTTTCGAGTCCTCATGACCCTTCGACAGAACTTGAGTTCGAGTCCAAGTAAGAGTTGAAATATAAGCTGGTACACTCATTGCTGCCCTCAGACACAACAACTTGAAATTGATATAGCACCTTTCATAGCCCAAAGCGTTTCACAGGAATACAATCCGATGTAAAACTGACACTGAGAGCCAGTGGAGGAGGAGATATTAAGACAGGTGATCAAACGCTTGTTTAAAAAGACTGATTCTACTCAAGGGAGGACAGAGAGAGGTGGAGAGGTTTAGGGAGAGAACTCCAGAGTTTAGGGCCCAGGCAGCTGAAGGCACAGCCACCAAGGGTGGGTGAAGAAGAGGGGGATGCACAAATTCTTGAAAGGAAACACTTACGCAGCAGGGAACTAACCGAATAGCTGCTTCAAAGAGCAAGCACAGGCACGATGGGCTGAATGGCCTCCTTCTGTGCTGAAGGTTATAGGATTTAATGTCATTTTTAATAAAATCATAAGAAATAGGAGCAGGTGCAGTGCCTTGAGCTGCTCCTCCACTCAGTAGGATCACGGCTGATCCGACTGTATCCTTAACTCTACTTTCCTGTTTGTTCCCCATAACCATTAACTCCCTTGTAGGTCAGAAATCTGTCTAACTCAGACTAGAATCTATTCAATGGTTCAAATCTCCACCACTCTCTGCGGAAGACAGTTCCACAGACTAAGGAACCTCAGAGAAGAAATTCCTCCTCATCTCCATTTTAAATGGGAAATCCCTTATTTTTAAACAATGCCCCCTCGTTCTAGATTCTAACATCCTCTCAGTATCCACCCGGTGAAGTCCCTTCAGGTTCTTATATGTTTCAATAAGATCACCCCTCATTCTTCTAAACTCCAAAGGGTACACGTCCAAGCTGCTCAACCTTTCCTCATAAAATTACCCCTTTACCCCAGGAATCGGCGAGTGAACCTTCTCTGAACGACTTCCAATGCAAGTATATCCCTTCTTAAGTAAGGAGATCAAATCTGTGCACAGATGTGGTCTCACAAATGCCCTGTACAGTTGTGACAAGACTTCCCTACTTTTATCCTCCAACTGCCTTGCAATAAAGGCCAACCAACATTCCATTTGCCTTCCTAATTACTTGCTGTAGCTGCATACTAACTTTGAATGATTCATGTATAAGGACACCCAGATCCCTCTGTACTGCAGCACCCTTTAGCCTCTCTCCATTTAAATAATATTCTGCTTTTCTATTCTTCCTGCCAAGATGGACAACTCCATTTTCACACATCATACTTCATCTGGTAACTTTTTGCCCATTCACTTACCCTATCTACATCGCTTTGCAGACTCTTTGTATCCTCCCCACAACTTGCTTTTCTACCTATCTTTGTATCTTCAACAAATTTGGCTATAATACAGTTGGTCTTTCATCTAAGTCATTAATATAGAACTGTAAATAGTTGAGGCGCCAGCATTGATCCTTGTGCACTCCTCTTGATACGGTTTACAAACCTGAAGGTGATCCATTTATCCTGACTCTCTGCTTCATGCTAGTGAACCAATCCTCCACCCATGCTAATATCTCACCCCCAACATCATAAACTCTTATCTTGTATCATAACCTTTTATGTGGCACCTTATCAATGCCTTTTTGGAAATCCAAAAACAGAACATCTACTGGTTCCCCTTTACCCACCCTGCTTGTTACATCCTCAACGAGCTCTAATAAAACTGTCAAACACATTTTCCCTTTCACAAAACCATGTTGACTCTGTCTGATAGTATTACGATTTTCTAAATGTCCTGCTACTACCTCCTTAACAGTGGGTTCTAGCATTTTCCTAATGACAGCTATTAGACTAACTGGCCTATAGCTTCCTGCTTTCTGTCTTCCTCCTTTCTTGAACAGTGGTATTGCATTTGTGGTTTGCCTATCCACCAGGACCTTCCCAGAATCTAAGGAATTTTGGAAGATTACAACCAATACATCCAGTATCTCTACAGCCACTTCTTTTAAGACCCTGGGATGCAGGCCATCCGGAACTGGAGACTCGTCAGCCTTTAGTGCCATTAGTTTCCCTTGTACATTTTTTCTAGCGATCATGGTTGTTTTGAGTTCTCTCTTCCCTCTTGATTTTCCACAATTATTGGGTTGCTTTTAGTGTCTTTTACTGTGAAGACAGACAGAAAACATTTGTTCAATGTCACTGCCATTTCCCTGTTTCCCATTAATAATCCTCCAGCTTCACCCTCTAAGGGACTGAGAGATTTTCTTTCTGATCTTTTAAGGAGCTTTTTGTCATCCCTCCATACATCTCCTTCTTCGGGTCAATCTGATAATGGAGCTGTGAAGCACCCTTACTTTTACTACATTAAAGGCGTTATATAAATGCAAGTTTGCGTTGTTCCTAAAACACTTTTCAAAACTTGTGTTTCAAAAAGAAAATGGTTGTTTCATTTCTCACACTGCTGACGAGGGACCCAGAGAAATGATAAGGTGGCACTGAGTGTGACAGATGAGGGAACCTCCTTGGAGTTGGAATCAGAACTGTGTTGGGTGTGTGTTGGGACTAGTTTTGCTCTGTGCTCATAAAGGATCAACACAGACTCACTGGGTAAAGTCCCTCCTCTGGGATATAAACTTTTATGAGGCGTCAGATAGTGTACAAGAAATCCACCCTTCCCCTGCCCACCAGTCCTCCTCCCCCCCCGGGGATTTGTCTGCCTGTTTTCCCTTCCAAACACCTGTTCTGAAAGTTACGGATGGATTCCTGTTGTCTTGATGAATAAAATTAGTTTGAAGACTAAGAAATTCAGTTCTAACTGGTTGCTTGCCCACGGAATTGTACATGTGAAGGCTAAGACCAGACTAAGTGTGGTCTTCAGATGGTGCAGAGTTAGAGGGTAGGATATAACTGGTCTTGGGGACATTGCTGCAACTCACTGCACATTTTAAAGTCATTTTTCTGTCCTTAATTATTCTAGGAATTTATAATGGAAACATATATGTTGACTTTAGAATAGAAAATGCCTATTTAAACTCGTCACACTGTAATTGCACCCATCTGCCAGTGGTGGCACTGTAGCAGGGTCATCAGGCTTGTGTTATGGGGCCAGTTACACAGCAACACTGGTGTGGGCCCAGCTACCATTCCTGAGCCACATGACTTGGGATCGAATGACCAGTATTCCGGACTGCAGCCCTGGTGGGTTTTCCTCTCCCTCAGTTAGGGATGCTGAGATTAATTATTCAAAATGACCTCGGGATCAAGTTCCTGGTCTTCCTTGGAACTTGCATTTAAATAGCATCTTTCACATCCTTAGCAATCCCTAAAACACTAACCAGAACGTGTGTTGTTTTATTTACACACATCAAGGTCCAGATAATCTGCTTTAAGTGATGTTGACTGAGGGATAAGTATTGACAAGGGCACCGGGGAGTACTCCCACAGCTCTCTGACGTAGTGGCCATACAATCTTTTACACCTATGTGAGAGGCTTTGTTTTATCCTCTCATCCGAATGACAGTGCCTCCAGCAGTGCAGCACTCCCTCAGTCCTGTACTGGAGATTTTGAACTCACAACCTCCTGACTCTGAGATGAGAGAGCTACCCACTGAGCTACAGATGACTCTCGGTGTTAGGACTTGGCCCTGAATTAGGACTCCTACAATGATAAAGCAGATCACTGATTGTCAACACTCCGAAGCCCACGTTTAAAATTGTGTTGGGGTATGAGCATCGCTGTGATTGGTGATCACCCCCACCCCCATTCTCAGCATTTCCTGTCAACCACTCAATCCCTCCAGATCAGAAACCATGTCAGAGATGTCCAACAAACAACTACTGCACTTCACTCAGCAACCTAAACACAGCTGCTGCACTTCTTAACAAGGCTTTTACTAATACTTCATAACAATTTGTTATTAAAGCAATTCTATTTTGGGATTTTTTTCTTATCTTCCACCTGATGATGCCTTGAATGGAGATGGTGCACCATCAGGTAAATATGCTTGACCTAAATAGCCAAGTGGTTATAGTACTGGGTTTGTAACCCTAAGATCCAGAGTTCAAATCTCACAATGGCAAACTATGAAACAACGTAACTTCATCTGAGACAGATAGAAACGGGTTTGTACTCGAAAGAGTTACTGACACAAGAGTTGAGTGGAATCAGGAGATATATACCTGTAATGTTTCTCTCTGTAAATAAATCAGGTAAATACACTTCCTCTGGTGTTAGCCCTGGCTTGGTGGGTAACACTCCTGCCTCTGAGACAGGAAGTTGTGGGCTCAAGTCCCATTCCAGATGGTCAAGCACATAGTGAAGGCTGGGTAGTCCCAGTGTAGAACTGACAGAGGGAGTGCTGTGCTGTCAGAGATACCACCATTTTAGGTGAGACATGAAACAAAAGCACTGTGTGCCTCCTCCGGTGGACTGTTTGAAGGAGTGCTGTGAATTCTCCTGCTGTCCCATTCTATATTTATCCCTCAATATCCCTCAATAGTCTAGGTGAATATATATGAAGGACTGAAGTTGCTATTTGTTGACACAGTCATTATCATGTTGCCATACGTGGGAGCTGCTGTGCACAGGTTGGCTGCTAGGTTCCTTCATTATAGCCATGACTTCACTTCAAAAAAGTACTTAATTGGCCAAAAATGATTTGGGATATTCTGAAGTTATGAAAATATGCATTTTAATCAATCTATCTTCACAGCATCCCATTGTGCTCGTTCATTGCTATTATGTGGGCAGTTGTAACCCTGTGCTGTACCTGTCCTGGGAGTGTTTGATGGGGACAGTGTAGAGGGAGCTTTACTCTGTATCTAACGCTGTGCTGTACCTGTCCTGGGAGTGTTTGATGGGGACAGTGTAGAGGGAGCTTTACTCTGTATCTAACCCCGTGCTGTACCTGACTGGGCTGATTGATCCTGAAGGTATCATCATTTATTGGCACTATATCTCTCCTGTAATTCACTAAAGATACAATTTGACATGTATCCCTAAAATTTGAGACTGCACCTTTCCAAACACTCGGAATATCACCTGGCACCACAGAAAATCATCACAACTTTTGGAATCCAAAACAAAAAACAGAGAGTGCTGTAAAGACAGGTGGACCCAAAACACTGAACACTCTGTGACATCCTCAGGTGCTGACACTGCTGTGTATTTGCATATTTAGTTAATGATAGATTCTGCACCATGGTTTTAAAGCCTGTAATTTTATCCAATAAATATTGCAGCACCAATAAATCACTCATAAAATCACCGGATCTGCCAGCACTGTTTAACTTCTCAGTTCTAAGGGCTGCAGGAAGTGTTGTGAAAGGTACAAACTGTATTTGAGGCTGAGTTGTTCACGAGCTCCACAAGCCCAAAGCTTTTTAACTTAATATATTCAAGACTAGAATGAAGAAATGGGGAGTTATTTGTTCATGTTTCTAGGTGGTGCTAAGTTAGGAGTGCAGTAAGTTGTGTGGTTGGGAGCGAGAAATTACAAAGGGCCAGAGAGAGTCTCAGTGGGAAAAAGCTGTGGCAGACAGGGAAGTGTGAGGTGAAGACTTTGCACCTGAGACAAATTAAAATATTTCCTTCATGGCGAGAAATTAGAAGGACAGGAAGAGCAAAGGGATTTGGGCGTCATTGTAACCAAATCGCTAAAAGCTGGCTCATGGGTACAAATGATCATCACAAAGGCTGATGGAACATTGGTCTTCATCTCAAAGGGGTTTGGAATTGAGAAGTGTTGAGAGGTCTGCCCGGACCCCATCTGGAGTAACCATGTCCTGGGCCCTGCACCTCAGGAAGGATATATTGGTCTAGGTGAGCAAGCAGCACAGATTCACCAGAATTATAACAGGCTTAAAGGTTAAATTATGGGGGCAGGTTGCATAAACATAGGTTATATTCTCTTGAGTTTAGACCTAATTCAGGTACTTAAATTGATTCGAAGATCTAAAGGGGGTAAATGCTGAGAAAGCATTTCCTCTGGTGGGAGGGGAGTCCAGAACAGGGGGAGGGGGGTGTGGGGGGTGGGGGGGGGGGGGGGGTTGGGGGGAGCGGGGGGGGGGCAGAACTTTAAAATTCAAGCCAGGCTGTCCAGGACTGATGTCAGGAAGCCCTTCACACAAAGGGGAGTGGAAATCTGGAACTGTCCCCAACACAAAAGCCAATGGAGACTGGAAGACAGTTGGAATGTTCAAGAGAGAGATGACCGGATTTTTATTTGCTAAGGGCCAGGGGTCAAAATAATTTCTTTTACTGAGGAATCCTCTTGAAATTTTCTGGAGGGGGTATTTTATTTATTTTGGGGGCTACTTTTTGGTTTCAGGGCCTCCTTTTCCATTGTCACTAACTCCTGGACTAGGTGATGCAGTCACGTGGTAACATTATGGCTGTTTAGTTGTACAGAACTTGAGTGTTGCTGAAAGAAAGAGACGTGTTGAAGCTTTTCGTCTTACACTCATCAGGACACTCACAAGAATACCAACATAATGGGGAAAACAACACTTACACTGTATGTGAAGAGAGTGCTGATTGGTTGGCAAGTGGTGTTGCATGGAGAATGCACCACTGATGGTGACTGACAGTTAACTGCCAAGCTGCCTGGTTTAAATTTCTTCCCCTCCCCCGGCAGTCTCCCCCCCCCCCCCCCCCACCCCCCAGCAGTCTGCCCTCCACCCTGCCCCCGGCAGTCTCACCCCCGCCCCCGGCAGTGTCTCTCAGCGCTGCCGCTCCGATGCTCAGTTTGATGCGCGTCCATCCGGCTTTTTACTGCTCGCTGCTCCTCCGGTCACAGGTTGTTTCTCTCCTGCACCTGCTGTGCTCTGAGTATCAGCAGCGAGCACGGGAGAGAGTGGGAGAGAGCGGGAGAGAGAGAGAGACAGCCTGCGATCGGAGGGCATGTCCCCACAGGTTCTGTCACTTCAACGCATGGGGGCAATTTTTCTCTCATTAGTTGCCCTGATAGTAGAATTTCCAGGGCTTTTGAGGGTGAGTTTGCCCACCGGCCGTGTATTTGGAACCCTGGGAAGGGTATTGAGGTAAAGAATTTGAATTGAATGACAGAACGGACTCGAGGGGCTGAAAGTGCAATATGTTTGTTTCCATATAAAATTGCAACCAAGCATTTAAACGCTTTAGACGTACAGTCACTGATCTAATGTAGGGAAACGCTGTAGCCAATATGAACACAGCAAGATCCCTGAAACAAGAGCACAAGGTGCTGCAAAAAATCTGCAATTCTGGCAGCATCAACGGAGAGAGAAACAAATGTTAACATTGAGTCCAACATAACTCTTCTTTGGAACCCAAAGTCCATATTGGATGTGAAGCGTATTAACTTGGCTCTTCTCACCACTGATGATGCCAGACTTGCAGAGTTTTACCAGCACTTGCTGTTTTTATTTCAGATTTCCAGCATCCACAGTACTTTACTTTTATTTAAGATCTCAGAATCAGCAGGAGACAGGAATACACGTGGTTATAGGATTCCCGATTCACTGATAGTCCTGTGAGATTTTACATCCAGCTCAAAGAGCAGATGTGATAGTGGTTTATGGTCTTACCTGAAAACGGGCACCACTGACAGTGCGGCGCTCCCTCAGTACTGACCCTGTAACAGTGCAGCACTCCCTCAGTACTGACCCCCTGACTGTGCAGCACTCCCTCAGTACTGACCCTCCGACAGTGCAGCTCTCCCTCAGTACTGACCCTCCGAGAGTACGGCACTCCCTCAGTACTGACCCTCCGACAGTGCGGCACTCCCTCAGTACTGACCCTCCGACAGTGCGGCACTCCCTCAGCACTGACCCTCCGACAGTGCGGCACTCCCTCAGTACTGACCCTCCGACAGTGCGGCACTCCCTCAGTACTGACCCTCCGACAGTGCGGCACTCCCTCAGTACTGACCCTCTGACAGTGCTGCACACCCTCAGTACTGACCCTCTGACAGTGCAGCACTCCCTCAGTACTGACCCTCTGACAGTGCAACACTCCCTCAGTACTGACCCTCCGACAGTGCGGCACTCCCTCAGTACTGACCCTCCGACAGTGCGGCACTCCCTCAGTACTGACCCTCCGACAGTGCGGCACTCCCTCAGTACTGACCCTCTGACAGTGCTGCACACCCTCAGTACTGACCCTCTGACAGTGCAGCACTCCCTCAGTACTGACCCTCTGACAGTGCAGCACTCCCTCAGTACTGACCCTCTGACAGTGCAGCACTCCCTCAGTACTGACCCTCTGACAGTGCAGCACTCCCTCAGTACTGACCCTCCGACATGCAGCACTCCCTCAGTACTGACCCTCTGACAGTGCAGCACTCCCTCAGTACTGACCCTCTGACAGTGCAGCACTCCCTCAGTACTGACCCTCTGACACTGCGGCGCTCCCTCAGTACTGACCCTCTGACAGTGCGGCGCTCCCTGAGGACTGTCGGGCAGGTTCTAGTTTTGCTGGGGTCTCCGGATTGGGGATAAACCCGGATTCCTGGCGGTGGAGAGTTTTTCCCCCGATTGTTTCTCCAAGTCACTAACACGGAAAGAAATTGGGGTTGACTCCGGGAGCCGGACTCGCCCCCGATCCCGATCCCGATCCCGATCCCGGACTTACCCACCAAGCTGCCGCTCCGGCTGCTGAACGGATCCTTGGCCGCTTTCCCGAGAGCCATGTCCCCGGACCCGGAGCGAGTGAGTCCGGGAGCGGAGACTGAAACCCGGAGTGAGGGAGAGTCCAGGTGTCAGGGGGCGGAGACTCCAGGTGTGAGGGGGTGGAGACTCCAGGTGTCAGGGGGCGGAGACTCCGGGTGTGAGGGGGTGGAGACTCCAGGTGTCAGGGGGAGGAGACTCCAGGTGTGAGGGGGCGGAGACTCCAGGTGTGAGGGGGAGGAGACTCCAGGTGTGAGGGGGTGGAGACTCCAGGTGTGAGGGGGTGGAGACTCCGGGTGTGAGGGGGCGGAGACTCCAGGTGTCAGGGGGCGGAGACTCCAGGTGTCAGGGGGGCGGAGACTCCAGGTGTGAGGGGGCGGAGACTCCAGTTGTGAGGGGGAGGAGACTCCAGGTGTGAGGGGGTGGAGACTCCAGGTGTGAGGGGGTGGAGACTCCAGGTGTGAGGGGGGCGGAGACTCCAGGTGTCAGGGGGCGGAGACTCCGGGTGTGAGGGGGGCGGAGACTCCAGGTGTCAGGGGGGCGGAGACTCCAGGTGTGAGGGGGCGGAGACTCCAGGTGTGAGGGGGTGGAGACTCCAGGTGTCAGGGGGCGGAGACTCCAGGTGTCAGGGGGGCGGAGACTCCAGGTGTGAGGGGGCGGAGACTCGAGGTGTGAGGGGGTGGAGACTCCAGGTGTGAGGGGTGGAGACTCCAGGTGTGAGGGGGTGGAGACTCCAGGTGTGAGGGGGAGGAGACTCCAGGTGTGAGGGGGGTGGAGACTCCAGGTGTGAGGGGGAGGAGACTCCGGGTGTGAGGGGGCAGAGACTCTGGGTGTGAGGGGGTGGAGACTCCAGGTGTCAGGGGGAGGAGACTCCGGGTGTGAGGGGGCAGAGACTCTGGGTGTGAGGGGGTGGAGACTCCGGGTGTGAGGGGGCGGAGACTCTGGGTGTGAGGGGGCGGAGACTCCTGGTGTGAGGGGTGTGGAGACTCCTGGTGTGAGGGGGAGGAGACTCCGGGTGTGAGGGGGAGGAGACTCCGGGTGTGAGGGGGCGGAGACTCCGGGTGTGAGGGGGGTGGAGACTCCGGGTGTGAGGGGGCGGAGACTCCGGATGTGAGGGGGCCGAGACTCCGGGTGTGAGGGGGTGGAGACTCCGGGTGTGAGGGGGTGGAGACTCCGGGTGTGAGGGGGTGGAGACTCCGGGTGTGAGGGGGTGGAGACTCCAGGTGTCAGGGGGTGGAGACTCCAGGTGTGAGGGGGCGGAGACTCCAGGTGTGAGGGGGAGGAGACTCCAGGTGTCAGGGGGTGGAGACTCCAGGTGTGAGGGGGTGGAGACTCCAGGTGTGAGGGGGCGGAGACTCCAGGTGTCAGGGGAGGAGACTCCAGGTGTCAGGGGGTGGAGACTCCAGGTGTGAGGGGGCGGAGACTCCAGGTGTGAAGGGGTGGAGACTCCAGCTGTGAGGGGGCGGAGACTCCGGGTGTGAGGGGGCGGAGACTCCAGGTGTTAGGGGGTGGAGACTCCAGGTGTCAGGGGGTGGAGACTCCAGGTGTGAGGGGGGTGGAGACTCCAGGTGTGAGGGGGAGGAGACTCCGGGTGTGAGGGGGAGGAGACTCCGGGTGTGAGGGGTGTGGAGACTCCAGGTGTGAGGGGGAGGAGACTCCGGGTGTGAGGGGGCGGAGACTCCGGGTGTGAGGGGGGTGGAGACTCCGGGTGTGAGGGGGCGGAGACTCCGGGTGTGAGGGGGCCGAGACTCCGGGTGTGAGGGGGTGGAGACTCCGGGTGTGAGGGGGTGGAGACTGCAGGTGTGAGGGAGTGGAGACTCCAGGTGTCAGGGGGTGGAGACTCCAGGTGTGAGGGGGCGGAGACTCCAGGTGTCAGGGGGTGGAGACTCCAGGTGTGAGGGGGAGGAGATTCCAGGTGTGAGGGGGAGGAGACTCTGGGTGTGAGGGGGAGGAGACTCCAGCTGTGAGGGGGGTGGAGACTCCAGGTGTGAGGGGGAGGAGACTCCAGGTATGAGGGGGAGGAGACTCCAGGTGTGAGGGGGAGGAGACTCCGGGTGTGAGGGGGAGGAGACTCCGGGTGTGAGGGGGGGGTGGAGACTCCAGGTGTGAGGGGCAGGAGACTCCAGGTGTGAGGGGGGCGGAGACTCCAGGTGTGAGGGGGAGGAGACTCCAGGTGTGAGGGGGCTGAGACTCCGGGTGTGAGGGGGGTTGGAGACTCCAGGTGTGCGGGAGACTCCGGGAGTGAAGGTGGTGGAGACTCTGGGAGTGAGGGAGGCTCCGGGAGTGAGGGAGACTTTGAGAGGCTTTAGGTTCACCCTAGGAGCCGGGAATGTGGAGTCCAGGATGACTTCTGTTTAGGACTGGTTTCCTCTGGAATCACTCCAGTTTACGATTGGTTCACTGTGGAAAACTCCAGTTGAGGGGGGTTCACTCTGGAATCACTCCGGATGAGGTAATGCCTTTCTCATGTCCTTACGTGTCATGTGTTTTGTTCTTGGGGTGGCATTGCCACTAATGTTCCACAAGGAGGGCAGCACCAAGTGGACTTTACCAATGTTATCAGCGAGTTCAATTTCCCACTCAATAGCCAGAAATGTCTCTTAAATCAACCAGCACTGGATGAGTGAGAGTGAACTGTTCGAGCAAAGAAAAATGTCTGGGAGAAGACAAAGGAGGGTGGGAGTGCGGGGGGATTACAGATTAACGTGCCATCTAGTGTGACACTACAGTGCAGCGCTGAGGGAGCGCCGCACTGTCAGAGGGTCAGTGCTGACGGAGCGCCGCACTGTCGGAGGGTCAGTGCTGAGGGAGCGCCGCACAGTCGGAGGGTCAGTGCTGAGGGAGCGCCGCACTGTCAGAGGGTCAGTGCTGAGGGAGCGCCGCACTGTCGGAGGGTCAGTGCTGAGGGAGCGCCGCACAGTCGGAGGGTCAGTGCTGAGGGAGCGCTGCACTGTCAGAGGGTCAGTGCTGAGGGAGCGCCGCACTGTCGGAGGGTCAGTACTGAGGGAGCGCCGCACTGTCGGAGGGTCAGTACTGAGGGAGCGCCGCGCTGTTGGAGGGTCAGTGCTGAGGGAGCGCCGTGCTGTCGGAGTGTCAGTGCTGAGGGAGTGCTGCACTGTCAGAGGGTCAGTGCTGAGGGAGTGCTGCACAGTCAGAGGGTCAGTACTGAGGGAGCGCCGCACTGTTGGAGAGTCAGTGCTGAGGGAGCGCCGTGCTGTCGGAGGGTCAGTGCTGAGGGAGCGCCGCACTGTGGGAGGGTCAGTACTGAGAGAGTGCTGCACTGTCAGAGGATCGGTACTGAGGGAGCGCCGCGCTGTTGGAGGGGCAGTACTGAGGGAGTGCAGCACTGTCAGAGGGTCAGTACTGAGGGAGTGCTGCACTGTCGGAGGGGCAGTACTGAGGGAGTGCTGCACTGTCGGAGGGGCAGTACTGAGAGAGTGCTGCACTGTCAGAGGATCGGTACTGAGGGAGCGCCGCGCTGTTGGAGGGGCAGTACTGAGGGAGTGCAGCACTGTCAGAGGGTCAGTACTGAGGGAGTGCTGCACTGTCGGAGGGGCAGTACTGAGGGAGTGCTGCACTGTCGGAGGGGCAGTACTGAGGGAGTGCTGCACTGTCATCCTTTAAATGAGACATTAATCCAAGATGCACTCGCTCTCAAGCAGGTGTAAACGATTCCCTGGTGTCTGTTTTGAAGAGCAGTAAGTGTGTTTTACACAGCATCCTGCAGCCAGTCGGTATTCCACAACCAACATCACTAAAACAAATTATCTGGTCATTATCACATTGCTATCTGTGGGATTTAGCTGTGCACAAATTGGCTGCGCCGTTTCTTACATTACTGTCGTGGCTACCTTTCAAAAATACTTCTTTGGCTGTTAAGGGCTGTGAGAGCTTGGATTTCTTTATATCTAGGCTCCTCTCTAAAGAGATTCCTTCATGTTTCTTGTGGTTCTGCCAGGTTTCTGTGTCCTTGGTTCCAGTAGCTCAAACCAACATTCACAGATTGTATACAAATACATCCCACACCCCCACACCCCCCAGTGATCTGTCTCTGTGTATCTGTCGCCCGGCCAGAAGTCCCCTCAGCAGAGAGTTCAGCTCCACGGCAAGTTTTTATTCCAGGCTTCTCCTGTGTGATGTGTGCCCCCTCCCTCCCCTTTCCCGACAGCAGCCGGTGCTCTGTCCATGACCCCGGGGCCTGAGCAGAATTCTGCTGGGATTGGGTCTTTATCAACCATGGCCTCTCAACACTGAGTCTGCTTGCCAGACCCTGGAAGGAACATAGTGTTCCCGACCTAAACCCACTCAGCAAATCTGGTCCAGGCAACTCGTGCAGTTCAAAGGACAGAGACCATAAATTAAATATTAAAAAGTCAAGAGTTAACATGGATGGGGGAGGAGTTTCACAGCTTTGAGCCAATTGACTGGTGGGTTAGACTGGTAGGAAAGGGCACAGGTGTAGAGAGAAACTGAGGTCAAGGCAAGATAGTGTTTTGTTTAGAAAGGGAGAAGTCATCAAAAGAGACCTTTCCCATCAGCTTGCTTGTCTTCATATGAGTCACTTAAAGGGGTTGATAACCCATTTCCAACTGTTTATTAAACGTAGTTATTAACCGTTTATATGGACGATACACAGGGAGGCTTTAGCCAGTGACACAAGGTGGATTATTAGATAACATATTTTTAAAAATTCTTTCACAGGATGTGAGCATCACTGGCTGGGCCAGCATTTATTGCCCATCCCTAGTTGCCCTGGAGCAGGTGGTGGTGAGCTGCCTTCTTCAATTGCTGTAGGTACACCCACCATGCTGTTAGGGAGGGAGTTCCAAGATTTTGACCCAGCGACAGTGAAGGAACGGCGATATATTTCCAAGTCAGGATGGTGGGTGACTTGGAGGGGAACTTCCAGGTGGTGGTGTTCCCATGTATCTGCTGCCCTTGTCCTTGTAGATGGTGGAGGTCATGAGTTTGGAAGGTGCTGTCGAAGGATTCTTGGTGACTTCCTGCAGTACATCTTGTAGATGGTACTCACTGCTGCTACTGTCCATTGGTGGTGGAGGGAGTGAATATTTGTGGATGGGAAGTCAATCATGGGGGGCTGCTTTGTCCTGGATGATGTCAAGCTTCTTGAGTGTTGTTGGAGCTGCACTCATCCATCACACTCCTGACTTGTGTCTTGTAGACAGTGGACAGACTTTGGGGAGTCAGGAGGTGAGTTACTCACTGCAGAATTCCTAGCCTCTGGCCTGCTCTTGTAGCCACAATATTAATATATGTAGTGTTATAATCAGTAACATATGGTCTTTTATAAAATATAGTGAGATAGTTGATATGTTGGTTTTAATTTCCCAGATTCCCTAGATTCAGGGAAGGTTCCATTAGATTGGAAAACAGCAAATATCACTCCTTTATTCAAAAAGGGAGGGAAACAAAGCAGGAAACTGCAGGATAGTTAGCTTAACATCTGTCATAGGGAAAATGTTAGAAGCTATTATTAAAGATGTTATAGCAGGGCACTTGGAGAAATTCAAGGCAATCAGGCAGAGTCAACATGGTTTTGTGAGAGGGAAGAAGTAACTGTAGATAAAGGGAAACCAGTGGATGTACTGTACTTAGATTTTCAGAAGGCATTTGATAAGGTGCCACATCAAAGGTAATTGCAGAAAAAAAAGCTGATGGTGCAGTGGGGTAACATATTGGCATGGATGGAAGATTGGCTAGCTAACAGCGAATGGAGAGTATGCATTAATAGATCATTTTCTGGTTGGTGAGATGTGGTGTGCCATAGGGATCAGTGCTGGGGCCTCAGCTTTTTACAATTTATATAAATAACTTGGATGAAGGGACCGAAGGTATGGTTGCTGAATTTGCTGATGACACTAAGATAGATGGGAAATTGAGTTGTGAAGGGGACACAAGGGGGCTACAAAGTGACTTAGATAGGTTAAGTGAATGGGCAAAGATCTGGTAAATGCGGTATAATGTGGGCAAATGTGAAATTGTTCATTTTGGCAGGAAGAATAAAAAAGCTTATTATCGGAGCCTCAGAGGGATCTGGGTGGTGTGTTCCTCCGACACCAAAAAGAAACCCAACACAGGATATATTTAAAAAACGTTATCCTTATGGCTCCTTTTTATTTTTAAACTGGACTTTTTCTCCAGAACAAAAGAATTCTCTTCTCAGGTTCTGGGATGTCACCCCTCGTTACGCCCAGGGAGCTACTAACAGACACAACATGGGGTGGTCCAGACCAATTTCAGATGGAGTTGCAGGAAGGCCAATGCATTCGATAAACCAACCTTGCTAGAAGGTCCGCTGAGACAATGGCTTCCCAAATGCCAGGCCTGCAACACAAATGGCACCCCTTTCAACCCATAATGGCTGAGACATTATCAGTCCTGAAAACAAAGCCAACTTCGGACGCTGGATAAACATCCCTTTTGAAGTCATTGTGGTGGACAAAGGTCACATGACCTTTTGAACCGTTAAATATTACGTTTCTGGGCTGCACCAAGTTTTCTGTTTTACCATCTGAAGCTGGACCTGTTCAGACAGGACAACCTGACTCTGCTGGAAGGTTTCGCACCATCACCTACAGAACCGACTCAATCTCTGCAAGCCTGCTTCATCTTGCGATATCAACAGCACCTGAAAAGCGAACCTCACAACCTGGGTCTCCAACCGGCCAAACCCGAAACGTTTACACGAACGAATTCCTCACTGGGCTCGGACTTTGGGACTTTGGAATTCCATAAACCGATATTCAGTTTTTCCAGGTGTAACCTTCCTTTTTCCTATTCCCCACCTTTCCTGGGTGAATGGGAATGAAGGGGGGGGGGACCCGTGGACACATCTTCCACAGATTTTGAACGTGTGAAATAAACTAACCTGCTGAGTTAATCCTAACTCAAGTTTGCTGCGGATTTTAGTAAAATTGGATCCCACATAAATCGAGGGGGCAGGAAAAATACACCACCACGTCTTCTCATTGTTTACAGACAGGCGGTAAGAGGAAAACAATGCTGTTTGAACTGACTCACTCCACCCCACCCCATCTATAACAATGTCCTAGTGCATGAATTGCAAAAGGTTAGTGCACAGGTTGTCATGAAATCCAGTTTTACCTCTGTGTCCCTGGGAGTCTGTGGAGATTATAACATTTAAGGTACAGGATGTTCCAATGCTTGTTACATTTGTTCCTGCCTAGTAACAAGGGTGGGACCCTCTTGGAGTGTTATGATAAGTCACCAGATCAATTCAAAGGGAGTCAGCCAGCAAGTGTGACAGAGACAGGGTGAGGCAGGGGTCGCAGTTAGGTTAAATTAAAGGAAGAGCTGTGGGGAGCAGGCTTTAAATAAAGAGGGCCTCTGGGCCAAAGGTACCCTTGTGGAGCAGCGGTGGTGCTCTGCTTGGCACAGCCGAAGATCTGAAAGTGTGCATGGGAGGTGGAGCTTGAAGATACTCAGAAATCCAGGCGAGCGGAATCTCATAAGGCGAGATTGATACCTTGCGAGGTGGGCCATCATTGAAGTGGGAGCGACTTTTGCAGAGAATTCCAGGGAGAGGCCTTCAAAAGTGGAGATTGGAAACCCTTGTGAGGAAGATGAAGTTTCAGTGAGATTGCTTGGCTCACAACGGGACTGACCTCTGGCTGGGTTGTTGAGAAATCCATGGACTCTGCTTTGGTTGCATTTGTCATTTACTCTGTAGTGTGATGTGTCTGATTGCGGTTCATCTGTTGATTCACATGTGCCTCATACTTACCCTGAATATTAGAGCACAAGACAGATATCGTGGGCTGTTTCATCTTTCTGAACATTGTATGGTAGAGTTTGTTCAAAACCTGTGGAGTTTTGTAGCTTTACTCTAAAAGCAGGTGCCTTGAGTCTCAAGTTTTGAATACTTTGGGCAGAATGTTATTGGTCCCTGACCTGATCCTTACCAACAACTGGAGGGGGGGGGGCGGGGGGGGGGGGGGGGGGGTGGTGGGGGGGTTGCGGGATCTGGCCAAGGATTGTAACAAGGTACAGCAAGTAATTAGGGAAGCTAATAAAATGTTATTATTTATGGTGAGGGGAATTGAATACAAAAATAGGGAATTTATGCTTCAATTGTAGAGGGTGTCAGTGAGACCACATCTGGAGAACGGTATACAGTGCTGGTCACCTTATTGAAGGAAGGATGTAAATGTGTTAGAAACAGTTCAGAGAAGGTTTACCAGACTAATACCAGGAATGGACAGGTTGTCCTATGAGGAAAGGCTGGACAGGTTAGACTTGTATCCACTGGAGTTTAGAACAGTAAGAGGCAACTTGATTGAAACCTTTAAGATCCTGAGAGCTCTTGACAGGGTGGATGTGGAGAGAATGTTTCCTCTCGTGGGAGAATCTAGAACTAGGGGGTCAGTGTTTTAAAATGGGGGTCACTCATTTAAGGCAGAGTTGAGGAGAACTTTTTCTCTGAGGGTTGTGAGTCTTTGGAAGTCACTTCCTCAACAGGCAGTGGAAGCAGAGTTTGAATATTTTTAAGGCAGAGCTAGATGGATTCTTGATTAATGAGGGGGTGAAAGGTTATCGGGGGTAGGTGGGAATGTGGGGTTGAGGTTACATTCAGATCAGCCATGATCTTATATCAGTTATATATATGTTATATATATGTTACTATATAATATACAGAGTATTATATCCAGTAACACATGGCCTGTTACTATATAATATACAGAGTATTATATCCAGTAACACATGGCCTGTTACTATATAATATACAGAGTATTATATCCAGTAACACATGGCCTGTTACTATATAATATACAGAGTATTATATCCAGTAACACATTGCCTGTTACTATATAATATACAGAGTATTATATCCAGTAACACATGGCCTGTTACTATATAATATACAGAGTATTATATCTAGTAACACATGGCCTGTTACTATATAATATAGAGTATTATATCCAGTAACACATGGCCTGTTACTATATAATATACAGAGTATTATATCCAGTAAAACATGGCCTGTTACTATATAATATACAGAGTATTATATCCAGTAACACATGGTCTGTTACTATATAATGTACACAGTGTTATACCCTGTAATGCATGGTCTGTTACTGTATGATATACACAGCGCTATACCCAGTAATACATGGCCTGTTACTATATAATATTTACAGCATTATACCCAGTAACGCATGGTCTGTTACTATATAATATACACAGCGTTATACCCAGTAACACATGGTCTGTTACTATATAATATACGCAGCATTATACCCAGTAATGCACGGTGTGTTATTATATAATATTTACAGCATTATACCAAGTAACACATGGCCTGTTACTATATAATATACAGAGTATTATATCCAGTAACACATGGCCTGTTACTATATAATATACAGAGTATTATATCCAGTAACACATGGCCTGTTACTATATAATATACAGAGTATTATATCCAGTAACACATGGCCTGTTACTATATAATATACAGAGTATTATATCCAGTAACACATGGCCTGTTACTATATAATATACAGAGTATTATATCCAGTAACACATGGCCTGTTACTATATAATATACAGAGTATTATATCCAGTAACACATGGCCTGTTACTATATAATATACAGAGTATTATATCTAGTAACACATGGCCTGTTACTATATAATATAGAGTATTATATCCAGTAACACATGGCCTGTTACTATATAATATACAGAGTATTATATCCAGTAAAACATGGCCTGTTACTATATAATATACAGAGTATTATATCCAGTAACACATGGTCTGTTACTATATAATGTACACAGTGTTATATCCTGTAATGCATGGTCTGTTACTGTATGATATACACAGCGCTATACCCAGTAATACATGGTCTGTTACTATATAATATACACAGCGCTATACCCAGTAATACATGGCCTGTTACTATATAATATTTACAGCATTATACCCAGGTACAGATGGTCTGTTACAAAATAATATATACAGCATTATACCCAGTAACACATGGTCTGTTACTATATAATATATGGAGCATTATACCCAGTAATGCATGGTCTGTTACTATATAATATACACAGCGTTATACCCAATAAGGCATGGTCTGTTACTATATAATACATGCAGCATTATACCCAGTAACACATGGTCTGTTACTATATAGTATATGGAGCATTATATCCAGTAATGCATGGTCTGTTACTATATAATATACACAGCGTTATACCCAATAATGCATGGTCTGTTACTATATAATACATGCAGCATTATACCCAGTAACACATGGTCTGTTACTATATAATATACACAGTGTTATACCCAATAACACATGGTCTGTTACTGTATAATACATGCAGCATTATACCCAGTAACACATGGTCTGTTACCATATAATATACAGTGTTATACCCAGTAACACATGGTCTGTTACTATATAACACATGCAGCATTATTACCCTGTGAGATAGGAGTAAAATCTCCTCTTCTCCAGCTGGAAGTTAATTTATTGGAACCAATAGGGAGTTCCCGTAACATTGTCCCTGACAGGATCAGGCATTGAAGATTAAAATCGAGCTTCTACAATGTCCAGCACAGCTCCTGCTGAAAGTCAGACAGAGTTTGAGGATAAAATAAAAAATAATTTGCTATATGCGTCAATAAATTCTACATTTAGAACTGGCACTGGATGAGGATTTAGTTTTATATCAGGACCCAGAGGGTTGTTAGGTGAAAGTCTGTGTCTGTCTCCAATGTTGCACTGGACAATACTCCCCTCATGTGGCTGCTCTGAGGAAGTGCAGAGCCGACCATCCAAGTTTGAAATGGTGAAGCTGCTAAATGGCTGGGCTGATGATGTTGAATCTGGCTTCCCTGCAACTATTCCTGTCTATACCAAGAAATAAATCACCAATTAATCCAGCTGATATACCTTTTCCAATTCAGTTCCAATAACTCCTTGGCAGAGCATCAGTGCCTGGTGTCTGATGTGGTAACACACCAGGGTGCTTTTAGTTGGAATCAGTTTACAAGCCCCGGATGCAATGAGCATTTCTGCGGAGAGTTTTGATCCATTTGTTAGGCAGGAAGTAATAGAGGGATAAGGGGAAGAGAGGAAGAGGCAAATCGAGTCGGAGGAGGCTTGTGTGGAATATGAACACCAGCACAGAACAGCTGGGCCACAAGCCCATTTCTGTGCTAAAGATTTTACCTTTTGTGATTTTTGGTTTATGAGCATTGCTGATTTTAAACGCTCCACCATTGGCAGCCATGCCTTCAGCTGTCAAGGACCCACGCTCTGGAATTCCCTCCCTAAACCGTATCACAGAATTGTTACAGTGCAGAAGGAGGCCATTCAGCCCATTGTGTCTACACTAGCTCACCGAATGTGCAATTCACTCAGTGCCATTCTCCTGTCTTCTCCCCGTAACCCTGCACATTCTTCCTTTTCAGATAACAGTCTAATTCCCTTTTGAATCCTCGATTGAATCTGTCTCCACCACACTCTCAGGCAGTGCTTTCCAGACCCGAACCACTCGCTGTGTGAAGAAGATTTCGCTTTTGCTTCTTTTACCAATTATTTTAAATCTGTGCCCTCTCGTTCTTGATTCTTTCATGAGTGAGAACAGTTTCTCCCTGATCTACTCTGTCCAGACCCCTTGTGATTTTGAATACCTCTATCAAATCTCCTCTCAGCCTTCTCCTCTCCAAGGAAAACAGTCTAACCTCTCCAACCTACCTTCACAACTGAAGTTCCTCATCCCTGGAACCATTTTCATGAATCTTTTCTGCACTCTCTCCGATGCCTTCACATTCTTTCTAAAGTGCGGCACCAAGAACTGGGACCACTACTCTATCTGAGGCTGGACTAGTGTCTTATAGAAGCTCAACATAACCTCCTTGCTCTTGTATTCGATACTCCTATTAATAAAGCCTAGGATACCGTATGATTTATTAACCACTCTCTCAATCTATCCTGTCAACTTCAATGACTTATGCACATATACACCCAGGTCCCTCTGCTCCTGCACCCCCATTAGAATTGTCCCCGTTATTTTATACCGTCTCCATGATCTTCCAACCAAAATGAATCACCTCACACTTCTCTGCATTGAACTTCATCAGCCACTGTCTGCCCAACTTGTCTATGTTCTTTTGAAGTTCTACACTGTCCTCCTCACAGTTCACAATGCTTCCAAGTTTCGTATCATCTGCAGATGTTGCAATTGTTTCCTGTACACCAAGATCTAGGTCATTAATATATATCAGGAGAAACAAGGGTCCCGATACCAACTCCTGGGGAACTCCACTGCAAACCTCGCTCCAGACAGGAAACATCCATTAACCACAGTTAACGTTTCGAGTCCGTATGACTCTTCAACAGAAATAAGGAAAAATAGAAAAGAGATGAAATATAAGCTGGTTTAAGGAGGAGGGGGGGTGGGTGGTGGGGTGTGGGTGGGACAGGTAGCGCTGGATAGAGGGCCAGTGATAGGTGGAGATAACCAAAAGATGTCACAGACAACGTTAACTTGTGTTCCTCTCTGGAGATGCTGCCAGACCTGCTGAGTTTTTCCAGGTATTTTTGTTTTTGTTTTGGATTTCCAGCATCCACAGTTTTTTGCTTTTATCCATTAACCACTACTCTCTGTTTCCTGTCACTCAGTCAATTCCAAACCCACGTTGCTTTTGTCCCTTTTATTCCATCAGCTGTAACTTTTCTTAGAATTCTGTTGTGTGGCACTGTATCAAATGTCTCTACCTCTCTCAACTCCTTTAAGATATATTCTCACCTGTCCCAATATCTCCTCATGTGGCTTGGTGTCCAACTTTGTCCAATTAGGCTCCTGTGAAGTGCCTCAAGGTGTTTTCCGATGTTCAGGGGCTGTATAAATGCAAATTCTTGTTGTGGTGAATTGAGCAGTTGTAATGCCGTAATTACCCAGCAGATGGCAATGATGCTCTTTGTAAACCACAATGAGCACAACACTGCCCCCTGCAGCTGGTGAATAGAATACCGACAGGAGAGAGAGAGAGAGAGAGAGAGAGTGAGATTTGTGTTTGTTCTGTGATCTCTGGAATATCTCATGGGCTGAGCGAACAGGGGATGGATCCTAAGTGCCTGACACATGCAAAGATCTGGACTGGCAACGAGATTGTATCCACAGGACAGGACAATATTTTTATTCATTCACAGGATGTGGGTGTCACTGGCTGGGCCAGCATTTATTACCTATCCCCTAATTGCCCTTGAGAAGGTGGGGGTGAGCTGCCTTCTTGAACCGCTGCAGTCCATGTGGTGTAGGTACACCCACAGTACTGTTAGGGAGGGAGTTCCAGGATTTTGACCCAGCGACAGTGAAGGAACGGCGATATATTTCCAAGTCAGGAAGGTGAGTGACTTGGAGGTGAACCTCCAGGTGGTGGTGTTCCCATGTATCTGCTGCCCTTGTCCTTCTAGATGGTAGAGGTTGTGGGTTTGGAAGGTGCTGTCTAAGGAGCCTTGGTGAGTTGCTGCAATGCATCTTGTAGATGGTACACACACTGCTGCTACTGTGTGTTGGTGGTGGAGGGAGTGAATGTTTGTGGATGTGGTGCCAGTCAAGTGGGGCTGCTTTATCCTGGATGGTGTCCAGCTTCTTGAGTGTAGTTGGAGCTGCACTCATCCAGGCAAATGGGGAGAATTCCATCACACTCCTGACTTGTGCCTTGTAGATGGTGGACAGGCTTTGGGGAGTCAGGAGGTGAGTTACTCCACAGGATTCCTAGCCTCTGACCTGCTTTTGTAGTCACAGTATTTATATGGCTAGTCCAGTTCAGTTTCTGGTCAATGGTAACCCCCAGGATGTTGATAGTGGGGGATTCAGCGATGTATTACAAAGTGGAGTTAGTTTGAGTGAGTTGTGTTGGTATTTGTGGGTGTTAGAAATGAGTTTTAGCTTTAATTTTTAAGTTTGATTTGTATTCCTGTATCTGTGTGTGTGTGTTAAGAAAGGTGAAATGGAGTTTTAGTTTTGCTTTAAAACGGTACCTGCATTTCTAATGAGTTTACGATTAAGATAAGTTAAGCAAACACAAGAGTATAAAAACAGTGCCGTTGCCTAGCAACCGGTCTAGAGAGTTAGGTCCCTCCCACAGACACATACACAACTGAAGAAACAGCAGTTTTAAGTTCAGTCTGAAGCCTGGACACCAGAGAGACTGTATCGGGAGAAGAATCCAAGGTCTGGTCTTGGAAAGTGGAGATTAGAAACCCTCGTGTAAAGACGGAGTTCAGTGTGGCTGGTTGGCTCACAGTCTGACAAGTGTCTGGGGGAGTTGAGGAGAGATTCACAGCATCTGTCTGGGGTGGTATCTGTCATCTGGTTTCAGAGTGTGATGTGTCTGACCACAAGTTGCCTGTTATTATATGGACTGTGCATTTACGGTGGACAATAGAGTATAGATGGGTTGGTGGAGTGGGCGGTAAAGTGGCAGATGGATTTTAACAAACAGAAGTGTGAGGTCAAACATTTAGGGAGGTCAAACAGTTACAGGGATTACAAAATAAATGGGAATATACTAAGAGGTGTAGATGAAGTGAGAGATCTTGGTGTACAAGTACACAGGTCCCTGAAGGCAGCAGTTCAAGTAGACAAGGTTGTAAAGAAGGCGTATGGAATGCTCTCCTTCACTGGCAGAGGTATAGAATAGAAGAGTAAGGATATAATGTTGGAATTATATAAAACACTGGTGAGGCCACAACTGGAGTATTGTGTGCAGGTCTGGTCACCACATTACAGGAAGGACGTAATAGCTCTGGAGAGAGTGCAGAGGAGGTTTACAAGAATGTTGCCAGGGTTAGAAAAGTGTAGCTACGAGGAGAGATTGGATAGGTTGGGGTTATTTTCCTTAGAACAAAGAAGGCTGAGAGGTAACTTGATTGAGGTGCAAAATTATGAGGGGAATAAGTAGAGTGGACAGGATAAAATTGTTTCCCTTGATGGAGAATTCTAGAACCAGGGGACATAGATTGAAGATAAGTGACAGAAGGTGTAGGGGGGACATGAGGAAGAACTTTTTTACGCAGAGGGCAGTGGGTATCTGGAATTCGCTGCCCAAGTTGGTGGTAGAAGCAGAAACTTTAACCTCTTTTAAAAAGTACCTGGATCTGCACCTAAAGTGCTGTAAGCTGCAGGATTATGGGCCAGGTGCAGGAAGGTGGGATTAGAAAGGGCACCTGGGTATCGTCAGGCTGGCATGGACAAGATGGGCCGAATGGCCTCCTTCTGTGCTGTAACTTTTCTATGGTTCTATAAGATAGCTTTTTTTGACTTGTGTTATCCTTACAAATCTGTATATATCTGTAGAGGGTTTAGCTGTGGGTGAAGGAGAATTGTAATATAGTTCATCTTTTCTTGGTTAATAAATGTTTTATTCTTTTGTTAAAAGTTCATCAGCTGACTCCTGTGACTGTTCAGTAGCCCCTCTCCACGTATCTAAACAAACAAATAAAGTTAGGATCTATCAAACTGGTTCCACTCTGAGATCAGACTTGTCCAGGGATAACTTCAGCTGGGATCGTAACAGATGGAATGTGAAGAGGTGATGGTTGGATTCTCTCTTGTTGGAGATGGTCACTGCCTGACACTTGTGTTGCATGAATGTTATTTGCCACTTATCAGTCCAAGCCTGGATATTATCCAGGTCTTGCTGCATTTGGACATGGGCTGCTTCAGTATCTGAGGAGTCGTGAATGGTGCTGAACATTGTGCAATCATCAGCGAACATCCCCACTTCTGACCTTATGATGGAAGGAAGGTCATTGATGAAGCAGCTGAAGATGGTTGGGCCGAGGACACTACCATGAGGAACTCCTGCAGTGATGTCCTGGAACTGAGATGATTGACCTCCAACAACCACAACCATCTTCCTTTGTGCTGGGTATGACTCCAACCAGTGGAGAGTTTTCCCCTGATTCCCATTGACTCCAGTTTTGCTAGGGCTCCTTGATGCCACACTCGGTCAAATGCGGCCTTGATGTCAAGGGCAGTCACTCTCACCTCACCTCGGGAGTTCAGCTCTTTTGTCCATGTTTGAACCAAGGCTGTAATGAGGTCAGGAGCTGAGTGGCCCTGGCAGAACCCAAACTGGGCGTCAGTGAGCAGGTTATTGCTAAGCAAGTGCCGCTTGATAGCACTGTTGATGACCCCTTCCATTACTTTACTGATGATGGAGAGTAGACTGATGGGGCAGTAATTGGTTGGATTTTTCCTGCTTTTTGTGTAGAGGACATACCTGGGCAATTTTCCACATAGCCGGGTGGATGCCAGTGTTGTAGCTGTACTGGAACAGCTTGGCTAGGGGCACGGCAAGTTCTGGGGCACAAGTCTTCAGTACTATTGCCGGAATGTTGTCAAGGTCCATAGTCTTTGCTGTATCCAGTGCCTTCAACCATTTCTTGATATCACATGGAGTGAATCGAATTGACTGAAGACTGGCACCTGTGATGCTGGGGATTTCTGGAGGAGGCTGAGATGGATCATCCACTCGGCACTTCTGGCTGAAGATTGTAGCGAATGCTTCAGCCTTATCTTTTGCACTGATGTGCTGGGCTCCCCCATCATTGAGGATGGGGCTATTTGAGGACCTCCTCCTCTAGTGAAATGTTTAATTGTCCACCACTATTCATGACTGGATGTGGCAGGACTGCAGAGCTTAGATCTGATCCGTTGTTTGTGGGATCGCTTAGCTCTGTCTATCACTTTCTGCTTATGTTATTTGACACGCAAGTAGTCCTGTATTATAGCTTCACTGCCTCATTTTTAGGTATGCCTAGTGCTGCTCCTGGCATGCCCTCCTGCACTCTTCATTGAACCAGGGTTGATCCCCTGGCTTGATGGTAATGGTAGAGTGGGGAATATGCCAGGCCATGAGGTTACAGATTGTGGTTGAGTACAATTCTGCTGCTGCTGATGGCCCACAGCGCCTCATGCTCACCCAGTTTTGAGATGCTGGATCTATTTGAAATCAATCCCATTTAGCACGGTGGTAGTGCCTCACAACAGGACGGAGGGTATCCTCAATGTGAAGGCAGGACTTCGTCTCCACAATGAGTTTAAGGTGGTCACTCCTACAGACACTGTCGTGGACAGATACATCTGTGACAGGCAGGTTGGTGATGTCATGAAAAGCTGATTACAGCCAGGAATTACTTACGGGCAAACTGAACTTTTGAAAGAAGACTTGAGTATTTTTAAAGAAATTCAAGCAAGGACACTGAGCAAAGGATGACTGATAATGTAAAGTGACCACTTTCTGGAAAATTCTTATGTGGCGCATACTAACAGACCTGTCCTGAGAGAACATGGAATGTCACACCTGAAAAGGTGACATGGCCTTCTTCAAGGAGAGACACTTGCAAGGGAGATAGGAAAGATGCAAAAACAGAACTCCTGGCGTTGCAGAAACAAAAGACTGATTACCACGTCTCAGCAGGCATCTAAAATCCATCTGCTGTTGATTCATATCTCAGATTGTATAAAATGGTCAGAGACCAAATAAAACAGACACTGGGGGCAAGACATGGTTTTTTTACCTTACAGGAATACACAGGGAAAAATGGGTTAAAAAGCTAGCTGCAGAGCGGTGCAGTGTGTGCTGGTGTGCTGTGAGAGTGACAGCACAAGAAGATCAACTAGTCACCCCTGCAGCTGCAGGTAAAGTCTCTCTCCCTCTCTCTGGTGCTGGAGACAAGGCAACAAAGCCATAATCAAAAAGGGAACAGGACATCTTCTTCAGCCAACCTGCAGAACCAAGTGTCTCCAAACCAACTGCTAAACTGCCAAAGTCAGCTCTACCGGATTCACCCAAATTAAGGGTCACAATGTTCCACCATCTACGCCTCATGGACAAGCCAACGACTGATTCGAATACCTTTTAAAACTATTATTTGGATTTTCAAATTCTCATTTCTGTGTGTTGTGTTTTTATTATTTTCTTGGGTTTTTAGTAACTAACAAACTTACTCTTTCTTTGACTCATGAAAGCCTGATTAAATTGGCTCCTCCTAAAAATAAATACATTTAGACAGGGGAAGGGATCCTTTTAAACTAATCTTGTTGTGATTAACCAAGGAGGTTGAATAGAGAAGGGGAGCCAGCTCTTTCCTCCTCACCCATACCACAATTGGGGTAGCGTTCGGGAAGTTAACAAATTTGGGGACCTCGTCCAGGGACCAGTAGTAACAATGAGGATGAGGTCAAGTATGTTTTTCCCTCTTGTTGGTTCCCTCACCACCTGCTGCAGACCCAGCTTTGTCCTTTAGGACTCGGTCAGTAGTGGTGCTTCTGAGCCACTCTTGGTGATGGACATTGAATTCCCCCACCCAGAGTACATTCTGCACCCTTACAACCCTCAGTGCTTCCTCCAAGTGATGTTCAACATGGAGGAGCACTGATTCATCAGCTGAGGGAGGGCGATACTTGATAATCAGCAGGAGGTTTCCTTGCCTGTGTTTGACCTGATGCCATGAGACCTCATGGGATCCAGAGTCGATGTTCAGGACTCCCAGGGTAACTCCCCCCTTGCCCCACCACCACCCCCCCCCCCCCCCCACCCCCACTGTATACCACTGTGCTGCCACCTCTGCTGGGTCTGTCCTGCCGGTGGGACCTACCCAGGGATGGTGATGCTGGTGTCTGGGACATTATCTGTAAGGTATGATTCCGTGAGGATGTCTATGTCAGGCTGTTGCTTGACTAGTCTGTGAGACAGCTCTCCCCCAGACGTTAGTAAGGAGGAGTTTGCAGGGTTGACAGGGCTGAGTTTGACACTGTAGTTTCTGCTGTTGCCACTGGTGTTGGGTGGCCTGTCAGGTTGCATTCTTACTTGATTTTTCTGTTGTGTTTGATAGAACTGAACAGCTTGCTTGGCCAATTCAGAGGGCAGTTAAGAGTCAACCACACTGGAGTCACATGTAGGCCAGACCAGGTAAGATCGGCAGATTTCCGTCCCTAGAGGACATTAGTGAACCAGATGGGTTTTTACAACAACCGACAATGGTTTCATGGTCATCATTACTGAGACTAGCTTTTTAATTCCTGATTTATTAATGAATTGAATTTAAATTCCACAGCTGCCTTGGTGGGATTTGAACCTGTGTCTATAGAGTATTAGTGTAGGTCTCTGGACTGCTAACTAGTTTAGTCACATTACAGCCATGCTAACAGACCCATATACCATATAATAAAATGAGGCTGACAATATGATTCCAGGGAGATTAAGATCCTTGTACAGATTAAAAAAAGGATGGCTTTAATTGTTTCAAATCGTCAGCGCTGGCAGCTGCTTTATACCCTGCAGCACCAGCTCTCTCCGCAGGAGGATTCTGTCTTGGATCCTGCTCTGTGTGCTGAGAGAAAAAAAACCCCAGTACTTACAGTTGCTGCCGGTTGACCCAAGCAATTGTCTCAGTCACATTCGAGGCAGTTTCAGTTCCAACATCTGCCAGGAGCCAGATGTGGCGAGAGATTTCTCTTCCCAACAGATGTTCAATTTGTTATTTATTCACAGGATGTGGGCGTCACTGACAAGACCAGCAGGTATTGCCCGTCCCTAATTGCCCTTGGGACAACAATGTGGCTTGCGGGACCGTTTTAGAGGGCAGCTAAGAGTCACTGCTTTGTCAAACCGAGAGCAGACAGAGCGGAGGGGACAGGCTTCTGTCGCTAACGGATATTTGAGATCTCGTTGGGTTTTGTGACAATCCAACAGTTTCGTGGCCACCATGATTAGCGCTAGCTTTCTCACGTCAGATTTATTTAATTAACTGCACTGCGAGTCCCCAGCTGGTATTTCAATTCATGCCTTGGAATTCCTAATCAGTAACATAACCACGCTGTGTGACAGTTCCAGGCACTGACAGGGCCTCAGTGTTATTCTCCAGCTATGGGGGAAAGCAGGCTTCCATCAAAGGACACAGAGGTTGACCTCCAACCACTCACTGACCCCCATGGCCTGCCAAAGCTTCGCATTTAAAATCCTCATCTTGTTTTCAAATCCCTCCACGGCCTCGCCCCTCTCTAGCTCTGTACTCGCCCCCCGTCACCTGACGGAGATCGCTACACTTCTCTAACTCCAGCCAATCGAGCACCCCCGATTCCCATCGCTCCACCATTGGCGGCCGTGCCTTCGGCTGCCTGGGTCCTAAGCTCTGGAATTCCCTGTCTAAGGCTCTCAGCCTCTCCAATTTGCTTTGCTCCTGCCTCTTACATACGAATTAGGAGCAGGAGCAGGCCACTCAGCCCCTCGAGCCTGCTCTGCTATCCAATAAGATCATGGCTGATCTGAATGTTACCTCAATCCCACATTCCTGTCCGTCCCCGATAACCTTTCACCCCCTTGTTAATCAAGAATTTATCTAGCTCTGCCTTAAAAATATTCAATGATTCTGCTTCCACCACCTCTTGAGGAAGAGGGACCCAAAGACTCACAATCCTCTGGGAAAAAAATTTCTCCTCATCTCCATCTTAAATGAGCGACCCCTTATTTTTTAAACAGTGACCCCTAGTTCTAAATTCTCCCACAAGAGGAAACATCTTCTCCAAATCCACCCTGACAAGACCCCTCAGGATCTTAAAGGTTTCAATTAAGTCGCCTCTTACGTTTCTAAACTCCAGTGGATACAAGCCTAACCTGTCCAACCTTTCCTCATAAGCCAACCTGCCCATTCCAGGCTTTTGGTCCCCCCTGTCCTAATATCTCCTCGAGGCAAGAGGCATATGTGGTTTTATAACGATCCTGTGAAGCGATTACAGACAATATTACATTAAAGGTTCTATCTAAATTGAAGTAGTTTTTGTCTGAGCCTCTGTCAGATTGGGACATGTGAAATGTCTGTCCCAGTGAATCCGACAGCTGTTCTATGACCCTGTGATGTTCCTCTCTGGACAATGATGAACATCTGGAGACTCCCAGTCCACATGAGCTGAGCTCCACTCTCCAAGACTCAGAGCCAGCTTGGGCCTCACCAATAACACAAAGAACTTGCATTTAGGGAGCGCCGGTCACCACCTCAGGAGTTCTCAGAACACGTTACAGCCAATGAAGCACTTCAGAAATGTAATCAATGTCGTACTGCAGAAAACGCGGCAGCCAGTTTCAGCACAGCAAGATCCCACAAACAGGAAGATGATGAATGACCAGAACGTTTGATTTTTCAGTGATGGTGGCTGAGGGATAAATGTTAGCCAAAGTTAGCAACATGAGGTGGACTGCATCCACCTCAGAGAGCCAGGGAGACTTGACATAATGTCTTACCTGAAAATCAGCACACCGACAGTGCAGCACTCCCTCAGTACTGACCCTCTGACAGTGCAGCACTCCCTCAGTACTGACCCTCTGACAGTGCAGCACTCCCTCAGTACTGACCCTCTGACAGCGCAGCACTCCCTCAGTACTGTCCCTCTGACAGTGCAGCACTCCCTCAGTACTGTCCCTCTGACAGTGCAGCACCCCCTCAGTACTGACCCTGTGACAGTGCAGCACTCCCTCAGTACTGACCCTCCGACAGTGCAGCACTCCCTCAGTACTGACCCTCTGACAGTGCAGCATTCCCTCAGTACTGACCCTCTGACAGTGCAGCACCCCCTCAGTACTGACCCTCTGACAGTGCAGCACTCCCTCAGTACTGACCCTCTGACAGTGCAGCACTCCCTCAGTACTGACCCTCTGACAGTGCAGCACTCCCTCAGTACTGACCCTCCGACAGTGCAGCACTCCCTCAGTACTGACCCTCTGACAGTGCAGCACTCCCTCAGTACTGACCCTCCGACAGTGCAGCACTCCCTCAGTACTGACCCTCTGACAGTGCAGCACTCCCTCAGTACTGACCCTCTGACAGTGCAGCATTCCCTCAGTACTGACCCTCTGACAGTGCAGCACTCCCTCAGTACTGACCCTCTGACAGTGCAGCACTCCCTCAGTACTGACCCTCTGACAGCGCGGCACTCCCTCAGTACTGACCCTCTGACAGTGCGGCACTCCCTCAGTACTGACCCTCTGACAGTGCAGCACTCCCTCAGTACTGACCCTCTGACAGTGCAGCAATCCCTCAGTACTGACCCTCTGACAGTGCGGCACTCCCTCAGTACTGACCCTCCGACAGTGCAGCACTCCCTCAGTACTGACCCTCCGACAGTGCAGCACTCCCTCAGTACTGACCCTCTGACAGTGCAGCACTCCCTCAGTACTGACCCTCTGACAGTGCGGCACTCCCTCAGTACTGACCCTCTGACAGTGCGGCACTCCCTGAGTACTGACCCTCTGACAGTGTGGCACTCCCTCAGTACTGACCCTGTGACAGTGCGGCACTCCCTCAGTACTGACTCTCCAACAGTGCAGCACTCCCACTAATACTCCGACAGTGCAGCACTCCCTCAGTACTGACCCTGTGACAGTGCAGCACTCCCTCAGTACTGACCCTCCGGCAGTGCAGCACTCCCTCAGCACTGACCCTGTGACTGTGCGGTGCTCCCTCAGTACTGACCCTGTGACAGTGCGGTGCTCCCTCAGTACTGATCCTCCGGCAGTGCAGCATTCCCTCAGTACTGACCCTCCAACAATGCAGCACTCCCACTAATCCTCCGACAGTGCAGCACTCCCTCAGTACTGACCCTCCAACAGTGCAGCACTCCCTCAGTACTGACCCTCAGACAGTGCAGCCCTCCCTCAGTACTGACCCTCCAACAGTGCAGCACTCCCTCAGTACTGACCCTCTGACAGTGCAGCAGTCCCTCAGTACTGACCCCAGAGGTTGTAGTCCCAAACTCATCGTTCATGTCCTCTACATTCACGAGGGAGAGGGGTCCTCAGTGCCTTGACCTGTCTCAGTGAGTTCAGTGATATCTGATTGATGGGAACTCGATGGTTAAACCTCTTGATGCGCTGGATTTAGAAACGGATAATGGAGGATGAGTGGTCCTTGGCACCTCTCCTGTTCCTACCGTCTCAAGCACACTGCGCTGGTATTCCAGGGATTACCTTTCGATTGTTTGATGTTTGTTAAGGGGTTTTGTGCCTTTGATGTGCTCTTCAAACCTGTCTGAACTTTGCTTCAAAGGACATTCAGTAAAACCACTTGAATTAAAGATCCTGCTTCCAAAGTTCTCTGGTTAGTTTTCCAAATTCTTTTCTTGAATTTCATTGTCGGGCTGTGGATCTCAGCTGACAATCATTCTCAATCCCTCATCAACATTGAGGTGGGAGGAGGCAGTTCAGCCCCTCAAACATGTTCCATCATTCATTTAGATCATTACTGATCTGCATCTGAACTCCATTTACTCGCCTTGGTCTGTGATCCTTCATTCCCTTACCCAGTAAAAATCTACCCAGGGCAAGTTGTGACATTTGACCTCCAGCCTCAACAGTTTTTTCTGGGGGGGAGAGAGTTCCTGATTTCTACCCCCTCTGAGTGTGGAGAAGTGTTCCCTGACATCACCTTGAACGGCCTGGCTCCAAGATTAAGGTTCCGCCTCCTTGTTCTGGAAGAACTGCACCCCTCCCCCAATTACATCACCCCTCCTCCAACTACTGCACCCCTCCCCCAATTACATCACCCCTCCCCAAATACAACACCCCTCCCCCAATTACATCACCCCTCCCCCAACTACTGCACCCCTCCCCCAATTACATTACCCCTCCCCAAATACAACAACCCTCCCCCAATTACATCACCCCTCCCCCAACTACTGCACCCCTCCCCCAATTACATCACCCCTCCCCCAAATACATCACCCCTCCCGCAAATACATCACCCCTCCCGCAAACACATCACCCTTCCCCCAACTACTGCACCCCTCCCCCAAATACAACACCCCTCCCCCAATTACATCACCCCTCCCCCAATTACATCACCCCTCCCCAAATACAACACCCCTCCCCCAATTACATCACCCCTCCCCCAACTACTGCACCCCTCCCCCAATTACATTACCCCTCCCCAAATACAACACCCCTCCCCCAATTACATCACCCCTCCCCCAACTACTGCACCCCTCCCCCAATTACATCACCCCTCCCCCAAATACATCACCCCTCCTGCAAATACATCACCCTTCCCCCAATTACATCACCCCTCCCCCAAATACATCACCCCTCCCCAACTACTGCACCCCTCCCCCAATTACATTACCCCTCCCCAAATACAACACCCCTCCCCCAATTACATCACCCCTCCCCCAACTACTGCACCCCTCCCCCAATTACATCACCCCTCCCGCAAATACATCACCCCTCCCGCAAATACATCACCCTTCCCCCAATTACATCACCCCTCCCCCAATTACATCACCCCTCCCCCAACTACTGCACCCCTCCCCCAATTACATCACCTCTCCCCCAAATACATCACCCCTCCCCCAAATACATCACCCCTCCCGCAAATACATCACCCCTCCCCCAACTACTGCACCCCTCCCCCAATTACATCACCCCCTCCCCCAATTACATCACCCCTCCCCAAATACAACACCCCTCCCCCAATTACATCACCCCTCCCCCAACTACTGCACCCCTCCCCCAATTACATTACCCCTCCCCAAATACAACACCACTCCCCCAATTACATCACCCCTCCCCCAACTACTGCACCCCTCCCCCAATTACATCACCCTTCCCCCAATTACATCACCCCTCCCCAAATACAACACCCCTCCCCCAATTACATCACCCCTCCCCCAACTACTGCACCCCTCCCCCAATTACATTACCCCTCCCCAAATACAACACCCCTCCCGCAAATACATCACCCCTCCCCCAACTACTGCACCCCTCCCCCAATTACATCACCCTTCCCCCAATTACATCACCCCTCCCCCAAATACATCACCCTCCTGCAAATACATCACCCTTCCCCCAATTACATCACCCCTCCCCCAATTACATCACCCCTCCCCCAATTACATCACCCCTCCCCCAACTACTGCACCCCCCCAATTACATCACCCTTCCCCCAATTACATCACCCCTCCCCCAATTACATCACCCCTCCCCCAATTACATCACCCCTCCCCCAATTACATCACCCCTCCCCCAACTACTGCACCCCCCCAATTACATCACCCCTCCCCCAAATACATCATCCCTCCCCCAAATACATCATCCTTCCCCCAATTACATCACCCCGCCCCCATTTAAATCACCCCTCCCCCAACTACTGCACCCCTCCCCCAGTTATATCATCATTCCCCAATTACTGCACCCCATAATCAAGGAAATACAAGTCCAGTCTGTGCGGCCTGTCCGCATTATTTAACCCTTTTAGCCCCTGTGTCTTTCTAGTGAAGCTGGGCTGCACCTTTCAAAGGGCAGCTCCTTCCCAAGGTGCAGTGCCCAGTTACTCCAGTTAGGAAGGGGCAAGTCAGCCACACATGCAGCCCCGATGGTTGTCATTGGAATCCGTGTGTGTGTGTGCATGGATTTGATGGTTTTGAATAGTCTGTGTTCAAATGCAGCAAGATCTGGACAATATCCAGGCTTGAGCTGACAAGTGGTGAGTAACATTCACACCACACAAGTGCCAGGCAATAATCATCTCCAACAAGAGAGAATCCAACCATCGCACCTTGATGTTCAATGGACATTACCATCGCTGAATCCCCTCTATCAACATCCTGGGGGTTACCATTGACCAGAAACTGAATTGGACCAGCCATATAAATACTGTGGCTACAAGAGCAGGTCAGAGGCTAGGAATCCTGCGGTGAGTAACTCACCTCCTGACTCCTCAAAGCCTGTCCACCATCTACAAGGCACAAGTCAGGAGTGTGATGGAATACTCTCCACTTGGCTAGATGAATGCAGCTCCCACAACACTCAAGGGGCTGGATACCATCCAGGACAAAGTAGTTCACTTGATTGGCACCACATCCACAAACATTCACTCCCTCCACCACCGACACACAGTAGCAGCAGTGTGTGTACCATCTACAAGATGCAATGCAGGAATTCACCAAGGCTCCTTTGACAACACCTTCCAAACCCTCGACCTCTACCATCTAGAAGGACAAGGGCAGCAGATAGCTGGGAACACCACCACCTGGAAGTTCCCCTCCAAGTCACTCACCATCCTGACTTGGAAATATATCACCGTTCCTTCACTGTCGCTGGGTCAAAATCCTGGAACTCCCTCCCTAACAGCACTGTGGGTGTACCTACGCCACAGGGACTGGAGCATTTACAGGATGTGGGCGTCGCTGGCTGGGCCAGCATTTACTGCCCGTCCCTAATTGCCCTTGAGAAGGTGGTGGTGAGCTGCCTTCTTCAACCACTGCAGTTCCTGTGGTGTAGGTACACCCAACGTGATGTTAGCTGTGTTTATGTGAGGTGTGCATCAGGAACAGGCAAAACCAGGGCTGCAGTGATGCCTACACAGTCGAATAGCCGACATCATGAGTTCCAAATGTGGGAGATGTCAGAGATGAAGCAGCATTTGTGAGCTCCGTGGGGAGTAGGTGTCTGCCCCATTCCACTTCTTGGAGCTGCTCCTGCTCTGGGTCAATTCTCAATTCACAAAGCCGGCAACTCAGATTCCTCTCTCCTGGTGTCCCTGCATCAGAAATCCAGACCTGCACGTTAATCAGAACATTTATAGAAAGCACAGGAACTAAATCACAGATTCACGTTGTAACCCGGCCTTACCGATTACCATCAGCTCAGGGAGGGGTCCCTGTCCCTCACCCTCTTTATTTGTTTCTGACAATGGCTGCACACACTTCCATAGGATGCAGAAAACAGCCCTGCTGCCTCTGAGCTGCAGAACCCCACTGAGAACCAGACCCAGCTGATTCACGGTTTGGCATCATACCCCCATGAAATGGGTTTGACACCCACTTCAGAAGCTTGAGCACATAATCCAGACTGACATTCTCATGATGTACTGAAGGAGTGCTGCACTGTCAGAGGGTCAGTACTGAGGGAGTGCTGCACTGTCAGAGGGTCAGTACTGAGGGAATGCTGCACTGTCAGAGGGTCAGTACTAAGGGAGTGCTGTCCTGTCAGAGGGTCAGTACTGAGGGAGTGCGGCACTGTTGGTGTTTCAGTACTGAGGGAGTGCCGTACTGTCAGAGGGTCAGTACTGAGGGAGTGCTGCACTGTCAGAGGGTCAGTACAGAGGGAGCGCCGCATTGTCAGAGGGTCAGTACTGAGGCAGTGCTGCATTTTCAGAGGGTCAGTGCTGAGGGAGTGCTGCACTGTCAGAGGGTCAGTACTGAGGGAGTGACGAACTGTCGGATAATCAGTACTGAGGGAACGTCAAACTGTTGCAGGGTCAGTACTGTGGGAGTGCTTCATTGCCCGAGGGTCAGTACTGAGGGAGTGCTGTACTGTCGGAGGGTCAGTACTGAGGGAGTGCTGCACTGTTGCAGGGTCAGTACTGAGGGTGTGCCGCACTGTCGAAGGGTCAGTACTGAGAGAGTGCCGCACTGTTGGAGTGTCAGTACTGAGGGACTGCCTCACTGTCAGAAGGTCAGTACTGAGGGAGTGCCGCACTGTCAGAGGGTCAGTACTGAGGGAGCGCCGTACTGTCGGAGGGTCAGTACTGAGGGAGTGCTGCACTGTCAGAGGATCAGTACTGAGGGAGTGCTGGACTGTCAGAGGGTCAGTACTGAGGGAGTGCTGCACTGTCAGAGGGTCAGTACTGAGGGAGTGCTGCACTGTCAGAGGGTCAGTATTGAGGGAGTGCTGCACTGTCGGAGGGTCAGTACTGAGGGAGCGCCGCACTGTCGGAGGGTCAGTATTGAGGGAGTGCTGCACTGTCAGAGGGTAGTAATGAGGGAATGCTGCACTGTCAGAGGGTCAGTACTGAGGGAGTGCTGTACTGTCAGAAGGTCAGTACTGAGGGAGTGCTGCACTGTCAGAGCATCAATATTGAGGGAGCGCCGCATTGTCAAAGGGTCAGTACTGAGGCAGTGCTGCATTGTCAGAGGGTCAGTACTGAGGGAGTGCTGCACTGTCAGAGGGTCAGTACTGAGGGAGTGACGAACTGTCGGATAATCAGTACTGAGGGAACGTCACACTGTTGCAGGGTCAGTACTGTGGGAGTGCTGCATTGCCCGAGGGTCAGTACTGTGGGAGTGCTTCATTGCCCGAGGGTCAGTACTGAGGGAGTGCTGCACTGTCGGAGAGTCAGTACTGAGGGAGTGCTGCACTGTTGCAGGGTCAGTACTGAGGGTGTGCCGCACTGTCGAAAGGTCAGTACTGAGAGAGTGCCGCACTGTCAGAAGGTCAGTACTGAGGGAACGTCACACTGTAGCAGGGTCAGTACTGTGGGAGTGCTTCATTGCCCGAGGGTCAGTACTGAGGGAGTGCTGCACTGTTGCAGGGTCAGTACTGAGGGTGTGCCGCACTGTCGAAGGGTCAGTACTGAGAGAGAGCCGCACTGTTGGAGTGTCAGTACTGAGGGACTGCTGCACTGTCAGAAGGTCAGTACTGAGGGAGTGCCGCACTGTCAGAGGGTCAGTACTGAGGGAGCGCCGTACTGTCGGAGTGTCAGTACTGAGGGAGTGCTGCACTGTTGCAGGGTCAGTACTGAGGGAATGCTGCACTGTTGGAATTTCAGTACTGAGGGAGTGCTGTCCTGTCAGAGGGTCAGTACTGAGGCAGTGCTGCATTGTCAGAGGGTCAGTACTGAGGGAGTGCTGCACTGTCAGAGGGTCAGTACTGAGCGAGTGACGAACTGTCGGATAATCAGTACTGAGGGAACGTCACACTGTTGCAGGGTCAGTACTGTGGGAGCGCTGCAATGCCCGAGGGTCAGTACTGTGGGAGTGTTTCATTGCCCGAGGGTCAGTACTGAGGGAGTGCTGCACTGTCGGAGAGTCAGTACTGAGGGAGTGCTGCACTGTTGCAGGGTCAGTACTGAGGGTGTGCCGCACTGTCGAAAGGTCAGTACTGAGAGAGAGTGCCGCACTGTTGGAGTGTCAGTACTGAGGGACTGCCGCACTGTCAGAAGGTCAGTACTGAGGGAGTGCTGCACTGTCAGAGGGTCAGTACTGAGAGAGTGCCGCACTGTTGGAGTATCAGTACTGAGGGACTGCCGCTCTGTCAGAAGGTCAGTACTGAGGGAGCGCCGCACTGTTGCAGGGTCAGTACTGAGGGAATGCTGCACTGTTGGAATTTCAGTACTGAGGGAGTGCTGCACTGTCAGACGGTCAGTACTGAGGGAGTGCCGCACTGTTGGAGTTTCAGTACTGAGGGAGTGCTGCACTGTCAGAGGGTCAGTACTGAGGGAGTGCTGCACTTTCAAAGGGTCAGTACTGAGGGAGGGCTGCACTGTCAGAGGTTCAGTACTGAGGGAGTGCCGCACTGTCAGAGGGTCAGTACAGAGGGAGCGCCGCATTGTCAGAGGGTCAGTACTGAGGCAGTGCTGCATTTTCAGAGGGTCAGTGCTGAGGGAGTGCTGCACTGTTGTAGGGTCAGTACTGAGGGTGTGCCGCACTGTCGAAGGGTCAGTACTGAGAGAGTGCCGCACTGTTGGAGTGTCAGTACTGAGGGACTGCCGCACTGTCAGAAGGTCAGTACTGAGGGAGTGCTGCACTGTCAGAGGGTCAGTACTGAGGGAGTGCTGCACTGTCAGAGGGTCAGTACAGAGGGAGCGCCGCATTGTCAGAGGGTCAGTACTGAGGCAGTGCTGCATTTTCAGAGGGTCAGTGCTGAGGGAGTGCTGCACTGTCAGAGGGTCAGTACTGAGGGAGTGACGAACTGTCGGACAATCAGTACTGAGGGAACGTCACACTGTAGCAGGGTCAGTACTGTGGGAGTGCTTCATTGCCCGAGGGTCAGTACTGAGGGAGTGCTGCACTGTTGCAGGGTCAGTACTGAGGGTGTGCCGCACTGTCGAAGGGTCAGTACTGAGAGAGAGCCGCACTGTTGGAGTGTCAGTACTGAGGGACTGCTGCACTGTCAGAAGGTCAGTACTGAGGGAGTGCCGCACTGTCAGAGGGTCAGTACTGAGGGAGCGCCGTACTGTCGGAGTGTCAGTACTGAGGGAGTGCTGCACTGTTGCAGGGTCAGTACTGAGGGAATGCTGCACTGTTGGAATTTCAGTACTGAGGGAGTGCTGTCCTGTCAGAGGGTCAGTACTGAGGCAGTGCTGCATTGTCAGAGGGTCAGTACTGAGGGAGTGCTGCACTGTCAGAGGGTCAGTACTGAGCGAGTGACGAACTGTCGGATAATCAGTACTGAGGGAACGTCACACTGTTGCAGGGTCAGTACTGTGGGAGTGCTGCAATGCCCGAGGGTCAGTACTGTGGGAGTGCTTCATTGCCCGAGGGTCAGTACTGAGGGAGTGCTGCACTGTCGGAGAGTCAGTACTGAGGGAGTGCTGCACTGTTGCAGGGTCAGTACTGAGGGTGTGCCGCACTGTCGAAAGGTCAGTACTGAGAGAGTGCCGCACTGTTGGAGTGTCAGTACTGAGGGACTGCCGCACTGTCAGAAGGTCAGTACTGAGGGAGTGCTGCACTGTCAGAGGGTCAGTACTGAGAGAGTGCCGCACTGTTGGAGTATCAGTACTGAGGGACTGCCGCTCTGTCAGAAGGTCAGTACTGAGGGAGCGCCGCACTGTTGCAGGGTCAGTACTGAGGGAATGCTGCACTGTTGGAATTTCAGTACTGAGGGAGTGCTGCACTGTCAGACGGTCAGTACTGAGGGAGTGCCGCACTGTTGGAGTTTCAGTACTGAGGGAGTGCTGCACTGTCAGAGGGTCAGTACTGAGGGAGTGCTGCACTTTCAAAGGGTCAGTACTGAGGGAGGGCTGCACTGTCAGAGGGTCAGTACTGAGGGAGTGCCGCACTGTCAGAGGGTCAGTAGAGAGGGAGCGCCGCATTGTCAGAGGGTCAGTACTGAGGCAGTGCTGCATTTTCAGAGGGTCAGTGCTGAGGGAGTGCTGCACTGTTGTAGGGTCAGTACTGAGGGTGTGCCGCACTGTCGAAGGGTCAGTACTGAGAGAGTGCCGCACTGTTGGAGTGTCAGTACTGAGGGACTGCCGCACTGTCAGAAGGTCAGTACTGAGGGAGTGCCGCACTGTCAGAGGGTCAGTACTGAGGGAGCGCCGTACTGTCGGAGGGTCAGTAGTGAGGGAGTGCTGCACTGTTGCAGGGTCAGTACTGAGGGAATGCTGCACTGTTGGAATTTCAGTACTGAGGGAGTGCTGTCCTGTCAGAGGGTCAGTACTGAGGGAGTGCTGTACTGTCAGAGGGTCAGTACTGAGGGAGTGCTGCACTGTCAGAGGGTAGTACTGAGGGAATGCTGCAATGTCAGAGGGTCAGTACTGAGGGAGTGCTGTCCTGTCAGAGGGTCAGTACTGAGGGTGTGCTGTACTGTCAGAGGGTCAGTACTGAGGGAGTGCTGCACTGTCAGAGGGTCAGTACTGAGGGAGTGCTGCACTGTCAGAGGATCAGTTCTGAGGGAGTGCTGGACTGTCAGAGGGTCAGTACTGAGGGAGTGCTGCACTGTCAGAGGGTCAGTACTGAGGGAGTGCTGCACTGTCAGAGGGTCAGTACTGAGGGAGTGCTGCACTGTCAGAGGGTCAGTATTGAGGGAGTGCTGCACTGTCGGAGGGTCAGTACTGAGGGAGCGCCGCACTGTCGGAGGGTCAGTATTGAGGGAGTGCTGCACTGTCAGAGGGTAGTAATGAGGGAATGCTGCACTGTCAGAGGGTCAGTACTGAGGGAGTGCTGCACTGTCAGAGGGTCAGTACTGAGGGAGTTCTTCATTGCCCGAGAGTCAGTACTGAGGGAGTGCTGCACTGTCGGAGGGTCAGTACTGAGGGAGTGCTGCACTGTTGCAGGGTCAGTACTGAGGGTGTGCTGCACTGTCGAAGGGTCAGTACTGAGAGAGTGCCGCACTGTTGGAGTGTCAGTACTGAGGGACTGCCGCTCTGTCAGAAGGTCAGTACTGAGGGAGCGCCGCACTGTTGCAGGGTCAGTACTGAGGGAATGCTACATTGTTGGAATTTCAGTACTGCGGGAGTGCTGCACTGGCAGACGGTCAGTACTGAGGGAGTGCTGCACTGTTGGAGTTTCAGTACTGAGGGAGTGCTGCACTGTCAGAGGGTCAGTACTGAGGGAGTGCTGCACTTTCAAAGGGTCAGTACTGAGGGAGTGCCGCACTGTCGGAGGGTCAGTACAGAGGGAGCGCCGCATTGTCAGAGGGTCAGTACTGAGGCAGTGCTGCATTTTCAGAGGGTCAGTGCTGAGGGAGTGCTGCACTGTCAGAGGGTCAGTACTGAGGGAGTGACGAACTGTCGGATAATCAGTACTGAGGGAACGTCACACTGTTGCAGGGTCAGTACTGTGGGAGTGCTTCATTGCCCGAGGGTCAGTACTGAGGGAGTGCTGCACTGTCGGAGGGTCAGTACTGAGGGAGTGCTGCACTGTTGCAGGGTCAGTACTGAGGGTGTGCCGCACTGTCGAAGGGTCAGTACTGAGAGAGTGCCGCACTGTTGGAGTGTCAGTACTGAGGGACTGCCGCACGGTCAGAAGGTCAGTACTGAGGGAGTGCCGCACTGTCAGAGGGTCAGTACTGAGGGAGCGCCGTACTGTCGGAGGGTCAGTACTGAGGGAGTGCTGCACTGTTGCAGGGTCAGTACTGAGGGAATGCTGCACTGTTGGAATTTCAGTACTGAGGGAGTGCTGTCCTGTCAGAGGGTCAGTACTGAGGGAGTGCTGTACTGTCAGAGGGTCAGTACTGAGGGAGTGCTGCACTGTCAGAGGGTCAGTACTGAGGGAGTGCTGCACTGTCAGAGGGTCAGTATTGAGGGAGTGCTGCACTGTCAGAGGGTCAGTACTGAGGGAGCGCCGCACTGTCGGAGGGTCAGTATTGAGGGAGTGCTGCACTGTCAGAGGGTAGTAATGAGGGAATGCTGCACTGTCAGAGGATCAGTACTGAGGGAGTGCTGGACTGTCAGAGGGTCAGTACTGAGGGAGTGCTGCACTGTCAGAGGGTCAGTACTGAGGGAGTGCTGTACTGTCAGAGGGTCAGTACTGAGGGAGTGCTGCACTGTCAGAGGGTATTACTGAGGGAATGCTGCACTGTCAGAGGGTCAGTACTGAGGGAGTGCTGTCCTGTCAGAGGGTCAGTACTGAGGGTGTGCTGCACTGTCAGAGGGTCAGTACTGAGGGAGTGCTGCACTGTCAGAGGGTCAGTTCTGAGGGAGTGCTGCACTGTCAGAGGATCAGTTCTGAGGGAGGGCTGGACTGTCAGAGGGTCAGTACTGAGGGAGTGCTGCACTGTCAGAGGGTCAGTACTGAGGGAGTGCTGCACTGTCAGGGGGTCAGTACTGAGGGAGTGCTGCACTGTCAGAGGGTTAGTACTGAGAGAGTGCCGCACTGTTGGAGTATCAGTACTGAGGGACTGCCGCTCTGTCAGAAGGTCAGTACTGAGGGAGCGCCGCACTGTTGCAGGGTCAGTACTGAGGGAATGCTGCACTGTTGGAATTTCAGTACTGAGGGAGTGCTGCACTGTCAGACGGTCAGTACTGAGGGAGTGCCGCACTGTTGGAGTTTCAGTACTGAGGGAGTGCTGCACTGTCAGAGGGTCAGTACTGAGGGAGTGCTGCACTTTCAAAGGGTCAGTACTGAGGGAGGGCTGCACTGTCAGAGGGTCAGTACAGAGGGAGCGCCGCATTGTCAGAGGGTCAGTACTGAGGCAGTGCTGCATTTTCAGAGGGTCAGTGCTGAGGGAGTGCTGCACTGTTGTAGGGTCAGTACTGAGGGTGTGCCGCACTGTCGAAGGGTCAGTACTGAGAGAGTGCCGCACTGTTGGAGTGTCAGTACTGAGGGACTGCCGCACTGTCAGAAGGTCAGTACTGAGGGAGTGCCGCACTGTCAGAGGGTCAGTACTGAGGGAGCGCCGTACTGTCGGAGGGTCAGTACTGAGGGAGTGCTGCACTGTTGCAGGGTCAGTACTGAGGGAATGCTGCACTGTTGGAATTTCAGTACTGAGGGAGTGCTGTCCTGTCAGAGGGTCAGTACTGAGGGAGTGCTGTACTGTCAGAGGGTCAGTACTGAGGGAGTGCTGCACTGTCAGAGGGTAGTACTGAGGGAATGCTGCACTGTCAGAGGGTCAGTACTGAGGGAGTGCTGTCCTGTCAGAGGGTCAGTACTGAGGGTGTGCTGTACTGTCAGAGGGTCAGTACTGAGGGAGTGCTGCACTGTCAGAGGGTCAGTACTGAGGGAGTGCTGCACTGTCAGAGGATCAGTTCTGAGGGAGTGCTGGACTGTCAGAGGGTCAGTACTGAGGGAGTGCTGCACTGTCAGAGGGTCAGTACTGAGGGAGTGCTGCACGGTCAGAGGGTCAGTACTGAGGGAGTGCTGCACTGTCAGAGGGTCAGTATTGAGGGAGTGCTGCACTGTCGGAGGGTCAGTACTGAGGGAGCGCCACACTGTCGGAGGGTCAGTATTGAGGGAGTGCTGCACTGTCAGAGGGTAGTAATGAGGGAATGCTGCACTGTCAGAGGGTCAGTACTGAGGGAGTGCTGCACTGTCAGAGGGTCAGTACTGAGGGAGTTCTTCATTGCCCGAGAGTCAGTACTGAGGGAGTGCTGTACTGTCAGAGGGTCAGTACTGAGGGAGTGCTGCACTGTCAGAGGGTATTACTGAGGGAATGCTGCACTGTCAGAGGGTCAGTACTGAGGGAGTGCTGTCCTGTCAGAGGGTCAGTACTGAGGGTGTGCTGCACTGTCAGAGGGTCAGTACTGAGGGAGTGCTGCACTGTCAGAGGGTCAGTACTGAGGGAGTGCTGCACTGTCAGAGGATCAGTTCTGAGGGAGGGCTGGACTGTCAGAGGGTCAGTACTGAGGGAGTGCTGCACTGTCAGAGGGTCAGTACTGAGGGAGTGCTGCACTGTCAGGGGGTCAGTACTGAGGGAGTGCTGCACTGTCAGAGGGTTAGTACTGAGAGAGTGCCGCACTGTTGGAGTATCAGTACTGAGGGACTGCCGCTCTGTCAGAAGGTCAGTACTGAGGGAGCGCCGCACTGTTGCAGGGTCAGTACTGAGGGAATGCTGCACTGTTGGAATTTCAGTACTGAGGGAGTGCTGCACTGTCAGACGGTCAGTACTGAGGGAGTGCCGCACTGTTGGAGTTTCAGTACTGAGGGAGTGCTGCACTGTCAGAGGGTCAGTACTGAGGGAGTGCTGCACTTTCAAAGGGTCAGTACTGAGGGAGGGCTGCACTGTCAGAGGTTCAGTACTGAGGGAGTGCCGCACTGTCAGAGGGTCAGTACAGAGGGAGCGCCGCATTGTCAGAGGGTCAGTACTGAGGGAGTGCTGCATTTTCAGAGGGTCAGTGCTGAGGGAGTGCTGCACTGTTGTAGGGTCAGTACTGAGGGTGTGCCGCACTGTCGAAGGGTCAGTACTGAGAGAGTGCCGCACTGTTGGAGTGTCAGTACTGAGGGACTGCCGCACTGTCAGAAGGTCAGTACTGAGGGAGTGCCGCACTGTCAGAGGGTCAGTACTGAGGGAGCGCCGTACTGTCGGAGGGTCAGTACTGAGGGAGTGCTGCACTGTTGCAGGGTCAGTACTGAGGGAATGCTGCACTGTTGGAATTTCAGTACTGAGGGAGTGCTGTCCTGTCAGAGGGTCAGTACTGAGGGAGTGCTGTACTGTCAGAGGGTCAGTACTGAGGGAGTGCTGCACTGTCAGAGGGTAGTACTGAGGGAATGCTGCACTGTCAGAGGGTCAGTACTGAGGGAGTGCTGTCCTGTCAGAGGGTCAGTACTGAGGGTGTGCTGTACTGTCAGAGGGTCAGTACTGAGGGAGTGCTGCACTGTCAGAGGGTCAGTACTGAGGGAGTGCTGCACTGTCAGAGGATCAGTTCTGAGGGAGTGCTGGACTGTCAGAGGGTCAGTACTGAGGGAGTGCTGCACTGTCAGAGGGTCAGTACTGAGGGAGTGCTGCACTGTCAGAGGGTCAGTACTGAGGGAGTGCTGCACTGTCAGAGGGTCAGTATTGAGGGAGTGCTGCACTGTCGGAGGGTCAGTACTGAGGGAGCGCCGCACTGTCGGAGGGTCAGTATTGAGGGAGTGCTGCACTGTCAGAGGGTAGTAATGAGGGAATGCTGCACTGTCAGAGGGTCAGTACTGAGGGAGTGCTGCACTGTCAGAGGGTCAGTACTGAGGGAGTTCTTCATTGCCCGAGAGTCAGTCCTGAGGGAGTGCTGCACTGTCGGAGGGTCAGTACTGAGGGAGTGCTGCACTGTTGGAGGGTCAGTACAGAGGGAGCGCCGCATTGTCAGAGGGTCAGTACTGAGGGACTGCCGCTCTGTCAGAAGGTCAGTACTGAGGGAGCGCCGCACTGTTGCAGGGTCAGTACTGAGGGAATGCTACATTGTTGGAATTTCAGTACTGCGGGAGTGCTGCACTGGCAGACGGTCAGTACTGAGGGAGTGCTGCACTGTTGGAGTTTCAGTACTGAGGGAGTGCTGCACTGTCAGAGGGTCAGTACTGAGGGAGTGCTGCACTTTCAAAGAGTCAGTACTGAGGGAGTGCCGCACTGTCGGAGGGTCAGTACAGAGGGAGCGCCGCATTGTCAGAGGGTCAGTACTGAGGCAGTGCTGCATTTTGAGAGGGTCAGTGCTGAGGGAGTGCTGCACTGTCAGAGGGTCAGTACTGAGGGAGTGACGAAGTGTCGGATAATCAGTACTGAGGGAACGTCACACTGTTGCAGGGTCAGTACTGTGGGAGTGCTTCATTGCCCGAGGGTCAGTACTGAGGGAGTGCCGCACTGTCGGAGGGTCAGTACTGAGGGAGTGCTGCACTGTTGCAGGGTCAGTACTGAGGGTGTGCCGCACTGTCGAAGGGTCAGTACTGAGAGAGTGCCGCACTGTTGGAGTGTCAGTACTGAGGGACTGCCGCACTGTCAGAAGGTCAGTACTGAGGGAGTGCCGCACTGTCAGAGGGTCAGTACTGAGGGAGCGCCGTACTGTCGGAGGGTGAGTACTGAGGGAGTGCTGCACTGTTGCAGGGTCAGTACTGAGGGAATGCTGCACTGTTGGAATTTCAGTACTGAGGGAGTGCTGTCCTGTCAGAGGGTCAGTACTGAGGGAGTGCTGTACTGTCAGAGGGTCAGTACTGAGGGAGTGCTGCACTGTCAGAGGGTCAGTACTGAGGGAGTGTTGCACTGTCAGAGGGTCAGTATTGAGGGAGTGCTGCACTGTCAGAGGGTCAGTACTGAGGGAGCGCCGCACTGTCGGAGGGTCAGTATTGAGGGAGTGCTGCACTGTCAGAGGGTAGTAATGAGGGAATGCTGCACTGTCAGAGGGTCAGTACTGAGGGAGTGCTGTACTGTCAGAAGGTCAGTACTGAGGGAGTGCTGCACTGTCAGAGCATCAATACTGAGGGAGCGCCGCATTGTCAAAGGGTCAGTACTGAGGCAGTGCTGCATTGTCAGAGGGTCAGTACTGAGGGAGTGCCGCACTGTCAGAGGGTCAGTACTGAGGGAGTGACGAACTGTCGGATAATCAGTACTGAGGGAACGTCACACTGTTGCAGGGTCAGTACTGTGGGAGTGCTGCATTGCCCGAGGGTCAGTACTGTGGGAGTGCTTCATTGCCCGAGGGTCAGTACTGAGGGAGTGCTGCACTTTCGGAGCGTCAGTACTGAGGAGTGCTGCACTGTTGCAGGGTCAGTACTGAGGGTGTGCCGCACTGTCGAAAGGTCAGTACTGAGAGAGTGCCGCACTGTTGGAGTGTCAGTACTGAGGGACTGCCACACTGTCAGAAGGTCAGTACTGAGGGAGTGCTGCACTGTCAGAGGGTCAGTACTGAGGGAGTGCTGCACTGTCAGAGGGTCAGTACAGAGGTAGCGCCGCATTGTCAGAGGGTCAGTACTGAGGCAGTGCTGCATTTTCAGAGGGTCAGTGCTGAGGGAGTGCTGCACTGTCAGAGGGTCAGTACTGAGGGAGTGACGAACTGTCGGACAATCAGTACTGAGGGAACGTCACACTGTAGCAGGGTCAGTACTGTGGGAGTGCTTCATTGCCCGAGGGTCAGTACTGAGGGAGTGCTGCACTGTTGCAGGGTCAGTACTGAGGGTGTGCCGCACTGTCGAAGGGTCAGTACTGAGAGAGTGCCGCACTGTTGGAGTGTCAGTACTGAGGGACTGCTGCACTGTCAGAAGGTCAGTACTGAGGGAGTGCCGCACTGTCAGAGGGTCAGTACTGAGGGAGAGCCGTACTGTCGGAGTGTCAGTACTGAGGGAGTGCTGCACTGTTGCAGGGTCAGTACTGAGGGAATGCTGCACTGTTGGAATTTCAGTACTGAGGGAGTGCTGTCCTGTCAGAGGGTCAGTACTGAGGCAGTGCTGCATTGTCAGAGGGTCAGTACTGAGGGAGTGCTGCACTGTCAGAGGGTCAGTACTGAGCGAGTGACGAACTGTCGGATAATCAGTACTGAGGGAACGTCACACTGTTGCAGGGTCAGTACTGTGGGAGTGCTGCAATGCCCGAGGGTCAGTACTGTGGGAGTGCTTCATTGCCCGAGGGTCAGTACTGAGGGAGTGCTGCACTGTCGGAGAGTCAGTACTGAGGGAGTGCTGCACTGTTGCAGGGTCAGTACTGAGGGTGTGCCGCACTGTCGAAAGGTCAGTACTGAGAGAGTGCCGCACTGTTGGAGTGTCAGTACTGAGGGACTGCCGCACTGTCAGAAGGTCAGTACTGAGGGAGTGCTGCACTGTCAGAGGGTCAGTACTGAGAGAGTGCCGCACTGTTGGAGTATCAGTACTGAGGGACTGCCGCTCTGTCAGAAGGTCAGTACTGAGGGAGCGCCGCACTGTTGCAGGGTCAGTACTGAGGGAATGCTGCACTGTTGGAATTTCAGTACTGAGGGAGTGCTGCACTGTCAGACGGTCAGTACTGAGGGAGTGCCGCACTGTTGGAGTTTCAGTACTGAGGGAGTGCTGCACTGTCAGAGGGTCAGTACTGAGGGAGTGCTGCACTTTCAAAGGGTCAGTACTGAGGGAGGGCTGCACTGTCAGAGGGTCAGTACTGAGGGAGTGCCGCACTGTCAGAGGGTCAGTACAGAGGGAGCGCCGCATTGTCAGAGGGTCAGTACTGAGGGAGTGCTGCATTTTCAGAGGGTCAGTGCTGAGGGAGTGCTGCACTGTTGTAGGGTCAGTACTGAGGGTGTGCCGCACTGTCGAAGGGTCAGTACTGAGAGAGTGCCGCACTGTTGGAGTGTCAGTACTGAGGGACTGCCGCACTGTCAGAAGGTCAGTACTGAGGGAGTGCCGCACTGTCAGAGGGTCAGTACTGAGGGAGCGCCGTACTGTCGGAGGGTCAGTAGTGAGGGAGTGCTGCACTGTTGCAGGGTCAGTACTGAGGGAATGCTGCACTGTTGGAATTTCAGTACTGAGGGAGTGCTGTCCTGTCAGAGGGTCAGTACTGAGGGAGTGCTGTACTGTCAGAGGGTCAGTACTGAGGGAGTGCTGCACTGTCAGAGGGTAGTACTGAGGGAATGCTGCACTGTCAGAGGGTCAGTACTGAGGGAGTGCTGTCCTGTCAGAGGGTCAGTACTGAGGGTGTGCTGTACTGTCAGAGGGTCAGTACTGAGGGAGTGCTGCACTGTCAGAGGGTCAGTACTGAGGGAGTGCTGCACTGTCAGAAGATCAGTTCTAAGGGAGTGCTGGACTGTCAGAGGGTCAGTACTGAGGGAGTGCTGCACTGTCAGAGGGTCAGTACTGAGGGAGTGCTGCACTGTCAGAGGGTCAGTACTGAGGGAGTGCTGCACTGTCAGAGGGTCAGTATTGAGGGAGTGCTGCACTGTCGGAGGGTCAGTACTGAGGGAGCGCCGCACTGTCGGAGGTTCAGTATTGAGTGAGTGCTGCACTGTCAGAGGGTAGTAATGAGGGAATGCTGCACTGTCAGAGGGTCAGTACTGAGGGAGTGCTGCACTGTCAGAGGGTCAGTACTGAGGGAGTTCTTCATTGCCTGAGAGTCAGTACTGAGGGAGTGCTGCACTGTCGGAGGGTCAGTACTGAGGGAGTGCTGCACTGTTGCAGGGTCAGTACTGAGGGTGTGCTGCACTGTCGAAGGGTCAGTACTGAGAGAGTGCCGCACTGTTAGAGTGTCAGTACTGAGGGACTGCCGCTCTGTCAGAAGGTCAGTACTGAGGGAGCGCCGCACTGTTGCAGGGTCAGTACTGAGGGAATGCTACATTGTTGGAATTTCAGTACTGCGGGAGTGCTGCACTGGCAGACGGTCAGTACTGAGGGAGTGCTGCACTGTTGGAGTTTCAGTACTGAGGGAGTGCTGCACTGTCAGAGGGTCAGTACTGAGGGAGTGCTGCACTTTCAAAGGGTCAGTACTGAGGGAGTGCCGCACTGTCAGAGGGTCAGTACAGAGGGAGCGCCGCATTGTCAGAGGGTCAGTACTGAGGCAGTGCTGCATTTTCAGAGGGTCAGTGCTGAGGGAGTGCTGCACTGTCAGAGGGTCAGTACTGAGGGAGTGACGAACTGTCGGATAATCAGTACTGAGGGAACGTCACACTGTTGCAGGGTCAGTACTGTGGGAGTGCTTCATTGCCCGAGGGTCAGTACTGAGGGAGTGCTGCACTGTCGGAGGGTCAGTACTGAGGGAGTGCTGCACTGTTGCAGGGTCAGTACTGAGGGTGTGCCGCACTGTCGAAGGGTCAGTACTGAGAGAGTGCCGCACTGTTGGAGTGTCAGTACTGAGGGACTGCCGCACTGTCAGAAGGTCAGTACTGAGGGAGTGCCGCACTGTCAGAGGGTCAGTACTGAGGGAGCACCGTACTGTCGGAGGGTCAGTACTGAGGGAGTGCTGCACTGTTGCAGGGTCAGTACTGAGGGAATGCTGCACTGTTGGAATTTCAGTACTGAGGGAGTGCTGTCCTGTCAGAGGGTCAGTACTGAGGGAGTGCTGTACTGTCAGAGGGTCAGTACTGAGGGAGTGCTGTCAGAGGGTCAGTACTGAGGGAGTGCTGCACTGTCAGAGGGTCAGTACTGAGGCAGTGCTGCACTGTCAGAGGATCAGTACTGAGGGAGTGCTGGACTGTCAGAGGGTCAGTACTGAGGGAGTGCTGCACTGTCAGAGGGTCAGTATTGAGGGAGTGCTGCATGTCGGAGGGTCAGTAATGAGGGAGCGCCGCACTGTCGGAGGGTCAGTATTGAGGGAGTGCTGCACTGTCAGAGGGTAGTAATGAGGGAATGCTGCACTGTCAGAGGGTCAGTACTGAGGGAGTGCTGTACTGTCAGAAGGTCAGTACTGAAGGAGTGCTGCACTGTCAGAGCATCAATACTGAGGGAGCGCCGCATTGTCAAAGGGTCAGTACTGAGGCAGTGCTGCATTGTCAGAGGGTCAGTACTGAGGGAGTGCCGCACTGTCAGAGGGTCAGTACTGAGGGAGTGACGAACTGTCGGATAATCAGTACTGAGGGAACGTCACACTGTTGCAGGGTCAGTACTGTGGGAGTGCTGCATTGCCCGAGGGTCAGTACTGTGGGAGTGCTTCATTGCCCGAGGGTCAGAACTGAGGGAGTGCTGCACTGTCGGAGAGTCAGTATTGAGGGAGTGCTGCACTGTTGCAGGGTCAGTACTGAGGGTGTGCCGCACTGTCGAAAGGTCAGTACTGAGAGAGTGCCGCACTGTTGGAGTGTCAGTACTGAGGGACTGCCGCACTGTCAGAAGGTCAGTACTGAGGGAGTTCTGCACTGTCAGAGGGTCAGTACTGAGGGAGTTCTTCATTGCCCGAGAGTCAGTACTGAGGGAGTGCTGCACTGTCGGAGGGTCAGTACTGAGGGAGTGCTGCATTGTTCCATGGTCAGTACTGAGGGTGTGCTGCACTGTCGAAGGGTCAGTACTGAGAGAGTGCCGCACTGTTGGAGTGTCAGTACTGAGGGACTGCCGCTCTGTCATAAGGTCAGTACTGAGGGAGCGCTGCACTGTTGCAGGGTCAGTACTGAGGGAATGCTGCACTGTTGGAATTTCAGTACTGAGGGAGTGCTGCACTGTCAGACGGTCAGTACTGAGGGAGTGCCGCACTGTTGGAGTTTCAGTACTGAGGGAGTGCTGCACTGTCAGAGGGTCAGTACTGAGGGAGTGCTGCACTTTCAAAGGGTCAGTACTGAGGGAGGGCTACACTGTCAGAGGGTCAGTACTGAGGGAGTGCCGCACTGTCAGAGGGTCAGTACAGAGGGAGCGCCGCATTGTCAGAGGGTCAGTACTGAGGCAGTGCTGCATTTTCAGAGGGTCAGTGCTGAGGGAGTGCTGCACTGTCAGAGGGTCAGTACTGAGGGAGTGACGAACTGTCGGATAATCAGTACTGAGGGAACGTCACACTGTTGCAGGGTCAGTACTGTGGGAGTGCTTCATTGGCCGAGGGTCAGTACTGAGGGAGTGCTGCACTGTTGCAGGGTCAGTACTGAGGGTGTGCCGCCCTGTCGAAGGGTCAGTACTGAGAGAGTGCCGCACTGTTGGAGTGTCAGTACTGAGGGACTGCCGCACTGTCAGAAGGTCAGTACTGAGGGAGTGCCGTACTGTCGGAGCGTCAGTACTGAGGGAGTGCTGCACTGTTGCAGGGTCAGTACTGAGGGAGTGCTTCATTGCCTGATGGTCAGTACTGAGGGAGTGCTGCACTGTCGGATGGTCAGTATTGAGGGAGTGCTGCGCTGTCGGATGGTCAGTATTGAGGGAGTGCTGCAATGTTGCAGGGTCAGTAATGAGGGTGTGCCGCACTGTCGAAGGGTCATCACTGAGAGAGTGCCGCACTGTTGGAGTAGTCAGTACTGAGGGACTGCCGCACTGTCAGAAGTTCAGTACTGAGGGAGTGCCGCACTGTTGGAGTTTCAGTACTGAGGGAGTGCTGCACTGTCAGACGGTCAGTACTGCGGGAGTGCTGCACTTTCAAAGGGTCAGTACTGAGGTACTGAGGGAGTGCTGCACTGTCAGAGGTTCAGTCATGAGGATGTGCTGCACTGTCGGTGGGTCAGTACTGAGGGACTGCTGCACTTTCAAAGGGTCAGTACTGAGGGAGGCTGCACTGTCAGAGGGTCAGTACTGAGGGAGCGCCGCACTGTCGGAGGGTCAGTATTGCCGTAGTGCTGCACTGTCAGAGGGTCAGTACTGAGGGAGAGCTGCACTGTCAGAGGGTCAGTCTTGAGGGAGTACTGCACTGTCGGAGGGTCAGTACTGAGGGAGTGCCACAGTGTCGGAGGGTCCGTACTGAGGCAGTGCTGCATTGCTGGCGGGTCAATACTGTGGGAGTGCTGCATTGTCAGAGGGTCAGTACTGAGGGAGTGACGAACTGTCGGATAATCAGTACTGAGGGAACGTCACACTGTTGCAGGGTCAGTACTGTGGGAGTGCTGCATTGCCCGAGTGTCACTACTGAGGGAGTGCTGTACTGTCAGAGGGTCAGTACTGAGGGAGTGCTGCACTGTCAGAGGGTCAGTACTGCGGGATTGCTGCACTGTCAGAGGTGTCATCTTTGAGATATGGTGTTAAATCGAGGGCCTGTCTGCTATCTCAGGCGCATGTAAAAGATCTGATGGATGCTGTTTTGAAGGAGACCTGGGGGGTTGTCCTCAATGGGCCATCCAATATTTATCACTCAGTCAACATCACAAAAACAGCTCAAATGCCAATTATTATAGAGCGTTTTGTGCAGTCTTGCTGTGCACTAATTGGCTGCCACATTTGCAACATGATGACGGTGGTGACACTTCAACAATCCTTGGTTGGGCTGTGAAAGGTCGTGTCAGGCGCTATAGGAATGTAAATGCCTGTCTTTCCGCTGGAGTAGAATCGAGTTGCGCTGTGACACCTCACAGCAGAGGCGTGAATCGGGGCACACGGTCCCACTGCAATTACTGCACCGCTCTCAAACATATCAAACACATTCTTCAAAGCTCCTCTTAGCCCATGCAGCTCCTCCGAATCCACGACCTGTCACACAGCACACCATCTGTTACAGCTCACACATAGCCTTGTTCCCTCATGAAATATTCAGCACATCTGCATATTCAAGAGTAAAACACGTGGAGAATAACAGAGCTCAAACTAATCTTACAGTAATGTCAGGGCTTTTCCAGGATCTCTGATAAATTAATACAATTTCTGACAGAATATTTGATTGTCTCTTTTCCTCTTCTTCATCTGGGCCCCCGGCAACACTTGTGTTCAAAGTTCAAAAATGAGAGGCATCACTTCAAGCCCTGAACCTGGGCTGATTTAAGAGTGAAACCTGGTCTTACATTTCTTATTTAACCTTGAACAGTTAGACTTCATCACAGAGCCAGCGAGTGACAACATGACCAAAGTGTTATGTTAGGGGTGGGTTGTGCTCCTGGCACGACAGGTATCACTCAGGAATCTGTCTGGGACAGCGAGTGAAAGAGGGTCCATCCTGTTGTTTCCCTGATGGACTTGGGTCCAACTCGGCAGTTAATGGGGAGAGGGAGACTTGGGGAACACGAATAGTGGCAGAGTTTTGGAGATGCCGTCACTCAGGTGAGTTGCTATCTGCGGTGAGCCGCTCTCTCAGGTGAGTCGCTCTCTCAGGTGAGTCACTCTCTCAGGTGAGTCACTCTCTCAGTTGAGTCACTCTCTCAGGTGAGCCGCTCTCTCAGGTGAGTCACTCTCTCAGGTGAGTCTCTCTCTCAGGTGAGTCACTCTCTCAGTTGAGTCACTCTCTCAGGTGAGCCGCTCTCTCCGGTAAGTCCCTCTCTCAGGTGAGTCACTTTCTGCAGTGAGTCACTGTCTCAGGTGAGTCACTCTCTCAGGTGAGTCGCTCTCTCAGGTGAGTCACTCTCTCAGGTGAGTTACACTCTCAGGTAAGTCACTCTCTCAGGTGAGTCACTCTCTCAGGTGAGTTACACTCTCAGGTGAGTCGCTCTCTCAGGTGAGTCGCTCTCTCAGGTGAGTCACTCTCTCAGGTGAGTCGCTCTCTCAGGTGAGTCGCTCTCTCAGGTGAGCCGCTCTCTCAGGTGAGTCGCTCTCTCAGGTGAGTCACTCTCTCAGGTGAGTCGCTCTCTCAGGTGAGTTGCTCTCTCAGGTGAGCCGCTCTCTCCGGTAAGTCACTTTCTGCAGTGAGTCACGCTCTCACGTGAGTCACTTTCTGCGGTGAGTCATGCTCTCAGGTGAGTCGCTCTCTCAGGTGAGTCACATTCTCAGGTGAGTCACTCTCTCAGGTGAGTCACTCTCTCAGGTGAGTCACGCTCTCAGGTGAGTCTCTCTCTCAGGTGAGTCGCTCTCTCAGGTGAGTCACGCTCTCAGGTGAGTCACTCTCTCAGGTGAGTCGCTCTCTCAGGTGAGTCACTCATTCAGGTGAGTCACTCTCTCAGGTGAGTCGCTCTCTCAGGTGAGTCACTCTCTCAGGTGAGTCACTCTCTCAGGTGAGTCGCTCTCTCAGGTGAGTCACTCTCTCAGGTGAGCCGTTCTCTCGGGTGAGTCACTTTCTGCGCTGAGTCACTCTCTCAGATGAGTCACTCTCTCAGGTGAGTCACTCTCTCAGGTGAGTCACTCTCTAAGGTGAGTCGCTCTCTCAGGTGCGCCGCTCTCTCGGGTGAGTCACTTTCTGCGCTGAGTCACTCTCTCAGGTGAGTTGCTCTCTCAGGTGAGTCGCTCTCTCAGGTGAGTCGCTCTCTCAGGTGAGTCACTCTCTCAGGTGAGTTGCTCTCTCAGGTGAGTCACTCTCTCAGGTGAACCGCTCTCTCCTGTGAATCGCTCTCGCAGTTGACTTGCACTCTCAGCTGAGTCGCTCTCTCAGGTGAGTCTCTCTCTCCGGTGAGTCACTCTCTCAGGTGAGTTACTCTCTCAGGTGAGTCGCTCTCTCAGGTGAGTCGCTCTCTCAGGTGAGTTACTCTCTCAGCTGAGTCACTCTCTCAGGTGAGTCACTCTCTCAGGTGAGTCGCTCTCTCAGGTGAGTCACTCTCTCAGGTGTGTCACTCTCTCAGGTGAGTCACTCTCTCAGGTGAGTCACTCTTTCAAGTGAGTCACTCTCTCAGGTGAGTCACTCTCTGAGGTGAGCCGCTCTCTCAGGTGAGTCACTTTCTGCGGTGAGTCACTCTCTCAGGTGAGTCACTCTCTCAGGTGAGTTGCTCTCTCAGGTGAGTCACTCTCTCAGGTGAGTCACTTTCTGCGGTGTCACTCTCTCAGGTGAGTCACTCTCTCAGGTGAGTCGCTCTCTCAGGTGAGTCACTTTCTGCGGTGAGTCACTCTCTCAGGTGAGTCACTCTCTCAGCTGAGCCACTCTCTCAGGTGAGCCACTCTCTCAGGTGAGCCGCTCTCTCCGGTGAGTCACTCTCTGCGGTGAGCCGCTCTCTCCGGTAAGTCACTCTCTCAGGTGAGTTGATCTCTCAGCTGAGTCGCTCTCTCAGGTGTGTTAAGCTCTCAGGTGAGTTGCTCTCTGCTGTGAGTCGCTCTCTCAGGTGAGTCACTCTCTCAGGTGCGCCGCTCTCTCAGGTGAGTCGCTCTCTCAGGTGAGTCACTTTCTGCGGTGAGTCACTCTCTCAGGTGAGTCACTCTCTCAGGTGAGTCGCTCTCTCAGGTGAGTCACTCTCTCAGGTGAGTCACTTTCTGCGGTGAGTCACTCTCTCAGGTGAGTCACTCTCTCAGATGAGTCGCTCTCTCAGGTGAGTCGCTCTCTCAGGTGAGTCACTTTCTGCGGTGAGTCACTCTCTCAGGTGAGTCACTCTCTCAGGTGAGTCACTCTCTCAGCTGAGCCACTCTCTCAGGTGAGCCACTCTCTCAGGTGAGCCGCTCTCTCCGGTGAGTCACTCTCTGCGGTGAGCCGCTCTCTCCGGTAAGTCACTCTCTCAGGTGAGTTGATCTCTCAGCTGAGTCGCTCTCTCAGGTGTGTTACGCTCTCAGGTGAGTTGCTCTCTGCTGTGAGTCGCTCTCTCAGGTGAGTCACTCTCTCAGGTGCGCCGCTCTCTCAGGTGAGTCGCTCTCTCAGCTGAGTCACTCTCTCAGGTGAGTCGCTCTCTCAGGTGAGTTGATCTGTCAGCTGAGTCGCTCTCTCAGGTGAGTTACACTCTCAGGTGAGTCACTCTCTCAGGTGAGTCACTCTCTCAGGTGAGTTACACTCTCAGGTGAGTCACTCTCTGCGGTGAGCCGCTCTCTCTGGTAAGTCACTCTCTCAGGTGAGTTGATCTCTCAGCTGTGTCACTCTCTCAGGTGAGTCACTCTCTCAGGTGAGTTACACTCTCAGGTGAGTCACTCTCTCAGGTGAGTCACTCTCTCAGGTGAGTCGCTCCCTCAGGTGAGTCGCTCTCTCAGGTGAGTCGCTCTCTCAGGTGAGTCGCTCTCTCAGGTGAATCGCTCTCTCAGGTGAGCTGCTCTCTCAGGTGAGTCACTCTCTCAGGTGAGCCGCTCTCTCCGGTAAGTCACTTTCTGCAGTGAGTCACGCTCTCACGTGAGTCACTTTCTGCGGTGAGTCACGCTCTCAGGTGAGTCACTCTCTCAGTTGAGTCATGTTCTCAGGTGAGTCACTCTCTCAGTGGAGTCGCTCTCTCAGGTGAGTCACTCTCTCAGGTGAGTCACTCTCTCAGGTGAGTCGCTCTCTCAGGTGAGTCACGCTCTCAGGTGAGTCGCATTCTCAGGTGAGTCACTCTCTCAGGTGAGTCACTCTCTCAGGTGAGCCGCTCTCTCCGGTAAGTCACTTTCTGCAGTGAGTCACGCTCTCACGTGAGTCACTTTCTGCGGTGAGTCACGCTCTCAGGTGAGTCACTCTCTCAGTTGAGTCATGTTCTCAGGTGAGTCACTCTCTCAGTGGAGTCGCTCTCTCAGGTGAGTCACTCTCTCAGGTGAGTCACTCTCTCAGGTGAGTCGCTCTCTCAGGTGAGTCACGCTCTCAGGTGAGTCGCATTCTCAGGTGAGTCACTCTCTCAGGTGAGTCACTCTCTCAGGTCAGTTGCTCTCTCAGGTGAGTCACTCTCTCAGGTGAGTCACGCTCTCGGGTGAGTCACTTTCTGCGCTGAGTCACTCTCTCAGGTGAGTCACTCTCTCAGGTCAGTTGCTCTCTCAGGTGAGCCGCTCTCTCCGGTAAGTCACTTTCTGCAGTGAGTCACGCTCTCACGTGAGTCACTTTCTGCGGTGAGTCATGCTCTCAGGTGAGTCGCTCTCTCAGGTGAGTCACGTTCTCAGGTGAGTCACTCTCTCAGGTGAGTCACTCTCTCAGGTGAGTCACGGTCTCAGGTGAGTCTCTCTCTCAGGTGAGTCGCTCTCTCAGGTGAGTCACGCTCTTAGGTGAGTCACTCTCTCAGGTGAGTCGCTCTCTCAGGTGAGTCACTCATTCAGGTGAGTCACTCTCTCAGGTGAGTCGCTCTCTCAGGTGAGTCACTCTCTCAGGTGAGTCACTCTCTCAGGTGAGTCGCTCTCTCAGGTGAGTCACTCTCTCAGGTGAGCCGTTCTCTCGGGTGAGTCACTTTCTGCGCTGAGTCACTCTCTCAGGTGAGTCACTCTCTCAGGGGAGTCGCTCTCTCAGGTGAGTCACTCTCTCAGGTGAGTCACTCTCTCAGGTGAGTCACTCTCTAAGGTGAGTCGCTCTCTCAGGTGCGCCGCTCTCTCGGGTGAGTCACTTTCTGCACTGAGTCACTCTCTCAGGTGAGTCACTCTCTCAGGTGAGTCCCTCTCTCAGGTGCGCCGCTCTCTCGGGTGAGTCACTTTCTGCACTGAGTCACTCTCTCAGGTGAGTCGCTCTCTCAGGTGAGTCGCTCTCTCAGGTGAGTCACTCTCTCAGGTGAGTTGCTCTCTCAGGTGAGTCACTCTCTCAGGTGAACCGCTCTCTCCAGTGAATCGCTCTCGCAGTTGACTTGCACTCTCAGCTGAGTCGCTCTCTCAGGTGAGTCTCTTTGTCCGGTGAGTCACTCTCTCAGGTGAGTTACTCTCTCAGGTGAGTCGCTCTCTCAGGTGAGTCGCTCTCTCAGGTGAGTTACTCTCTCAGCTGAGTCGCTCTCTCAGGTGAATCACTCTCTCAGGTGAGTCGCATTCTCAGGTGAGTCACTCTCTCAGGTGAGTCGCTCTCTCAGGTGAGTCACTCTCTCAGGTGAGTCACTCTCTCAGGTGAGCTGTTCTTTCGGGTGAGTCACTTTCTGCGCTGAGTCACTCTCTCAGGTGAGTCACTCTCTCAGGTCAGTTGCTCTCTCAGGTGAGCCGCTCTCTCCGGTAAGTCACTTTCTGCAGTGAGTCAAGCTCTCACGTGAGTCACTTTCTGCGGTGAGTCATGCTCTCAGGTGAGTCGCTCTCTCAGGTGAGTCACGTTCTCAGGTGAGTCACTCTCTCAGGTGAGTCACTCTCTCAGGTGAGTCACGCTCTCAGGTGAGTCTCTCTCTCAGGTGAGTCGCTCTCTCAGGTGAGTCACGCTCTCAGGTGAGTCACTCTCTCAGGTGAGTCGCTCTCTCAGGTGAGTCACTCATTCAGGTGAGTCACTCTCTCAGGTGAGTCGCTCTCTCAGGTGAGTCACTCTCTCAGGTGAGTCACTCTCTCAGGTGAGCCGTTCTCTCGGGTGAGTCACTTTCTGCGCTGAGTCACTGTCTCAGGTGAGTCACTCTCTCAGGGGAGTCGCTCTCTCAGGTGAGTCACTCTCTCAGGTGAGTCACTCTCTCAGGTGAGTCACTCTCTAAGGTGAGTCGCTCTCTCAGGTGCGCCGCTCTCTCGGGTGAGTCACTTTCTGCACTGAGTCACTCTCTCAGGTGAGTCACTCTCTCAGGTGAGTCGCTCTCTCAGGTGAGTCGCTCTCTCAGGTGAGTCACTCTCTCAGGTGAGTCACTCTCTCAGGTGAGTTGCTCTCTCAGGTGAGTCACTCTCTCAGGTGAACCGCTCTCTCCAGTGAATCGCTCTCGCAGTTGACTTGCACTCTCAGCTGAGTCGCTCTCTCAGGTGAGTCTCTCTGTCCGGTGAGTCACTCTCTCAGGTGAGTTACTCTCTCAGGTGAGTCGCTCTCTCAGGTGAGTCGCTCTCTCAGGTGAGTTACTCTCTCAGCTGAGTCGCTCTCTCAGGTGAGTCACTCTCTCAGGTGAGTCGCTCTCTCAGGTGAGTCACTCTCTCAGGTGAGTCGCTCTCTCAGGTGAGTCACTCTTTCAAGTGAGTCACTCTCTCAGGTGAGTCACTCTCTGAGGTGAGCCGCTCTCTCAGGTGAGTCACTTTCTGCGGTGAGTCACTCTCTCAGGTGAGTCACTCTCTCAGGTGAGTTGCTCTCTCAGGTGAGTCACTCTCTCAGGTGAGTCACTTTCTGCGGTGAGTCCCTCTCTCAGGTGAGTCACTCTCTCAGGTGAGTCGCTCTCTCAGGTGAGTCACTTTCTGCGGTGAGTCACTCTCTCAGGTGAGTCACTCCCTCAGCTGAGCCACTCTCTCCGGTGAGTCACTCTCTGCGGTGAGCCGCTCTCTCCGGTAAGTCACTCTCTCAGGTGAGTTGATCTCTCAGCTGAGTCGCTCTCTCAGGTGTGTTAAGCTCTCAGGTGAGTTGCTCTCTGCTGTGAGTCGCTCTCTCAGGTGAGTCACTCTCTCAGGTGCACCGCTCTCTCAGGTGAGTCGCTCACTCAGGTGAGTCACTCTCTGAGGTGAGCTGCTCTCTCAGGTGAGTCACTTTCTGCGGTGAGTCACTCTCTCAGGTGAGTCGCTCTCTCAGGTGAGTCACTTTCTGCGGTGAGTCACTCTCTCAGGTGAGTCACTCTCTCAGGTGAGTCGCTCTCTCAGGTGAGTCACTTTCTGCGGTGAGTCACTCTCTCAGGTGAGTCACTCTCTCAGGTGAGTCACTCTCTCAGCTGAGCCACTCTCTCAGGGGAGCCACTCTCTCAGGTGAGCCGCTCTCTCCGGTGAGTCACTCTCTGCGGTGAGCCGCTCTCTCCGGTAAGTCACTCTCTCAGGTGAGTTGATCTCTCAGCTGAGTCGCTCTCTCAGGTGTGTTACGCTCTCAGGTGAGTTGCTCTCTGCTGTGAGTCGCTCTCTCAGGTGATTCACTCTCTCAGGTGCGCTGCTGTCTCAGGTGAGTCGCTCTCTCAGCTGAGTCACTCTCTCAGGTGAGTCGCTCTCTCAGGTAGTTGATCTGTCAGCTGAGTCGCTCTCTCAGGTGAGTTACACTCTCAGGTGAGTCACTCTCTCAGGTGAGTCACTCTCTCAGGTGAGTTACACTCTCAGGTGAGTCACTCTCTCAGCTGAGTCACTCTCTCAGGTGAGTCGCTCTCTCAGGTGAGTTGATCTCTCAGCTGAGTCGCTCTGTCAGGTGAGTTACACTCTCAGGTGAGTCACTCTCTCAGGTGAGTCACTCTCTCAGGTGAGTTACACTCTCAGGTGAGTCACTCTCTGCGGTGAGCCGCTCTCTCTGGTAAGTCACTCTCTCAGGTGAGTTGATCTCTCAGCAGTGTCACTCTCTCAGGTGAGTCACTCTCTCAGGTGAGTTACACTCTCAGGTGAGTCACTCTCTCAGGTGAGTCACTCTCTCAGGTGAGTCGCTCCCTCAGGTGAGTCGCTCTCTCAGGTGAGTCGCTCCCTCAGGTGAGTCGCTCTCTCAGGTGAATCGCTCTCTCAGGTGAGCCGCTCTCTCAGGTGAGTCACTCTCTCAGGTGAGCCGCTCTCTCCGGTAAGTCACTTTCTGCAGTGAGTCACGCTCTCACGTGAGTCACTTTCTGCGGTGAGTCACGCTCTCAGGTGAGTCGCTCTCTCAGGTGAGTCATGTTCTCAGGTGAGTCACGCTCTCAGGTAAGTCACTCTCTCAGGTGAGTCATGCTCTCAGGTGAGTCACTCTCTCAGGTGAGTCACGCTCTCAGGTGAGTCACTCTCTCAGGTGAGTCGCTCTCTCAGGTGAGTCACGCTCTCAGGTGAGTCACTCTCTCAGGTGAGTCGCATTCTCAGGTGAGTCACTCTCCCAGGTGAGTCTCTCTCTCAGGTGAGTCACTCTCTCAGGTGAGTCACTCTCTCAGGTGAGTCACTCTCTCAGGTGAGCTGTTCTCTCGGGTGAGTCACTTTCTGCGCTGAGTCACTCTCTCAGGTGAGTCACTCTCTCAGGTGAGTCGCTCTCTCAGGTGAGTCACTCTCTCAGGTGAGTCACTCTCTAAGGTGAGTCGCTCTCTCAGGTGCGCCGCTCTCTCGGGTGAGTCACTTTCTGCGCTGAGTCACTCTCTCAGGTGAGTCACTCTCTCAGGTGAGTTGCTCTCTCAGGTGAACCGCTCTCTCCAGTGAATCGCTCTCGCAGGTGACTTGCACTCTCAGGTGAGTTGCTCTCTCAGGTGAGTCGCTCTCTCAGCTGAGTCGCTCTCTCAGGTGAGTTACTCTCTCAGGTGAGTCGCTCTCTCAGGTGTGTCACTCTCTCCGGTGAGTCACTCTCTCAGGTGAATCGCTCTCTCAGGTGCGTCACTCTCTCAGGTGCGTCACTCTCTCAGGTGAGTCACTCTTTCAAGTGAGTCACTCTCTCAGGTGAGTCACTCTCTGAGGTGAGCCGCTCTCTCAGGTGAGTCACTTTCTGCGGTGAGTCACTCTCTCAGGTGAGTCGCTCTCTCAGGTGAGTCACTCTCTCAGGTGAGTCACTTTCTGCGGTGAGTCACTCTCAGGTGAGTCACTCTCTCAGCTGATCCACTCTCTCAGGTGAGCCACTCTCTCAGGTGAGCCGCTCTCTCCGGTGAGTCACTCTCTGCGGTGAGCCGCACTCTCCGGTAAGTCACTCTCTCAGGTGAGTTGATCTCTCAGCTGAGTCGCTCTCTCAGGTGTGTTACACTCTCAGGTGAGTTGCTCTCTCAGGTGAGTCACTCTTTCAAGTGAGTCACTCTCTCAGGTGAGTCACTCTCTGAGGTGAGTCGCTCTCTCAGGTGAGTCACTTTCTGCGGTGAGTCACTCTCTCAGTTGAGTCACTCTCTCAGGTGAGTCACTCTCTCAGCTGAGCCACTCTCTCAGGTGAGCCACTCTCTCAGGTGAGCCGCTCTCTCTGGTGAGTCACTCTCTGCGGTGAGCCGCTCTCTCCGGTAAGTCACTCTCTCAGGTGAGTTGATCTCTCAGCTGAGTCGCTCTCTCAGGTGTGTTACGCTCTCAGGTGAGTTGCTCTCTGCTGTGAGTCACTCTCTCAGGTGAGTCACTCTCTCAGGTGCGCCGCTCTCTCAGGTGAGTCGCTCTCTCAGGTGAGTCACTCTCTCAGGTGAGTCGCTCTCTCAGGTGAGTCGCTCTCTCAGGTGAGTCGCTCTCTCAGGTGTGCCACTCTCTCAGGTGAGCCGCTCTCTCAGGTGAGTTGCTCTCTCAGGTGAGTCACTCTCTCAGGTGAGCCGCTGTCTCCGGTAAGTCACTTTCTGCAGTGAGTCACGCTCTCACGTGAGTCACTTTCTGCGGTGAGTCACACTCTCAGGTGAGTCACTCTCTCAGGTGAGTCACGTTCTCAGGTGAGTCACGCTCTCAGGTGAGTCACTCTCTCAGGTAAGTCACGTTCTCAGGTGAGTAACTCTCTCAGCTGAGTCACTCTCTAAGGTGAGTCGCTCTCTCAGGTGAGTCACGCTCTCAGGTGAGTCACTCTCTCAGGTGAATCATGCTCTCAGGTGAGTCACTCTCTCAGGTGAGTCACGCTCTCAGGTGAGTCACTCTCTCAGGTGAGTCACGCTCTAAGGTGAGTCGCTCTCTCAGGTGAGTCACTCTCTCAGGTGAGTCACTCTCTCAGGTGAGTCACGTTCTCAGGTGAGTCGCTCTCTCAGCTGAGTCACTCTCTAAGGTGAGCCGCTCTCTCTGGTGATTCGCTCTCTCAGGTGAGTCACTCTCTCAGGTGAGTCGCTCTCTCAGGTGAGCCACTCTCTCAGGTGCGCCGCTCTCTCAGGTGAGTCACTCTCTCAGGTGAGTCGCTCTCTCAGGTGAGTCGCTCTCTCAGGTGAGTCGCTGTCTCATGTGAGCCGCGCTCTCCAGTGAATCGATCTCTCAGGTGACTTGGTCTCCCAGCTGAGTGACTCTCTCAGGTGAGTCGATCTCTCAGGTGAGTCGATCTCTCAGGTGAGTCGCTCTCTCAGGTGAGTCACTTTCTGCGGTGAGTCACTCTCTCAGGTGAGTCACTCTCTCAGGTGAGTTACTCTCTCAGGTGAGTCGCTCTCTCAGGTGTGTCACTCTCTCCGGTGAGTCACTCTCTCAGGTGAATCGCTCTCTCAGGTGAGTCACTCTCTCAGGTGCGTCGCTCTCTCAGGTGAGTCACTCTTTCAAGTGAGTCACTCTCTCAGGTGAGTCACTCTCTGAGGTGAGCCGCTCTCTCAGGTGAGTCACTTTCTCCGGTGAGTCACTCTCTCAGGTGAGTCGCTCTCTCAGGTGAGTCACTCTCTCAGGTGAGTCACTTTCTGCGGTGAGTCACTCTCAGGTGAGTCACTCTCTCAGGTGAGTCGCTCTATCAGGTGAGTTGCTCTCTCAGGTGAGTCACTTTCTGCGGTGAGTCACTCTCTCAGTTGAGTCACTCTCTCAGGTGAGTCACTCTCTCAGCTGTGCCACTCTCTCAGGTGAGTCACTCTCTCAGGTGTGTTACGCTCTCAGGTGAGTTGCTCTCTCAGGTGAGTTACTCTTTCAAGTGAGTCACTCTCTCAGGTGAGTCACTCTCTGAGGTGAGCCGCTCTCTCAGGTGAGTCACTTTCTGCGGTGAGTCACTCTCTCAGTTGAGTCACTCTCTCAGGTGAGTCACTCTCTCAGCTGAGCCACTCTCTCAGGTGAGCCACTCTCTCAGGTGAGCCGCTCTCTCTGGTGAGTCACTCTCTGCGGTGAGCCGCTCTCTCCGGTAAGTCACTCTCTCAGGTGAGTTGATCTCTCAGCTGAGTCGCTCTCTCAGGTGTGTTACGCTCTCAGGTGAGTTGCTCTCTGCTGTGAGTCACTCTCTCAGGTGAGTCACTCTCTCAGGTGCGCCGCTCTCTCAGGTGAGTCGCTCTCTCAGGTGAGTCACTCTCTCAGGTGAGTCGCTCTCTCAGGTGAGTCGCTCTCTCAGGTGTGCCACTCTCTCAGGTGAGTCACTCTCTCAGGTGAGTCACGCTCTCAGGTGAGTCACTCTCTCAGGTGAGTCACGCTCTAAGGTGAGTCGCTCTCTCAGGTGAGTCACTCTCTCAGGTGAGTCACTCTCTCAGGTGAGTCACGTTCTCAGGTGAGTCGCTCTCTCAGCTGAGTCACTCTCTAAGGTGAGCCGCTCTCTCTGGTGATTCGCTCTCTCAGGTGAGTCACTCTCTCAGGTGAGTCGCTCTCTCAGGTGAGCCACTCTCTCAGGTGCGCCGCTCTCTCAGGTGAGTCACTCTCTCAGGTGAGTCGCTCTCTCAGGTGAGTCGCTCTCTCAGGTGAGTCGCTGTCTCATGTGAGCCGCGCTCTCCGGTGAATCGATCTCTCAGGTGACTTGGTCTCTCAGCTGAGTGACTCTCTCAGGTGAGTCGATCTCTCAGGTGAGTCGATCTCTCAGGTGAGTCGCTCTCTCAGGTGAGTCACTTTCTGCGGTGAGTCACTCTCTCAGGTGAGTCACTCTCTCAGGTGAGCCGCTCTCTCAGGTGAGTTGCTCTCTCAGGTGAGTTACTCTCTCAGGTAAGTTGCTCTCTCCAGTGACTCACTCTCTCAGGTGAGTCGCTCTCTCAGGTGAGTCACTCTCTCAGGTGAGTCACTCTCTCAGGTGAGTCACTCTCTAAGGTGAGTCACTCTCTCAGGTGCGCCGCTCTCTCGGGTGAGTCACTTTCTGCGCTGAGTCACTCTCTCAGGTGAGTCACTCTCTCAGGTGAGTCACTCTCTCAGGTGAGTTGCTCTCTCAGGTGAACCGCTCTCTCCAGTGAATCGCTCTCGCAGGTGACTTGCACTCTCAGCTGAGTCACTCTCTCAGGTGAGTTGCTCTCTCAGGTGAGTCGCTCTCTCAGCTGAGTCGCTCTCTCAGGTGAGTTACTCTCTCAGGTGAGTCGCTCTCTCAGGTGTGTCACTCTCTCCGGTGAGTCACTCTCTCAGGTGAATCACTCTCTCAGGTGAGTCACTCTCTCAGGTGCGTCGCTCTCTCAGGTGAGTCACTCTTTCAAGTGAGTCACTCTCTCAGGTGAGTCACTCTCTGAGGTGAGCCGCTCTCTCAGGTGAGTCACTTTCTGCGGTGAGTCACTCTCTCAGGTGAGTCGCTCTCTCAGGTGAGTCACTCTCTCAGGTGAGTCACTTTCTGCGGTGAGTCACTCTCAGGTGAGTCACTCTCTCAGGTGAGTCGCTCTATCAGGTGAGTTGCTGTCTCAGGTGAGTCACTTTCTGCGGTGAGTCACTCTCTCAGTTGAGTCACTCTCTCAGGTGAGTCACTCTCTCAGCTGAGCCACTCTCTCAGGTGAGCCACTCTCTCAGGTGAGCCGCTCTCTCCGGTGAGTCACTCTCTGCGGTGAGCCGCACTCTCCGGTAAGTCACTCTCTCAGGTGAGTTGATCTCTCAGCTGAGTCGCTCTCTCAGGTGTGTTACGCTCTCAGGTGAGTTGCTCTCTCAGGTGAGTCACTCTTTCAAGTGAGTCGCTCTCTCAGGTGAGTCACTCTCTGAGGTGAGCCGCTCTCTCAGGTGAGTCACTTTCTGCGGTGAGTCACTCTCTCAGTTGAGTCACTCTCTCAGGTGAGTCACTCTCTCAGCTGAGCCACTCTCTCAGGTGAGCCACTCTCTCAGGTGAGCCGCTCTCTCTGGTGAGTCACTCTCTGCGGTGAGCCGCTCTCTCCGGTAAGTCACTCTCTCAGGTGAGTTGATCTCTCAGCTGAGTCGCTCCCTCAGGTGTGTTACGCTCTCAGGTGAGTTGCTCTCTGCTGTGAGTCACTCTCTCAGGTGAGTCACTCTCTCAGGTGCGCCGCTCTCTCAGGTGAGTCGCTCTCTCAGGTGAGTCACTCTCTCAGGTGAGTCGCTCTCTCAGGTGAGTCGCTCTCTCAGGTGTGCCACTCTCTCAGGTGAGCCGCTCTCTCAGGTGAGTTGCTCTCTCAGGTGAGTCACTCTCTCAGGTGAGCCGCTGTCTCCGGTAAGTCACTTTTTGCAGTGAGTCACGCTCTCACGTGAGTCACTTTCTGCGGTGAGTCACACTCTCAGGTGAGTCACTCTCTCAGGTGAGTCACGTTCTCAGGTGAGTCACGCTCTCAGGTGAGTCACTCTCTCAGGTAAGTCACGTTCTCAGGTGAGTAACTCTCTCAGCTGAGTCACTCTCTAAGGTGAGTCGCTCTCTCAGGTGAGTCACTCTCTCAGGTGAGTCACGCTCTCAGGTGAGTCACTCTCTCAGGTGAGTCACGCTCTAAGGTGAGTCGCTCTCTCAGGTGAGTCACTCTCTCAGGTGAGTCACTCTCTCAGGTGAGTCACGTTCTCAGGTGAGTCGCTCTCTCAGCTGAGTCACTCTCTAAAGTGAGCCGCTCTCTCTGGTGATTCGCTCTCTCAGGTGAGTCACTCTCTCAGGTGAGTCGCTCTCTCAGGTGAGCCACTCTCTCAGGTGCGCCGCTCTCTCAGGTGAGTCACTCTCTCAGATGAGTCGCTCTCTCAGGTGAGTCGCTCTCTCAGGTGAGTCGCTGTCTCATGTGAGCCGCGCTCTCCGGTGAATCGATCTCTCAGGTGACTTGGTCTCTCAGCTGAGTGACTCTCTCAGGTGAGTCGATCTCTCAGGTGAGTCGATCTCTCAGGTGAGTCGCTCTCTCAGGTGAGTCACTTTCTGCGGTGAGTCACTCTCTCAGGTGAGTCACTCTCTCAGGTGAGCCGCTCTCTCAGGTGAGTTGCTCTCTCAGGTGAGTTACTCTCTCAGGTAAGTTGCTCTCTCCAGTGACTCACTCTCTCAGGTGAGTCGCTCTCTCAGGTGAGTCACTCTCTCAGGTGAATCACTCTCTCAGGTGAGCCGCTCTCTCAGGTGAGCCACTCTCGCAGGTGAGCCGCTCTCTCTGGTAAGTCTCTCTCTCAGGTGAGCCACTCTCTCAGGTGAGTCACTCTCTCAGGTGATTCGCTCTCTGCGGTGAGCCTCTCTCAGGTGAGTCACTCTCTCAGGTGATTCGCTCTCTCAGGTGAGTCACTCAGGTGAGTCACTCTCTCAGGTGAGTTACTCCCTCAGGTGAGTCTCTCAGGTGAATCGATCTCTCAGGTGAGTCGATCTCTCTGGTGAGCCGCTCTCACCGGTAAGTCAATCTCTCAGGTGAGTCACTCTCTCAGGTGAGCCGCTCTCTCCGCCAAGTCAGTCTCTCAGGTGAGGCACTCTCTCAGGTGAGTCACTTTCTGTGGTGAGTTACTCTCTCAGGTGAGTCACTGTCTCAGGTGAGTCGCTCTCTCAGGTGAGTCACTTTCTGCAGTGAGTCACTCTCTCAGTTGAGTCACTGTCTCAGGTGAGTCGCTCTCTCAAATGAGTCACTCTCTCAGGTTAGTCACTCTCTTAGGTGAGCCGCGCTCTCAGGTGAGCCACTCTCTCAGGTGAATCGCTCTCTCCGGTGAATCGCTCTGTCAGGTGAGTTACTCTCTCATCTGAGTCACTCTCTCAGTTGAATCACTCTTTCAGTGAACCACTCTCAGGTGAACCACACTCTCCAGTGATTCACTCTCTCAGGTGAGTCACTCTCTGCGGTGAGTCGCTCTCTCAGGTGAGTCGCTCTCTCAGGTGTGCCACTCTCTCAGGTGAGCCACTCTCTCAGGTAAGTCACTCTCTCAGGTGAGTTACTCCCTTAGATGAGTCTCTCAGGTGAGTCGCTCTCTCAGGTGAGTCACTCTCTCAGGTGACTCACTGTCTCAGGTGAGTTACTCCCTAGGGTGAGTCTCTCAGGTGAGTCGCTCTCTCAGGTGAGTCACTTTCTCAGGTGACTCACTGTCTCAGGTGAGTTACTCCCTAGGGTGAGTCTCTCAGGTGAGTCACTCTCTCAGGTGAGTCACTCTCTCAGGTGAGTCGCTCTCTTAGGTGAGCCACTCTCTCAGGTGAGTTGCACTCTCAGGTGACTCGCTCTCTCAGGTGAGCCTCTCTCTCCGGTAAGTCACTCTCTCAGGTGAGTCACTCTCTCAGGTGAGTCACTTTCTGCGGTGAGTCACTCTCTCAGTTGCGTCGCTCTCTCAGGTGAGTCGCTCTCTCAGGTGAGTCGCTCTCTCAGCTGAGTCACTCTCTAAGGTGAGCCGCTCTCTCTGGTGATTCGCTCTCTCAGGTGAGTCACTCTCTCAGGTGAGTCGCTCTCTCAGGTGAGCCACTCTCTCAGGTGCGCCGCTCTCTCAGGTGAGTCACTCTCTCAGGTGAGTCGCTCTCTCACGTGAGTCACTCTCTCAGGTGAGTCACTCTCTCAGGTGAGTTGCTCTCTCAGGTGAACCGCTCTCTCCAGTGAATCGCTCTCGCAGGTGACTTGCACTCTCAGGTGAGTTGCTCTCTCAGGTGAGTCGCTCTCTCAGCTGAGTCGCTCTCTCAGGTGAGTTACTCTCTCAGGTGAGTCGCTCTCTCAGGTGTGTCACTCTCTCCGGTGAGTCACTCTCTCAGGTGAATCGCTCTCTCAGGTGCGTCACTCTCTCAGGTGCGTCACTCTCTCAGGTGAGTCACTCTTTCAAGTGAGTCACTCTCTCAGGTGAGTCACTCTCTGAGGTGAGCCGCTCTCTCAGGTGAGTCACTTTCTGCGGTGAGTCACTCTCTCAGGTGAGTCGCTCTCTCAGGTGAGTCACTCTCTCAGGTGAGTCACTTTCTGCGGTGAGTCACTCTCAGGTGAGTCACTCTCTCAGCTGATCCACTCTCTCAGGTGAGCCACTCTCTCAGGTGAGCCGCTCTCTCCGGTGAGTCACTCTCTGCGGTGAGCCGCACTCTCCGGTAAGTCACTCTCTCAGGTGAGTTGATCTCTCAGCTGAGTCGCTCTCTCAGGTGTGTTACACTCTCAGGTGAGTTGCTCTCTCAGGTGAGTCACTCTTTCAAGTGAGTCACTCTCTCAGGTGAGTCACTCTCTGAGGTGAGTCGCTCTCTCAGGTGAGTCACTTTCTGCGGTGAGTCACTCTCTCAGTTGAGTCACTCTCTCAGGTGAGTCACTCTCTCAGCTGAGCCACTCTCTCAGGTGAGCCACTCTCTCAGGTGAGCCGCTCTCTCTGGTGAGTCACTCTCTGCGGTGAGCCGCTCTCTCCGGTAAGTCACTCTCTCAGGTGAGTTGATCTCTCAGCTGAGTCGCTCTCTCAGGTGTGTTACGCTCTCAGGTGAGTTGCTCTCTGCTGTGAGTCACTCTCTCAGGTGAGTCACTCTCTCAGGTGCGCCGCTCTCTCAGGTGAGTCGCTCTCTCAGGTGAGTCACTCTCTCAGGTGAGTTGCTCTCTCAGGTGAGTCGCTCTCTCAGGTGAGTCGCTCTCTCAGGTGTGCCACTCTCTCAGGTGAGCCGCTCTCTCAGGTGAGTTGCTCTCTCAGGTGAGTCACTCTCTCAGGTGAGCCGCTGTCTCCGGTAAGTCACTTTCTGCAGTGAGTCACGCTCTCACGTGAGTCACTTTCTGCGGTGAGTCACACTCTCAGGTGAGTCACTCTCTCAGGTGAGTCACGTTCTCAGGTGAGTCACGCTCTCAGGTGAGTCACTCTCTCAGGTAAGTCACGTTCTCAGGTGAGTAACTCTCTCAGCTGAGTCACTCTCTAAGGTGAGTCGCTCTCTCAGGTGAGTCATGCTCTCAGGTGAGTCACTCTCTCAGGTGAATCATGCTCTCAGGTGAGTCACTCTCTCAGGTGAGTCACGCTCTCAGGTGAGTCACTCTCTCAGGTGAGTCACGCTCTAAGGTGAGTCGCTCTCTCAGGTGAGTCACTCTCTCAGGTGAGTCACTCTCTCAGGTGAGTCACGTTCTCAGGTGAGTCGCTCTCTCAGCTGAGTCACTCTCTAAGGTGAGCCGCTCTCTCTGGTGATTCGCTCTCTCAGGTGAGTCACTCTCTCAGGTGAGTCGCTCTCTCAGGTGAGTCGCTGTCTCATGTGAGCCGCGCTCTCCAGTGAATCGATCTCTCAGGTGACTTGGTCTCCCAGCTGAGTGACTCTCTCAGGTGAGTCGATCTCTCAGGTGAGTCGATCTCTCAGGTGAGTCGCTCTCTCAGGTGAGTCACTTTCTGCGGTGAGTCACTCTCTCAGGTGAGTCACTCTCTCAGGTGAGTTACTCTCTCAGGTGAGTCGCTCTCTCAGGTGTGTCACTCTCTCCGGTGAGTCACTCTCTCAGGTGAATCGCTCTCTCAGGTGAGTCACTCTCTCAGGTGCGTCGCTCTCTCAGGTGAGTCACCCTTTCAAGTGAGTCACTCTCTCAGGTGAGTCACTCTCTGAGGTGAGCCGCTCTCTCAGGTGAGTCACTTTCTCCGGTGAGTCACTCTCTCAGGTGAGTCGCTCTCTCAGGTGAGTCACTCTCTCAGGTGAGTCACTTTCTGCGGTGAGTCACTCTCAGGTGAGTCACTCTCTCAGGTGAGTCGCTCTATCAGGTGAGTTGCTGTCTCAGGTGAGTCACTTTCTGCGGTGAGTCACTCTCTCAGTTGAGTCACTCTCTCAGGTGAGTCACTCTCTCAGCTGTGCCACTCTCTCAGGTGAGTCACTCTCTCAGGTGTGTTACGCTCTCAGGTGAGTTGCTCTCTCAGGTGAGTTACTCTTTCAAGTGAGTCACTCTCTCAGGTGAGTCACTCTCTGAGGTGAGCCGCTCTCTCAGGTGAGTCACTTTCTGCGGTGAGTCACTCTCTCAGTTGAGTCACTCTCTCAGGTGAGTCACTCTCTCAGCTGAGCCACTCTCTCAGGTGAGCCACTCTCTCAGGTGAGCCGCTCTCTCTGGTGAGTCACTCTCTGCGGTGAGCCGCTCTCTCCGGTAAGTCACTCTCTCAGGTGAGTTGATCTCTCAGCTGAGTCGCTCTCTCAGGTGTGTTACGCTCTCAGGTGAGTTGCTCTCTGCTGTGAGTCACTCTCTCAGGTGAGTCACTCTCTCAGGTGCGCCGCTCTCTCAGGTGAGTCGCTCTCTGCTGTGAGTCACTCTCTCAGGTGAGTCGCTCTCTCAGGTGAGTCGCTCTCTCAGGTGTGCCACTCTCTCAGGTGAGTCACTCTCTCAGGTGAGTCACGCTCTCAGGTGAGTCACTCTCTCAGGTGAGTCACGCTCTAAGGTGAGTCGCTCTCTCAGGTGAGTCACTCTCTCAGGTGAGTCACTCTCTCAGGTGAGTCACGTTCTCAGGTGAGTCGCTCTCTCAGCTGAGTCACTCTCTAAGGTGAGCCGCTCTCTCTGGTGATTCGCTCTCTCAGGTGAGTCACTCTCTCAGGTGAGTCGCTCTCTCAGGTGAGCCACTCTCTCAGGTGCGCCGCTCTCTCAGGTGAGTCACTCTCTCAGGTGAGTCGCTCTCTCAGGTGAGTCGCTCTCTCAGGTGAGTCGCTGTCTCATGTGAGCCGCGCTCTCCGGTGAATCGATCTCTCAGGTGACTTGGTCTCTCAGCTGAGTGACTCTCTCAGGTGAGTCGATCTCTCAGGTGAGTCGATCTCTCAGGTGAGTCGCTCTCTCAGGTGAGTCACTTTCTGCGGTGAGTCACTCTCTCAGGTGAGTCACTCTCTCAGGTGAGCCGCTCTCTCAGGTGAGTTGCTCTCTCAGGTGAGTTACTCTCTCAGGTAAGTTGCTCTCTCCAGTGACTCACTCTCTCAGGTGAGTCGCTCTCTCAGGTGAGTCACTCTCTCAGGTGAGTCACTCTCTCAGGTGAGTCACTCTCTAAGGTGAGTCACTCTCTCAGGTGCGCCGCTCTCTCGGGTGAGTCACTTTCTGCGCTGAGTCACTCTCTCAGGTGAGTCACTCTCTCAGGTGAGTCACTCTCTCAGGTGAGTTGCTCTCTCAGGTGAACCGCTCTCTCCAGTGAATCGCTCTCGCAGGTGACTTGCACTCTCAGCTGAGTCGCTCTCTCAGGTGAGTTGCTCTCTCAGGTGAGTCGCTCTCTCAGCTGAGTCGCTCTCTCAGGTGAGTTACTCTCTCAGGTGAGTCGCTCTCTCAGGTGTGTCACTCTCTCCGGTGAGTCACTCTCTCAGGTGAATCGCTCTCTCAGGTGAGTCACTCTCTCAGGTGCGTCGCTCTCTCAGGTGAGTCACTCTTTCAAGTGAGTCACTCTCTCAGGTGAGTCACTCTCTGAGGTGAGCCGCTCTCTCAGGTGAGTCACTTTCTGCGGTGAGTCACTCTCTCAGGTGAGTCGCTCTCTCAGGTGAGTCACTCTCTCAGGTGAGTCACTTTCTGCGGTGAGTCACTCTCAGGTGAGTCACTCTCTCAGGTGAGTCGCTCTATCAGGTGAGTTGCTCTCTCAGGTGAGTCACTTTCTGCGGTGAGTCACTCTCTCAGTTGAGTCACTCTCTCAGGTGAGTCACTCTCTCAGCTGAGCCACTCTCTCAGGTGAGCCACTCTCTCAGGTGAGCCGCTCTCTCCGGTGAGTCACTCTCTGCGGTGAGCCGCACTCTCCGGTAAGTCACTCTCTCAGGTGAGTTGATCTCTCAGCTGAGTCGCTCTCTCAGGTGTGTTACGCTCTCAGGTGAGTTGCTCTCTCAGGTGAGTCACTCTTTCAAGTGAGTCGCTCTCTCAGGTGAGTCACTCTCTGAGGTGAGCCGCTCTCTCAGGTGAGTCACTTTCTGCGGTGAGTCACTCTCTCAGTTGAGTCACTCTCTCAGGTGAGTCACTCTCTCAGCTGAGCCACTCTCTCAGGTGAGCCACTCTCTCAGGTGAGCCGCTCTCTCTGGTGAGTCACTCTCTGCGGTGAGCCGCTCTCTCCGGTAAGTCACTCTCTCAGGTGAGTTGATCTCTCAGCTGAGTCGCTCTCTCAGGTGTGTTACGCTCTCAGGTGAGTTGCTCTCTGCTGTGAGTCACTCTCTCAGGTGAGTCACTCTCTCAGGTGCGCCGCTCTCTCAGGTGAGTCGCTCTCTCAGGTGAGTCACTCTCTCAGGTGAGTCGCTCTCTCAGGTGAGTCGCTCTCTCAGGTGTGCCACTCTCTCAGGTGAGCCGCTCTCTCAGGTGAGTTGCTCTCTCAGGTGAGTCACTCTCTCAGGTGAGCCGCTGTCTCCGGTAAGTCACTTTTTGCAGTGAGTCACGCTCTCACGTGAGTCACTTTCTGCGGTGAGTCACACTCTCAGGTGAGTCACTCTCTCAGGTGAGTCACGTTCTCAGGTGAGTCACGCTCTCAGGTGAGTCACTCTCTCAGGTAAGTCACGTTCTCAGGTGAGTAACTCTCTCAGCTGAGTCACTCTCTAAGGTGAGTCGCTCTCTCAGGTGAGTCACTCTCTCAGGTGAGTCACGTTCTCAGGTGAGTCACTCTCTCAGGTGAGTCACGCTCTAAGGTGAGTCGCTCTCTCAGGTGAGTCACTCTCTCAGGTGAGTCACTCTCTCAGGTGAGTCACGTTCTCAGGTGAGTCGCTCTCTCAGCTGAGTCACTCTCTAAGGTGAGCCGCTCTCTCTGGTGATTCGCTCTCTCAGGTGAGTCACTCTCTCAGGTGAGTCGCTCTCTCAGGTGAGCCACTCTCTCAGGTGCGCCGCTCTCTCAGGTGAGTCACTCTCTCAGATGAGTCGCTCTCTCAGGTGAGTCGCTCTCTCAGGTGAGTCGCTGTCTCATGTGAGCCGCGCTCTCCGGTGAATCGATCTCTCAGGTGACTTGGTCTCTCAGCTGAGTGACTCTCTCAGGTGAGTCGATCTCTCAGGTGAGTCGATCTCTCAGGTGAGTCGCTCTCTCAGGTGAGTCACTTTCTGCGGTGAGTCACTCTCTCAGGTGAGTCACTCTCTCAGGTGAGCCGCTCTCTCAGGTGAGTTGCTCTCTCAGGTGAGTTACTCTCTCAGGTAAGTTGCTCTCTCCAGTGACTCACTCTCTCAGGTGAGTCGCTCTCTCAGGTGAGTCACTCTCTCAGGTGAATCACTCTCTCAGGTGAGCCGCTCTCTCAGGTGAGCCACTCTCGCAGGTGAGCCGCTCTCTCTGGTAAGTCTCTCTCTCAGGTGAGCCACTCTCTCAGGTGAGTCACTCTCTCAGGTGATTCGCTCTCTGCGGTGAGCCTCTCTCAGGTGAGTCACTCTCTCAGGTGATTCGCTCTCTCAGGTGAGTCACTCAGGTGAGTCACTCTCTCAGGTGAGTTACTCCCTCAGGTGAGTCTCTCAGGTGAATCGATCTCTCAGGTGAGTCGATCTCTCTGGTGAGCCGCTCTCACCGGTAAGTCAATCTCTCAGGTGAGTCACTCTCTCAGGTGAGCCGCTCTCTCCGCCAAGTCAGTCTCTCAGGTGAGGCACTCTCTCAGGTGAGTCACTTTCTGTGGTGAGTTACTCTCTCAGGTGAGTCACTGTCTCAGGTGAGTCGCTCTCTCAGGTGAGTCACTTTCTGCAGTGAGTCACTCTCTCAGTTGAGTCACTGTCTCAGGTGAGTCGCTCTCTCAAATGAGTCACTCTCTCAGGTTAGTCACTCTCTTAGGTGAGCCGCGCTCTCAGGTGAGCCACTCTCTCAGGTGAATCGCTCTCTCCGGTGAATCGCTCTGTCAGGTGAGTTGCTCTCTCATCTGAGTCACTCTCTCAGTTGAATCACTCTTTCAGTGAACCACTCTCAGGTGAACCACACTCTCCAGTGATTCACTCTCTCAGGTGAGTCACTCTCTGCGGTGAGTCGCTCTCTCAGGTGAGTCGCTCTCTCAGGTGTGCCACTCTCTCAGGTGAGCCACTCTCTCAGGTAAGTCACTCTCTCAGGTGAGTTACTCCCTTAGATGAGTCTCTCAGGTGAGTCGCTCTCTCAGGTGAGTCACTCTCTCAGGTGACTCACTGTCTCAGGTGAGTTACTCCCTAGGGTGAGTCTCTCAGGTGAGTCGCTCTCTCAGGTGAGTCACTTTCTCAGGTGACTCACTGTCTCAGGTGAGTTACTCCCTAGGGTGAGTCTCTCAGGTGAGTCACTCTCTCAGGTGAGTCACTCTCTCAGGTGAGTCGCTCTCTTAGGTGAGCCACTCTCTCAGGTGAGTTGCACTCTCAGGCGACTCGCTCTCTCAGGTGAGCCTCTCTCTCCGGTAAGTCACTCTCTCAGGTGAGTCACTCTCTCAGGTGAGTCACTTTCTGCGGTGAGTCACTCTCTCAGTTGCGTCGCTCTCTCAGGTGAGTCGCTCTCTCAGGTGAGTCACTCTCTCAGGTGAGCCACTCTCTCAGCTGAGTCACTCTCTCAGGTGATTTGCTCTCTCAGGTGAGTCGCTCTCTCAGGTGTGCCACTCTCTCAGGTGAGTCACTCTCTCACGTGAGTTACTCCCTCAGATGAGTCTCTCAGGTGAGTCAATCTCTCAGGTGTGCCGCTCTCTCCGGTAAGTCAGTCTCTCAGGTGAGTCGCTCTCTCAGGTGAGCCACTCTCTCAGGTGAGTTGCTCTCTCAGGTGAGTCACTCTCTCAGGTGAGCCACTCTCTCAGGTGAGTCGCTCTCTCAGGTATGTCACTCTCTCAGATGAGTCGCTCGCTCAGGTGAGTCACTCTCTCAGGTGTGTTGCTCTCTTTGGTGAGTCGCTCTCTCAGGTTAGTTGCTCTCTCAGGTGAGCCGCTCTCTCCAGTAAGTGACTCTCTCAGGTGAGTCACTTTCTGCGGTGAGTCTCTCTCTCAGGTGTGCCACTCTCTCAGGTGAGTTACTCCCTTAGGTGAGTCTCTCAGGTGAGTCGCTCTCTCAGGTGAGTCACTCTCTCAGATGACTAACTGTCTCAGATGAGTTACTCCCTAGGGTGAGTCTCTCAGGTGAGTCACTCTCTCAGGTGAGTCACTCTCTCAGGTGACTCACTGTCTCAGGTGAGTTACTCCCTAGGGTGAGTCTCTCAGGTGAGTCGCTCTCTCAGGTGAGTCACTCTCTCAGGTGACTCACTGTCTCAGGTGAGTTACTCCCTAGGGTGAGTCTCTCAGGTGAGTCACTCTCTCAGGTGAGTCACTCTCTCAGGTGAGTCGCTCTCTCAGGTGAGTCACTCTCTCAGGTGAGTCACTTTCTGCGGTGAGTCACTCTCTCAGGTGAGTTACTCCCTCAGGTGAGTCTCTCAGGTGAGTCGATCTCTCAGGCGTGCCGCTCTCTCTGGTAAGTCAGTCTCTCAGGTGAGTCGCTCTCTCAGGTGAGCCACTCTCTCAGGTGAGTTGCACTCTCAGGTGAGTCACTCTCTCAGGTGAGCCACTCTCTCAGGTGAGTCGCTCTCTCAGGTGAGTCACTCTCTCAGATGAGTCGCTCTCTCAGGTGAGTCACTCTCTCAGGTGAGTCACTTTCTGCGGTGAGTCACTCTCTCAGGTGAGTTGCTCTCTCAGGTGAGTCGCTCTCTCAGGTGAGTCACTCTCTCAGGTGAGCCACTCTCTCAGCTGAGTCACTCTCTCAGGTGATTCGCTCTCTCAGGTGAGTCGCTCTCTCAGGTGAGTTACTCCCTCAGGTGAGTCTCTCAGGTGAGTCGATCTCTCAGGCGTGCCGCTCTCTCCGGTAAGTCAGTCTCTCAGGTGAGTCGCTCTCTCAGGTGAGCCACTCTCTCAGGTGAGTTGCACTCTCAGGTGAGTCAGTCTCTCAGGTGAGCCACTCTCTCAGGTGTGTCGCTCTCTCAGGTGTGTCACTCTCTCAGATGAGTCGCTCTCTCAGGTGAGTCACTCTCTCAGGTGTGTTGCTCTCTTTGGTGACTCGCTCTCTCAGGTTAGTTGCTCTCTCAGGTGAGCCGCTCTCTCCAGTAAGTGACTCTCTCAGGTGAGTCACTCTCTCAGGTGAGTCACTCTCTCAGGTGAGTTACTCCCTTAGGTGAGTCTCTCAGGTGAGTCGCTCTCTCAGGTGAGTCACTCTCTCAGGTGACTCACTGTCTCAGGTGAGTTACTCCCTAGGGTGAGTCTCTCAGGTGAGTCGCTCTCTCAGGTGAGTCACTCTCTCAGGTGACTCACTGTCTCAGGTGAGTTACTCCCTAGGGTGAGTCTCTCAGGTGAGTCGCTCTCTCAGGTGAGTCACTCTCTCAGGTGACTCACTGTCTCAGGTGAGTTACTCCCTAGGGTGAGTCTCTCAGGTGAGTCACTCTCTCAGGTGAGTTGCACTCTCAGGTGACTCGCTCTCTCAGGTGAGCCTCTCTCTCCGGTAAGTCACTCTCTCAGGTGAGTCACTCTCTCAGGTGAGTCACTTTCTGCGGTGAGTCACTCTCTCAGGTGAGTCGCTCTCTCAGGTGAGTCGCTCTCTCAGGTGAGTCACTCTCTCAGGTGAGCCACTCTCTCAGCTGAGTCACTCTCTCAGGTGATTCGCTCTCTCAGGTGAGTCGCTCTCTCAGGTGAGTCACTCTCTCAGGTGAGTCACTCTCTCAGGTGAGTTACTCCCTCAGGTGAGTCTCTCAGGTGAGTCGATCTCTCAGGCGTGCGCTCTCTCCGGTAAGTCAGTCTCTCAGGTGAGTCGCTCTCTCAGGTGAGCCACTCTCTCAGGTGAGTTGCACTCTCAGGTGAGTCACTCTCTCAGGTGAGCCACTCTCTCAGGTGAGTCGCTCTCTCAGGTGAGTCACTCAGGTGAGTCACTCTCTCAGATGAGTCGCTCTCTCAGCTGAGCCACTCTCTCAGGTGAGTCACTCTCTCAGGTTAGTCACTTTCAGCAGTGAGTCACTCTCTCAGTTGAGTCACTCTCTCAGGTGAGTTGCTCTCTCAAATGAGTCACTCTCCTAGGTGAGTCACTCTCTCAGGTGAGTCACTTTCTGCAGTGAGTTACTCTCTCAGGTAAGTTGCTCTCTCAGGTGAGCCACTCTCTCAGGTGAGCCACTCTCTCAGGTGAGTCGCTCTCTCAGGTGAGTCACTTTCTGCGGTGAGTCACTCTGTCAGGTGAGTCACTCTCTCAGGTGAGTCACTCTCTCAGGTGAGTCACTCTCTCAGGTGAGTCGTTCTCTGCGGTGAGTGGCTATCTCAGGTGTGCCACTCTCTAAGGTGAGTTACTCCCTCAAGTGAGTCTCTCAGGTGAGTCGATCTCTCAGGTGTTCCGCTCTCTCCGGTTAGTCAGTCTCTCAGGTGAGTCACTCTCTCAGGTGAGTCGCTCTCTCAGGTGAGTCGCTTTCTCAGGTTAGCCACTCTCTCAGGTGAGTCGCTCTCTCAGGTGAGTCACTCTCTCAGGTGAGTCGCTCTCTCAGGTGAGTTGCTCTCTCAGGTGAATCGCTCGCTCAGGTGAGTCACTCTCTCAGGTGAGGCTCTTTCTCATGTGAGCCACTCTCTCAGGTGAGCCACTCTCTCAGGTGAGTCGCTCTCTCAGGTGAGTCAATTTCTGCGGTGAGTCACTCTGTCAGGTGAGTCACTCTCTCAGGTGAGTCACTCTCTCAGGTGAGTCGCTCTCTCAGGTGAGTCGCTCTCTCTGGTGAGTTACACTCTCAGGTGAGTCACTCTCTCAGGTGAGTTGCTCTCTCAGGTGAGCCGCTGTCTCATTTGAGCTGCTCTCTCCAGTGAATCGTTCTCTCAGGTGACTTGGTCTCTCAGCTGAGTCACTCTCTCAGGTGAGTCGATCTCTCAGGCATGCCGCTCTCTCCGGTTAGTTAGTCTCTCAGGTGAGTCACTCTCTCAGGTGAGTCGCTCTCTCAGGTGAGTCACTCTCTCAGGTGAGTTGCTCTCTCAGGTGAGTCACTCTCTCAGGTGAGTCGCTCTCTCAGGTGAGTCGATCTCTCAGGTGAGTCGCTCTCTCAGGTGAGTCACTTTCTATGTTGAGTCACTCTCTCAGGTGAGTCACTCTCTCAGGTGAGCCGCTCTCTCAGGTGAGTTGCTCTCTCAGGTGAGTTACTCTCTCAGGTAAGTTGCTCTCTCCAGTGACTCACTTTCTCAGGTGAGTCGCTTTCTCAGGTGAGTCACTCTCTCAGGTGAGTCACTCTCTCAGGTGAGTTACTCCCTTAGGTGAGCCGCTCTCTCAGGTGAGCCACTCTCGCAGGTGAGCCGCTCTCTCTGGTAAGTCTCTCTCTCAGGTGAGTCACTCTCTCAGGTGAGTCGCTCTCTGCGGTGAGTCTCTCTCTCAGGTGAGTCACTTCTCAGGTGATTCGCTCTCTCAGTTGAGTCACTCAGGTGAGTCACTCTCTCAGGTGAGTTACTCCCTCAGGTGAGTCTCTCAGGTGAATCGTTCTCTCAGGTGAGTCGATCTCTCAGGTGAGTCGCTCTCACCGGTAAGTCAGTCTCTCAGGTGAGTCAGTCTCTCAGGTGAGTCACTTTCTGCGGTGAGTTACTCTCTCAGGTGAGTCACTGTCTCAGGTGAGTCACTTTCTGCAGTGAGTCACTCTCTCAGTTGAGTCACTGTCTCAGGTGAGTCGCTCTCTCAAATGAGTCACTCTCTCAGGTTAGTCACTCTCTCAGGTGAGCCGCTCTCTCAGGTGAGCCACTCTCTCAGGTGACTCACTGTCTCAGGTGAGTTACTCCCTAGGGTGAGTCTCTCAGGTGAGTCACTCTCTCAGGTGAGTCACTCTCTCAGGTGAGTCGCTCTCTCAGATGAGTCACTCTCTCAGGTGAGTTGCACTCTCAGGTGACTCGCTCTCTCAGGTGAGCCTCTCTCTCTGGTAAGTCACTCTCTCAGGTGAGTCACTCTCTCAGGTGAGTCACTTTCGGCGGTGAGTCACTCTCTCAGGTGAGTCGCTCTCTCAGGTGAGTCGCTCTCTCAGGTGAGTCACTCTCTCAGGTGAGCCACTCTCTCAGCTGAGTCACTCTCTCAGGTGATTCGCTCTCTCAGGTGAGTCGCTCTCTCAGGTGTGCCACTCTCTCAGGTGAGTCACTCTCTCAGGTGAGTTACTCCCTCAGGTGAGTCTCTCAGGTGAGTCGATCTCTCAGGCGTGCCGCTCTCTCCGGTAAGTCAGTCTCTCAGGTGAGTCGCTCTCTCAGGTGAGCCACTCTCTCAGGTGAGTTGCACTCTCAGGTGAGTCACTCTCTCAGGTGAGCCACTCTCTCAGGTGAGTCGCTCTCTCAGGCGAGTCACTCTCTCAGGTGAGTCACTCTCTCAGATGAGTCGCTCTCTCAGGTGAGCCACTCTCTCAGGTGAGTCACTCTCTCAGGTTAGTCACTTTCAGCAGTGAGTCACTCTCTCAGTTGAGTCACTCTCTCAGGTGAGTTGCTCTCTCAAATGAGTCACTCTCTCAGGTGAGTCACTCTCTCAGGTGAGTCACTTTCTGCAGTGAGTTACTCTCTCAGGTAAGTTGCTCTCTCTGGTGAGCCACTCTCTCAGGTGAGCCACTCTCTCAGGTGAGTCACTCTCTCAGGTGAGGCTCTCTCTCAGGTGAGCCACTCTCTCAGGTGAGTCGCTCTCTCAGGTGAGTCACTTTCTGCGGTGAGTCACTCTGTCAGGTGAGTCATTCTCTCAGGTGAGTTGCTCTCTCAGGCGAGTCACTCTTTCAGGTGAGTCGCTCTCTCAGGTGAGTCGCTCTCTGCGGTGAGTGGCTCTCTCAGGTGTGCCACTCTCTCAGGTGAGTCACTCTCTCAGGTGAGCCGTTCTCTGCGGTGAGTGGCTATCTCAGGTGTGCCACTCTCTAAGGTGAGTTACTCCCTCAGGTGAGTCTCTCAGGTGAGTCGATCTCTCAGGTGTTCCGCTCTCTCCGGTTAGTCAGTCTCTCAGGTGAGTCACTCTCTCAGGTGAGTCGCTCTCTCAGGTGAGTCACTCTCTCAGGTGAGGCTCTTTCTCATGTGAGTCGCTCTCTCAGCTGAGTCACTCTCTCAGGTGAGTCACTTTCTGCAGTGAGTCACTCTCTCAGGCGAGTCACTCTCTCAGGTGAGCCGCTCTCTCAGGTGAGTTGCTCTCTCAGGTGAGTTACTCTCTCAGGTAAGTTGCTCTCTCCAGTGACTCACTTTCTCAGGTGAGTCGCACTCTCAGGTGAGTCACTCTCTCAGGTGAGTCACTCTCTCAGGTGAGCCGCTCTCTCAGGTGAGTCACTCTCGCAGGTGAGCCGCTCTCTCTGGTAAGTCTCTCTCTCAGGTGAGTCACTCTCTCAGGTAAGTCACTCTCTCAGGTGAGTCGCTCTCTGCGGTGAGTCTCTCTCTCAGGTGAGTCACTTCTCAGGTGATTCGCTCTCTCAGGTGAGTCACTCTCTCTGGTGTGTTGCTCTCTTTGGTGAGTCTCTCTCTCAGGTTAGTTGCTCTCTCAGGTGAGCCGCTCTCTTCCAGTAAGTGACTCTCTCAGGTGAGTCACTCTCTCAGGTGAGTCACTTTCTGTGGTGAGTCGCTCTCTCAGGTGTGCCACTCTCTCAGGTGAGCCACTCTCTCAGGTGAGTCACTCTCTCAGGTGAGTTACTCCCTTAGGTGAGTCTCTCAGGTGAGTCGCTCTCTCAGGTGAGTCACTCTCTCAGGTGACTCACTGTCTCAGGTGAGTTACTCCCTAGGGTTGGTCTCTCAGGTGAGTCGCTCTCTCAGGTGAGCCACTCTCTCAGGTGAGTTACACTCTCAGGTGACTCACTCTCTCAGGTGAGCCTCTCTCTCCGGTAAGTCACTCTCTCTGGTGAGTCACTCTCTCAGGTGAGTCACTTTCTGTGGTGAGTCACTCTCTCAGGTGAGTTACTCCCTCAGGTGAGTCTCTCAGGTGAGTCGATCTCTCAGGCGTGCCGTTCTCTCCGGTAAGTCAGTCTCTCAGGTGAGTCACTCTCAGGTGAGCCACTCTCTCAGGTGAGTCACTCTCTCAGGTGAGTTACTCCCTTAGGTGAGTCTCTCAGGTGAGTCGCTCTCTCAGGTGAGTCACTCTCTCAGGTGACTCACTGTCTCAGGTGAGTTACTCCCTAGGGTTGGTCTCTCAGGTGAGTCGCTCTCTCAGGTGAGCCACTCTCTCAGGTGAGTTACACTCTCAGGTGACTCACTCTCTCAGGTGAGCCTCTCTCTCCGGTAAGTCACTCTCTCTGGTGAGTCACTCTCTCAGGTGAGTCACTTTCTGTGGTGAGTCACTCTCTCAGGTGAGTTACTCCCTCAGGTGAGTCTCTCAGGTGAGTCGATCTCTCAGGCGTGCCGTTCTCTCCGGTAAGTCAGTCTCTCAGGTGAGTCACTCTCAGGTGAGCCACTCTCTCAGGTGAGTTGCACTCTCAGGTGGGTTGCTCTCTCAGGTGAGCCACTCTCTCAGGTGAGTCGCTCTCTCAGGTGAGTCGCTCTCTCAGGTGAGTCACTCTCTCAGATGAGTCGCTCTCTCAGGTGAGCCACTCTCTCAGGTGAGTCACTCTCTCAGGTTAGTCACTTTCTGCAGTGAGTCACTCTCTCAGGTGAGTCGCTCTCTCAAATGAGTCACTCTCTCAGGTTAGTCACTCTCTCAGGTGAGTCACTTTCTGCAGTGAGTTACTCTCTCAGGTAAGTTGCTCTCTCAGGTGAGCCACTCTCTCAGGTGAGCCACTCTCTCAGGTGAGTCACTCTCTCAGGTGAGTCGCTCTCTCAGGTGAGTCACTTTCTGCGTTGAGTCACTCTCTCAGGTGAGTCACTCTCTCAGGTGAGTCACTCTCTCAGGTGAGTCACTTTCTGCGTGAGTCACTCTCTCAGCTGAGTCACTCTCTCAGGTGAGTTGCTCTCTCAGGTGAGTCACGCTCTCAGGTGAGTCACTCTCTCAGGTGAGTCGCTCTCTGCAGTGAGTCTCTCTCTCAGGTGAGCCACTCTCTCAGGTGAGTCACTGTCTCAGGTGAGTTACTCCCTCAGGTGAGTCTCTCAGGTGAGTTGATCTCTCACGTGAGCCGCTCTCTCAGGTGAGTCGCTCTCTCAGGTGAGTCACTCTTTCAGGTGAGTCGCTCTCTCAGGTGAGTCACTCTCTGCGTTGAGTGGCTCTCTCAGGTGTGCCACTGTCTCAGGTGAGTTACTCCCTCAGTTGAGTCTCTCAGGTGAGTCGATCTCTCAGGTGTTCCGCTCTCTCCGGTTAGTCAGTCTCTCAGGTGAGTCACTCTCTCAGGTGAGTCACTCTCTCAGGTGAGTTGCTCTGTCAGGTGAGTCGCTCTCTCAGGTGAGCCGCTCTCTCAGGTGAGCCACTCTCTCAGTTGAGTCGCTCTCTCAGGTGAGTCACTCTCTCAGGTGAGTCGCTCTCTCAGGTGAATCACTCTCTCAGCTGAATCGCTCTCTCATGTGATTCGCTCTCTCAGCTGAGTCACTCTCTCAGGTGAGTCACTTTCTGCAGTTAGTTACTCTCTCAGGTGAGTCGCTCTCTCAAATGAGTCACGCTCTCAGGTTAGTCACTCTCTCAGGTGGGTCACTTTCTGCGATGAGTCACTCTCTCAGGTGAGTCACTCTCTCAGGTAAGTTGCTCTCTCAGGTGAGCCACTCAGGTTAGTCACTCTCTAAGGTGAGGTTCTCTCTCAGGTGAGTCGCTCTCTCAGGTTAGTCACTCTCTAAGGTGAGGCTCTCTCTCAGGTGAGTCGCTCTCTCTGGTGAGTCACTTTCTGCGGTGAGTCACTCTCTCAGTTGAGTCACTCTCTCAGGTAAGTTGCTCTCTCAGGTGAGTCACTCTCTCAGGTGAGTCACTTTCTGCGGTGAGTTACTCTCTCAGGTGAGCTGCTCTCTCAGGTGAGTCGCTCTCTTAGGTGGTTTGCTCTCTCAGGTGAGTCACTTTCTGCAGTGAGTCACTCTCTCAGGTGAGTCGCTCTCTCAGGTGAGTCGCTCTCTCAGGTGAGTCGCTCTCTCTGGTGAGTCACACTCTCAGGTGAGTCACTCTCTCAGGTGAGTTGCTCTCTCAGGTGAGCCGCTGTCTCATTTGAGCTGCTCCCTCCGGTGAATCGTTCTCTCAGGTGACTTGGTCTCTCAGCTGAGTCACTCTCTCAGGTGAGTCGATCTCTCAGGTGTGCCGCTCTCTCCGGTTAGTTAATCTCTCAGGTGAGTCACTCTCTCAGGTGAGTCGCTCTCTCAGGTGAGTCACTCTCTCAGGTGAGTCGCTCTCTCAGGTGAGTCACTCTCTCAGGTGAGTCGCTCTCTCAGGTGAGTCGATCTCTCAGGTGAGTCGCTCTCTCAGGTGAGTCACTTTCTACATTGAGTCACTCTCTCAGGTGAGTCACTCTCTCAGGTGAGCCGCTCTCTCAGGTGAGTTGCTCTCTCAGGTGAGTTACTCTCTCAGGTAAGTTGCTCTCTCCAGTGACTCGCTTTCTCAGGTGACTCGCTCTCTCAGGTGAGTCACTCTCTCAGGTGAGTCACTGTCTCAGGTGAGCCGCTCTCTCAGGTGAGTCACTCTCGCAGGTGAGCCGCTCTCTCTGGTAAGTCTCTCTCTCAGGTGAGTCACTCTCTCAGGTGAGTCACTCTCTCAGGTAAGTTGCTCTCTCAGGTGAGTCGCTCTCTCAGGTGAGTCACTTTCTGCGGTGAGTTACTCTCTCAGGTGAGCTGCTCTCTCAGGTGAGTCGCTCTCTTAGGTGGTTTGCTCTCTCAGGTGAGTCACTTTCTGCAGTGAGTCACTCTCTCAGGTGAGTCGCTCTCTCAGGTGAGTCGCTCTCTCAGGTGAGTCTCTCTCTCAGGTGAGTCACTTCTCAGGTGATTCGCTCTCTCAGGTGAGTCACTCTCTCTGGTGTGTTGCTCTCTTTGGTGAGTCTCTCTCTCAGGTTAGTTGCTCTCTCAGGTGAGCCGCTCTCTCCAGTAAGTGACTCTCTCAGGTGAGTCACTCTCTCAGGTGAGTCACTTTCTGTGGTGAGTCGCTCTCTCAGGTGTGCCACTCTCTCAGTTGAGCCACTCTCTCAGGTGAGTCACTCTCTCAGGTGAGTTACTCCCTTAGGTGAGTCTCTCAGGTGAGTCGCTCTCTCAGGTGAGTCACTCTCTCAGGTGACTCACTGTCTCAGGTGAGTTACTCCCTAGGGTGGGTCTCTCAGGTGAGTCGCTCTCTCAGGTGAGCCACTCTCTCAGGTGAGTTACACTCTCAGGTGACTCACTCTCTCAGGTGAGCCTCTCTCTCCGGTAAGTCACTCTCTCAGGTGAGTCACTCTCTCAGGTGAGCCACTCTCTCAGGTGAGTCACTCTCTCAGGTTAGTCACTTTCTGCAGTGAGTCACTCTCTCAGTTGAGTCACTCTCTCAGGTGAGTCGCTCTCTCAAATGAGTCACTCTCTCAGGTTAGTCACTCTCTCAGGTGAGTCACTCTCTCAGGTGAGTCACTCTCTCGGGTGAGTCACTTTCTGCGGTGAGTCACTCTCTCAGGTGAGTTACTCCCTCAGGTGAGTCTCTCAGGTGAGTCGATCTCTCAGGCGTGCCGTTCTCTCCGGTAAGTCAGTCTCTCAGGTGAGTCACTCTCTCAGGTGAGCCACTCTCTCAGGTGAGTTGCACTCTCAGGTGGGTTGCTCTCTCAGGTGAGCCACTCTCTCAGGTGAGTCGCTCTCTCAGGTGAGTCACTCTCTCAGATGAGTCGCTCTCTCAGGTGAGCCACTCTCTCAGGTGAGTCACTCTCCCAGGTTAGTCACTTTCAGCAGTGAGTCACTCTCTCAGTTGAGTCACTCTCTCAGGTGAGTCGCTCTCTCAAATAAGTCACTCTCTCAGGTTAGTCACTCTCTCAGGTGAGTCACTTTCTGCAGTGAGTTACTCTCTCGGGTAAGTTGCTCTCTCAGGTGAGCCACTCTCTCAGGTGAGCCACTCTCTCAGGTGAGTCGCTCTCTCAGGTGAGTCACTTTCTGCGTGAGTCACTCTCTCAGGTGAGTCGCTCTCTCAGGTGAGTCGCTCTCTCAGGTGAGTCGCTCTCTCTGGTGAGTCACACTCTCAGGTGAGTCACTCTCTCAGGTGAGTTGCTCTCTCAGGTGAGCCGCTGTCTCATTTGAGCTGCTCCCTCCGGTGAATCGTTCTCTCAGGTGACTTGGTCTCTCAGCTGAGTCACTCTCTCAGGTGAGTCGATCTCTCAGGTGTGCCGCTCTCTCCGGTTAGTTAATCTCTCAGGTGAGTCACTCTCTCAGGTGAGTCGCTCTCTCAGGTGAGTCACTCTCTCAGGTGAGTCGCTCTCTCAGGTGAGTCACTCTCTCAGGTGAGTCGCTCTCTCAGGTGAGTCGATCTCTCAGGTGAGTCGCTCTCTCAGGTGAGTCACTTTCTACATTGAGTCACTCTCTCAGGTGAGTCACTCTCTCAGGTGAGCCGCTCTCTCAGGTGAGTTGCTCTCTCAGGTGAGTTACTCTCTCAGGTAAGTTGCTCTCTCCAGTGACTCGCTTTCTCAGGTGACTCGCTCTCTCAGGTGAGTCACTCTCTCAGGTGAGTCACTGTCTCAGGTGAGCCGCTCTCTCAGGTGAGTCACTCTCGCAGGTGAGCCGCTCTCTCTGGTAAGTCTCTCTCTCAGGTGAGTCACTCTCTCAGGTGAGTCACTCTCTCAGGTAAGTTGCTCTCTCAGGTGAGTCGCTCTCTCAGGTGAGTCACTTTCTGCGGTGAGTTACTCTCTCAGGTGAGCTGCTCTCTCAGGTGAGTCGCTCTCTTAGGTGGTTTGCTCTCTCAGGTGAGTCACTTTCTGCAGTGAGTCACTCTCTCAGGTGAGTCGCTCTCTCAGGTGAGTCGCTCTCTCAGATGAGTCTCTCTCTCAGGTGAGTCACTTCTCAGGTGATTCGCTCTCTCAGGTGAGTCACTCTCTCTGGTGTGTTGCTCTCTTTGGTGAGTCTCTCTCTCAGGTTAGTTGCTCTCTCAGGTGAGCCGCTCTCTCCAGTAAGTGACTCTCTCAGGTGAGTCACTCTCTCAGGTGAGTCACTTTCTGTGGTGAGTCGCTCTCTCAGGTGTGCCACTCTCTCAGTTGAGCCACTCTCTCAGGTGAGTCACTCTCTCAGGTGAGTTACTCCCTTAGGTGAGTCTCTCAGGTGAGCTGCTCTCTCAGGTGAGTCGCTCTCTTAGGTGGTTTGCTCTCTCAGGTGAGTCACTTTCTGCAGTGAGTCACTCTCTCAGGTGAGTCGCTCTCTCAGGTGAGTCGCTCTCTCAGGTGAGTCTCTCTCTCAGGTGAGTCACTTCTCAGGTGATTCGCTCTCTCAGGTGAGTCACTCTCTCTGGTGTGTTGCTCTCTTTGGTGAGTCTCTCTCTCAGGTTAGTTGCTCTCTCAGGTGAGCCGCTCTCTCCAGTAAGTGACTCTCTCAGGTGAGTCACTCTCTCAGGTGAGTCACTTTCTGTGGTGAGTCGCTCTCTCAGGTGTGCCACTCTCTCAGTTGAGCCACTCTCTCAGGTGAGTCACTCTCTCAGGTGAGTTACTCCCTTAGGTGAGTCTCTCAGGTGAGTCGCTCTCTCAGGTGAGTCACTCTCTCAGGTGACTCACTGTCTCAGGTGAGTTACTCCCTAGGGTGGGTCTCTCAGGTGAGTCGCTCTCTCAGGTGAGCCACTCTCTCAGGTGAGTTACACTCTCAGGTGACTCACTCTCTCAGGTGAGCCTCTCTCTCCGGTAAGTCACTCTCTCAGGTGAGTCACTCTCTCAGGTGAGCCACTCTCTCAGGTGAGTCACTCTCTCAGGTTAGTCACTTTCTGCAGTGAGTCACTCTCTCAGTTGAGTCACTCTCTCAGGTGAGTCGCTCTCTCAAATGAGTCACTCTCTCAGGTTAGTCACTCTCTCAGGTGAGTCACTCTCTCAGGTGAGTCACTCTCTCGGGTGAGTCACTTTCTGCGGTGAGTCACTCTCTCAGGTGAGTTACTCCCTCAGGTGAGTCTCTCAGGTGAGTCGATCTCTCAGGCGTGCCGTTCTCTCCGGTAAGTCAGTCTCTCAGGTGAGTCACTCTCTCAGGTGAGCCACTCTCTCAGGTGAGTTGCACTCTCAGGTGGGTTGCTCTCTCAGGTGAGCCACTCTCTCAGGTGAGTCGCTCTCTCAGGTGAGTCACTCTCTCAGATGAGTCGCTCTCTCAGGTGAGCCACTCTCTCAGGTGAGTCACTCTCCCAGGTTAGTCACTTTCAGCAGTGAGTCACTCTCTCAGTTGAGTCACTCTCTCAGGTGAGTCGCTCTCTCAAATAAGTCACTCTCTCAGGTTAGTCACTCTCTCAGGTGAGTCACTTTCTGCAGTGAGTTACTCTCTCGGGTAAGTTGCTCTCTCAGGTGAGCCACTCTCTCAGGTGAGCCACTCTCTCAGGTGAGTCGCTCTCTCAGGTGAGTCACTTTCTGCGTGAGTCACTCTCTCAGGTGAGTCGCTCTCTCAGGTGAGTCGCTCTCTCAGGTGAGTCGCTCTCTCTGGTGAGTCACACTCTCAGGTGAGTCACTCTCTCAGGTGAGTTGCTCTCTCAGGTGAGCCGCTGTCTCATTTGAGCTGCTCCCTCCGGTGAATCGTTCTCTCAGGTGACTTGGTCTCTCAGCTGAGTCACTCTCTCAGGTGAGTCGATCTCTCAGGTGTGCCGCTCTCTCCGGTTAGTTAATCTCTCAGGTGAGTCACTCTCTCAGGTGAGTCGCTCTCTCAGGTGAGTCACTCTCTCAGGTGAGTCGCTCTCTCAGGTGAGTCACTCTCTCAGGTGAGTCGCTCTCTCAGGTGAGTCGATCTCTCAGGTGAGTCGCTCTCTCAGGTGAGTCACTTTCTACATTGAGTCACTCTCTCAGGTGAGTCACTCTCTCAGGTGAGCCGCTCTCTCAGGTGAGTTGCTCTCTCAGGTGAGTTACTCTCTCAGGTAAGTTGCTCTCTCCAGTGACTCGCTTTCTCAGGTGACTCGCTCTCTCAGGTGAGTCACTCTCTCAGGTGAGTCACTGTCTCAGGTGAGCCGCTCTCTCAGGTGAGTCACTCTCGCAGGTGAGCCGCTCTCTCTGGTAAGTCTCTCTCTCAGGTGAGTCACTCTCTCAGGTGAGTCACTCTCTCAGGTAAGTTGCTCTCTCAGGTGAGTCGCTCTCTCAGGTGAGTCACTTTCTGCGGTGAGTTACTCTCTCAGGTGAGCTGCTCTCTCAGGTGAGTCGCTCTCTTAGGTGGTTTGCTCTCTCAGGTGAGTCACTTTCTGCAGTGAGTCACTCTCTCAGGTGAGTCGCTCTCTCAGGTGAGTCGCTCTCTCAGATGAGTCTCTCTCTCAGGTGAGTCACTTCTCAGGTGATTCGCTCTCTCAGGTGAGTCACTCTCTCTGGTGTGTTGCTCTCTTTGGTGAGTCTCTCTCTCAGGTTAGTTGCTCTCTCAGGTGAGCCGCTCTCTCCAGTAAGTGACTCTCTCAGGTGAGTCACTCTCTCAGGTGAGTCACTTTCTGTGGTGAGTCGCTCTCTCAGGTGTGCCACTCTCTCAGTTGAGCCACTCTCTCAGGTGAGTCACTCTCTCAGGTGAGTTACTCCCTTAGGTGAGTCTCTCAGGTGAGTCGCTCTCTCAGGTGAGTCACTCTCTCAGGTGACTCACTGTCTCAGGTGAGTTACTCCCTAGGGTGGGTCTCTCAGGTGAGTCGCTCTCTCAGGTGAGCCACTCTCTCAGGTGAGTTACACTCTCAGGTGACTCACTCTCTCAGGTGAGCCTCTCTCTCCGGTAAGTCACTCTCTCAGGTGAGTCACTCTCTCAGGTGAGCCACTCTCTCAGGTGAGTCACTCTCTCAGGTTAGTCACTTTCTGCAGTGAGTCACTCTCTCAGTTGAGTCACTCTCTCAGGTGAGTCGCTCTCTCAAATGAGTCACTCTCTCAGGTTAGTCACTCTCTCAGGTGAGTCACTCTCTCAGGTGAGTCACTCTCTCGGGTGAGTCACTTTCTGCGGTGAGTCACTCTCTCAGGTGAGTTACTCCCTCAGGTGAGTCTCTCAGGTGAGTCGATCTCTCAGGCGTGCCGTTCTCTCCGGTAAGTCAGTCTCTCAGGTGAGTCACTCTCTCAGGTGAGCCACTCTCTCAGGTGAGTTGCACTCTCAGGTGGGTTGCTCTCTCAGGTGAGCCACTCTCTCAGGTGAGTCGCTCTCTCAGGTGAGTCACTCTCTCAGATGAGTCGCTCTCTCAGGTGAGCCACTCTCTCAGGTGAGTCACTCTCCCAGGTTAGTCACTTTCAGCAGTGAGTCACTCTCTCAGTTGAGTCACTCTCTCAGGTGAGTCGCTCTCTCAAATAAGTCACTCTCTCAGGTTAGTCACTCTCTCAGGTGAGTCACTTTCTGCAGTGAGTTACTCTCTCGGGTAAGTTGCTCTCTCAGGTGAGCCACTCTCTCAGGTGAGCCACTCTCTCAGGTGAGTCGCTCTCTCAGGTGAGTCACTTTCTGCGTGAGTCACTCTCTCAGCTGAGTCACTCTCTCAGGTGAGTCACTCTCTCAGGTGAGTCACTCTCTCAGGTGAGTCGCTCTCTGCAGTGAGTCTCTCTCTCAGGTGAGCCACTCTCTCAGGTGAGTCACTGTGTCAGGTGAGTTACTCCCTCAGGTGAGTCTCTCAGGTGAGTTGATCTCTCACGTGCGCCGCTCTCTCAGGTGAGTCGCTCTCTCAGGTGAGTCACTCTTTCAGGTGAGTCGCTCTCTCAGGTGAGTCGCTCTCTGCGTTGAGTGGCTCTCTCAGGTGTGCCACTGTCTCAGGTGAGTTACTCCCTCAGTTGAGTCTCTCAGGTGAGTCGATCTCTCAGGTGTTCCGCTCTCTCCGGTTAGTCAGTCTCTCAGGTGAGTCACTCTCTCAGGTGAGTCACTCTCTCAGGTGAGTCGCTCTGTCAGGTGAGTCGCTCTCTCAGGTGAGCCGCTCTCTCAGGTGAGCCACTCTCTCAGTTGAGTCGCTCTCTCAGGTGAGTCACTCTCTCAGGTGAGTCGCTCTCTCAGGTGAGTTGCTCTCTCAGGTGAGTCGCTCTCTCAGGTGAATCACTCTCTCAGCTGAATCGCTCTCTCATGTGAGTCGCTCTCTCAGCTGAGTCAGTCTCTCCGGTGAGTCACTTTCTGCAGTTAGTTACTCTCTCAGGTGAGTCGCTCTCTCAAATGAGTCACGCTCTCAGGTTAGTCAATCTCTCAGGTGGGTCACTTTCTGCGATGAGTCACTCTCTCAGGTGAGTCACTCTCTCAGGTAAGTTGCTCTCTCAGGTGAGCCACTCTCTCAGGTTAGTCACTCTCTAAGGTGAGGCTCTCTCTCAGGTGAGTCGCTCTCTCTGGTGAGTCACTTTCTGCGGTGAGTCACTCTCTCAGTTGAGTCACTCTCTCAGGTAAGTTGCTCTCTCAGGTGAGTCACTGTCTCAGGTGAGTCACTTTCTGCGGTGAGTTACTCTCTCAGGTGAGCTGCTCTCTCAGGTGAGTCGCTCTCTTATGTGGTTTGCTCTCTCAGGTGAGTTACTCTCTCAGGTAAGTTGCTCTCTCCAGTGACTCGCTCTCTCAGGTGAGTCGCTCTCTCAGGTGAGTCACTCTCTCAGGTGAGTCACTCTCTCAGGTGAGTTGCTCTCTCAGGTGAGTCGCTGTCTCAGGTGAGCCTCTCTCTCAGGTGAGCCACTCTCGCAGGTGAGCCACTCTCGCAGGTGAGCCGCTCTCTCCGGTAAGTCTCTCTCTCAGGTGAGTCACTCTCTCAGGTGAGTCGCTCTCTGCGGTGAGTCTCTCTCAGGTGAGTTGCTCTCTCAGGTGAGTTGCTCTCTCAGGTGATTCACTCTCTCAGGTGAGTCACTCTCTCAGGTGATTCACTCTCTCAGGTGAGTCACTCTCTCAGGTGAGGCTCTTTCTCAGGTGAGCCACTCTCTCAGGTGGGTCACTCTCTCAGGTGAGTCACTTTCTGCAGTGAGTCACTCTCTCAGGTGAGTCGCTCTCTCAGGTGAGTCGCTCTCTCAGGTGAGTCACTCTTTCAGGTGAGTCGCTCTCTCAGGTGAGTCGCTCTCTGCGGTGAGTGGCTCTCTCAGGTGTGCCACTCTCTCAGGTGAGTCACTCTCTCAGGTGAGTCACTCTCTCAGGTGAGTCGCTCTCTCAGGTGAGTCGCTCTCTCAGGTTAGTTACTCTCTCAGGTGAGTCACTTTCTGCGATGAGTCACTCTCTCAGGTGAGTCGCTCTCTCAGGTGAGTCACTTTCTGCGGTGAGTCACTCTCTCAGGTGAGTCACTCTCTCAGGTGAGTTGCTCTCTCAGGTGAGTCACTCTCTCAAGTGAGTCACTCTCTCAGGTGAGTCACTCTCTCAGGTGAGTGGCTCTCTGCAGTGAGTCTCTCTCTCAGGTGAGCCACTCTCTCAGGTGAGTCACTGTCTCAGGTGAGTTACTCCCTCAGGTGAGTCTCTCAGGTGAGTTGATCTCTCACGTGCGCCGCTCTCTCAGGTGAGTCGCTCTCTCAGGTGAGTCACTCTTTCAGGTGAGTCGCTCTCTCAGGTGAGTCGGTCTCTGCGTTGAGTGGCTCTCTCAGGTGTGCCACTGTCTCAGGTGAGTTACTCCCTCAGTTGAGTCTCTCAGGTGAGTCGATCTCTCAGGTGTTCCGCTCTCTCCGGTTAGTCAGTCTCTCAGGTGAGTCACTCTCTCAGGTGAGTCGCTCTCTCAGGTTAGTCACTCTCTCAGGTGAGTCGCTCTCTCAGGTTAGTCACTCTCTCAGGTGAGTCACTCTCTCAGGTGAGTCACTCTCTCAGGTGAGTTGCTCTGTCAGGTGAGTCACTCTCTCAGGTGAGCCGCTCTCTCAGGTGAGCCACTCTCTCAGTTGAGTCGCTCTCTCAGGTGAGTCACTCTCTCAGGTGAGTCGCTCTCTCAGGTGAGTTGCTCTCTCAGGTGAGTCGCTCTCTCAGGTGAATCACTCTCTCAGCTGAATCGCTCTCTCATGTGAGTCGCTCTCTCAGCTGAGTCACTCTCTCAGGTGAGTCACTTTCTGCAGTTAGTTACTCTCTCAGGTGAGTCGCTCTCTCAAATGAGTCACGCTCTCAGGTTAGTCAATCTCTCAGGTGGGTCACTTTCTGCGATGAGTCACTCTCTCAGGTGAGTCACTCTCTCAGGTAAGTTGCTCTCTCAGGTGAGCCACTCTCTCAGGTTAGTCACTCTCTAAGGTGAGGCTCTCTCTCAGGTGAGTCGCTCTCTCAGGTTAGTCACTCTCTAAGGTGAGGCTCTCTCTCAGGTGAGTCGCTCTCTCAGGTTAGTCACTCTCTAAGGTGAGACTCTCTCTCAGTTGAGTCGCTCTCTCTGGTGAGTCACTTTCTGCGGTGAGTCACTCTCTCAGTTGAGTCACTCTCTCAGGTAAGTTGCTCTCTCAGGTGAGTCACTCTCTCAGGTGAGTCACTTTCTGCGGTGAGTTACTCTCTCAGGTGAGCTGCTCTCTCAGGTGAGTCGCTCTCTTAGGTGGTTTGCTCTCTCAGGTGAGTTACTCTCTCAGGTAAGTTGCTCTCTCCAGTGACTCGCTCTCTCAGGTGAGTCGCTCTCTCAGGTGAGTCACTCTCTCAGGTGAGTCACTCTCTCAGGTGAGTTGCTCTCTCAGGTGAGTCGCTGTCTCAGGTGAGCCTCTCTCTCAGGTGAGCCACTCTCGCAGGTGAGCCACTCTTGCAGGTGAGCCGCTCTCTCCGGTAAGTCTCTCTCTCAGGTGAGTCACTCTCTCAGGTGAGTCGCTCTCTGCGGTGAGTCTCTCTCAGGTGAGTTGCTCTCTCAGGTGAGTTGCTCTCTCAGGTGATTCACTCTCTCAGGTGAATCGCTCTCTCAGGTGAGTCGCTCTCTCAGGTGAGTCACTCTCTCAGGTGATTCACTCTCTCAGGTGAGTCACTCTCTCAGGTGAGGCTCTTTCTCAGGTGAGCCACTCTCTCAGGTGAGTCACTCTCTCAGGTGAGTCACTTTCTGCAGTGAGTCACTCTCTCAGGTGAGTCGCTCTCTCAGGTGAGTCGCTCTCTCAGGTGAGTCACTCTTTCAGGTGAGTCGCTCTCTCAGGTGAGTCGCTCTCTGCGGTGAGTGGCTCTCTCAGGTGTGCCACTCTCTCAGGTGAGTCACTCTCTCAGGTGAGTCACTCTCTCAGGTGAGTCGCTCTCTCAGGTGAGTCGCTCTCTCAGGTTAGTTACTCTCTCAGGTGAGTCACTTTCTGCGATGAGTCACTCTCTCAGGTGAGTCGCTCTCTCAGGTGAGTCACTTTCTGCGGTGAGTCACTCTCTCAGGTGAGTCACTCTCTCAGGTGAGTCACTTTCTGCGTGAGTCACTCTCTCAGCTGAGTCACTCTCTCAGGTGAGTTGCTCTCTCAGGTGAGTCACTCTCTCAGGTGAGTCACTCTCTCAGGTGAGTCGCTCTCTGCAGTGAGTCTCTCTCTCAGGTGAGCCACTCTCTCAGGTGAGTCACTGTCTCAGGTGAGTTACTCCCTCAGGTGAGTCTCTCAGGTGAGTTGATCTCTCACGTGCGCCGCTCTCTCAGGTGAGTCGCTCTCTCAGGTGGTTTTCTCTCTCAGGTGAGTTACTCTCTCAGGTAAGTTGCTGTCTCAGGTGAGTCGCTCTCTCCAGTGACTCGCTCTCTCAGGTGAGTCGCTCTCTCAGGTGAGTCGCGCTCTCAGGTGAGTCACTCTCTCAGATGAGTTGCTCTCTCAGGTGAGCCGCTCTCTCAGGTGAGCCACTCTTGCAGGTGAGCCGCTCTCTCCGGTAAGTCTCTCTCTCAGCTGAGTCACTCTCTCAGGTGAGTCACTCTCTCAGGTGAGTCACTGTCTGTGGTGAGTCTCTCTCTCAGGTGAGTTACTCCCTCAGGTGAGTCTCTCAGGTGAGTCGATCTCTCAGGTGAGCCGCTCTCTCAGGTGAGTTGCTCTCTCAGGTGAGCCGCTCTCTCAGGTGAGCCACTCTTGCAGGTGCGCCGCTCTCTCTGGTAAGTCTCTCTCTCAGGTGAGTCACTCTCTCAGGTGAGTCTCTCTATCAGGTGAGTCGCTCTCTGCGGTGAGTCACTCTCTCAGGTGAGTTACTCCCTCAGGTGAGTCACTCTCTCAGGTGAGTCGATCTCTCAGGTGAGTCGCTCTCTCAGGTCGGTTACTCTCTCAGGTGAGTTGCTCTCTCAGGTGAGTCGCTCCCTCAGGTGAGTTACTCTCTCAGGTGAGTCGCTCTCTCAGATGAGTCACTCTCTTAGGTGAGTTGCTCTCTCAGGTGAGTCACTCTCTCAGGTGAGTCGCTCTCTCAGGTGAGCCGCTCTCTCAGGTGAGTCGCTCCCTCCGGTGGATGTAAGACATCCCATGGCCACTTTATTTGAAACAGGGACAGGAGAGAGATAAACAGAAAATGCTGGTTATTCTGAGTGGGTCTGAGATGGTGTCAGACCTGCTGAGTTTTTCCAGCATTTTCTGTTTTTGTTTCAGATTTCCACATCTGCAGTATTTTGTTTTTAAGAATGGGAGAGAGTTCTGGCCAATATTTATCCACAATCAGCATCGCACGAAAACAGATTACCTGGTCATTATCACATGACAGTATGTGGGCTCTTTCTGTGCACACATTGGCTGCCACATTTCTTACATTACGGCAGTGACTGCGCTTTTAAGGTCTTTCATTGGCCATAAAGCGATTTGGGATGTCCTGAGGTAATTAAAGGCGCTATAGAAATGTAAGTGTTTGCATCTTGTACAACTTTGTGTGGCCCACATGGTGACAGCCTGGAATCAGCAATTGCTGGAGTATGTCCCACCCCCAAACCCCTGCAGCACTCCCTCAGTACTGACCCTCTGACAGTGCAGCACTCCCTCAGTACTGATCCTCCGACAGTGTGGCACTCCCTCAGTACTGACCCTCTGACAGTGCAGCACTCCCTCAGTACTGACCCTCTGACAGTGCAGCACTCCCTCAGTACTGACCCTCTGACAGTGCAGCACTCCCTCAGTACTGACCGTCCGACAGTGCAGCACTCCCTCAGTACTGACCCACTGACAGTGCAGCGCTCCCTCAGTACTGACCCTCTGACAGTGCAGCACTCCCTCAATAGTGACCCCCTGAGAGTGCAGCACTCCCTCAGTACTGACTGTCGGACAGTGCAGCACTCCCTCAGTACTGACCCTCTGACAGTGCAGCAGTCCCTCAGTACTGACGCTCTGACAGTGCAGCACTCCCTCAGTCCTGACCCTCTGACAATGCAGCACTCCCTCAGTACTGATGCTCTGACAGTGCAATACTCCCTCAATACTGACCCTCTGACAGTGCAGCACTCCCTCAGTATTGACCCTCTGACAGTGTGGCACTCCCTCAGTACTGACCCTCTGACAGTGTAGCACTCCCTCAAAACTGACCCTCTGACAGTGCAGCACTCCCTCAGTACTGACCCTCTGACAGTGCCGCACTCCCTCAGTACTGACCCATTTGACAATGCAGCACTCCCTCAGTACTGACCCTCTGACAGTGCAGCACTCCCTCAGCACTGACCCTCCGACAGTATGGCACTCCCTCAGTACTGACCCTCTGACAGTGCAACACTCCCTCAGTACTGACCCTCTGACAGTGCGGAACTCCCTCAGTACTGACCCTCTGACAGTGCGGCACTCCCTCAGTACTGACTCTCTGACAGTGCAGCACTCCCACAGTACTGACCCTCTGACAGTGTGGCACTCCCTCAGTACTGACCTCCTGACAGTGTGGCACTCCCTCAGTACTGACCTTCTGACAGTGCAACACTCCCTCAGTACTGAACCTCTGACAATGCAGCACTCCTTCAGTACTGACCCTCTGACAATGCAGCACTCCCTCAGTATTGACCCTCTGACAGTGCAGCACTCCATCAGCACTGACCCTCTGACTGTGTGGCACTCTCTCAGTAGTGACCCTCTGACAGTGTGGCATTCCCTCAGTACTGACCCTCCGACAGTGCAGCACTCCCTCAGTACTGACCCTATGACAGTGCAGCACTCCCTCAATACTGACCCTCTGACAGTGCAACACTCCCTCAGTACTGACCCTCTGACAATGCAGCACTCCCTCAGTACTGACCCTCCGACAGTGCAGCACTCCCTCAGTACTGACCCTCTGACAGTGTGGCACTCCCTCAGTACTGACCCTCTGACAGTGCAGCACTCCCTCAGTACTGACACTTTGACAGTGCAGCACTCCCTCAGTACTGACCCTCTGACAGTGTAGCACTCTCTCAATACTGACCCTCCGACAGTGCAGCACTCCCTCAGTACTGACCCTATGACAGTGCAGCACTCCCTCAGCACTGACCCTCTGACAGTGCAACACTCCCTCAGTACTGACCCTCTGACAATGCAGCACTCCCTCAATACTGACCCTCTGACAGTGCAACACTCCCTCAGTACTGACCCTCTGACAATGCAGCACTCCCTCAGTACTGACCCTCCGACAGTGCAGCACTCCCTCAGTACTGACCCTCTGACAGTGCAGTACTCCCTCAGTACTGACCCTCTGACAGTGCAGCACTCCCTCAGTACTTACACTCTGACAGTGCAGCACTCCCTCAGTACTGACCCTCTGACAGTGCAGCACTCCCTCAGTACTTACACTCTGACAGTGCAGCACTAACCCAATGCTCATCTACATCCCCTATTTCACCTCCACCCTGGCTGAAGTGAACCAGCCACTGAGCAGTGAGCCGGGCCTGGCGGTATATGTACCCGAAATCAGGCCTGTGTAACCTTGATCTTCCCTGAATTACCTTGGTTGTAAAATTGAGCTGTTGCTGGACTGGGAGCCAGTGTATGTCAGCGGGCACAGGGGTGAATGTGCCTGAATGTGACTTAGCACACAGGAAGCAGAGATTCTCCCTGAGAAACCTCAAGCAGCCTCTGAAAAAATAAATAGAACCTTCGAGTCAGCAGCACTTAGATAATCAAACATTTATGAATCCAACATAGGTGCTTCATTGAATAAAACATTCTGCGGGCTCACTGATCTGCTTCATTTATTTGAGTAGTGGCTGTCCTTGTCCCCCCTCAGAAACACAGACCACCAGCTGGGATCAGGACCCTCTGCTGCTGTGCTCTCTAGCTCAGGTGACAATCCTGACCCATGGCGCTGAGAGTAAAGGAGTGAAAGAGCCGTGGACAGTGATCCGAGCTCAACACTGTTCACATTTCACTCTCTGGGAGCAGCCATGTTCCAGCTGGGGTCACAGGATCAATAGGATGATACCAGCCCCCACTTCTCTCCCTCCCCCTCCCCCCAGTTCAACACCCAAATCCCCCGAATCCCACCCGCAATCCACCCTCCCCCGTTCACACCCAACCCACCCTCCCCCATTCACACCCAACCTCCCCTCCCCCATTCACACCCAACTTCCCCTCCCCCATTCACACCCAACTTCCCCTCCGCCATTCACACCCAACCTCCCCTCACCCAAAACACACCCAACCTGCCCTCCCCCATTCCCACACCCAAGTCCTGCCTATTCCACGCATACATCCCGACCCTCACCCCAATATACAGCACAGGGTCAGATACAGAAGAAATCTCCTTCTACACTGTCTCCATCAAACACTCCCAGCCCAGGTACAGCTCGTGGTTAGATACAGAGTAAAGCTCCCTCTACACCGTCCCCATCAAACACTCCCAGGACAGGTACAGCTGGGGGTTAGATACAGAGTAAAGCTCCCTCTACACCGTCCCCATCAAACACTCCCAGGACAGGTACAGCACAGGGTTAGATATAGAGTAAAGCTTCCTCTACACTGTGCCCCATCAAACTCTCCCAGGACAGGTACAGCATGGGGTTAGATACAGAGTAAAGCTCCCTCTACACTGTCCCCATCAAACACTCCCAGGACAGGTACAGCACGGGGTTAGATACAGAGTAAAGCTCCCTCTACACCGTCCCTATCAAACACTCCCAGGACAGGTACAGCATGGGATTTTTAAAAAAGGAAAAATTTTAATGGTGAGATATTTTCTCAACATTTGGTAATAACTTGTGATGTTGAAATGTTTAATCTTGCATAGTTTGATTGGAATATGGGATGAGTTTGGAGATGTTGGGTGTCATTTGCGTGAGTTGCCAAAAACATACTGGAAGGATATTATACTTCCATTTTATTCATTCACAGGATGTGGGTGTCGCTGGCTGGGCCAGCATTTATTGCCCATCCCTAACTGCCCTTGAGAAGGTGGTGATGAGCTGCCTTCTTGAACCGCTGCAGTCCCTGTGGTGTAGGTACACCCACAGTGCTGTTAGGGAGAGAGTTCCAGGATTTTGACCCAGCAACAGTGAAGGAACGGTGATATATTTCCAAGTCAGGATGGTGAGTGACTTGGAGGGGAACTTCGAACCAATAGTGAGACCATTGTGTGTTGGAGAACACAGAGTCCTGTTGGGTAATGGGCTTGTCACTTATGAATCCACCAGAATACAAAGTTAGCAAATCAGGACAGGGCATCTCAGTGCAAGGATATCTGAATTCTGATGTTACTGCTCGAGGACATTAGTATGAAAGAGTTGAAGAGAATCATTTGTAGTTCTGAAGGGTGAAGCAATTGATGTGCTGTTGAGGTGGGGGTCAAACTACTATATGAAGGCTTTTTGGGCCTAATTAACTTTCTCAATCCTACGTGTGGTTTGGAACTCCAATTCTGAAAACCCCTTGTCATCGGTTGATCCAATTAGATCTTTTTGGGTTTTTAATTTCCAATTGTCGCTTTCTATTCATTAAGGTTTGTTCACTCTGCTGTGAAAAGGTGACAGGGAACAAATGTTTTAAGAGTTTATTTGGCAGTTTAACCCCATGGCTGCTTCAGGAATAAATCAAGCTGCTTCATCAAGTTGGATTAAGAGGTTTTGCTATTCAAATTTGATTCATTTCAACTAATGTTTAATGGAATAGATTTACATGGTGTGCGTCATCGCGCCTGGGTTACCTTGACAGGAATGTATGACTGGAGAGCAGGAGATACCTCTCAAAACAAAAACAGAATTACCTGGAAAAACTCAGCAGGTCTGGCAGCATCGGCGGAGAAGAAAAGAGTTGACGTTTCGAGTCCTCATGACCCTTCGACAGAACTTGATTTCGAGTCCAAGAAAGGGGATACCTCTCTGTGTGTTAATTCACACCAACAGCAAAATTCTCTTTTTCCATTAACTGCGATCACAAACAAACTCATAAAATAAAGGGAGGGTTTTTAAAAAGAACCATCTTCTTTTTGATGGTTTTTTTTTTGTTTCACCTGACAACCCGCGGGGCTGTCTTGCTGCTGAGTCAGAATGATGCATCTTCAAGCACCACGTCCAGGGACTTGGACAGTGCAGGAACCAGGGAGTGCTGCACTGTCGGAGATGCCGTCTTTTGGATGAGACGTGAGACCGAGGCCCCGTCTGCCCTCTCAGGTGGATGTAAAAGATCCTGCGGCACTCTTTTGGTGGAGAGCAGTGGCGTTCTCTTCCAGGGCCAATGCTCATCCCTCAACCAACGTCATTCAAAACTCCGATCCTCAATGTCACATGGCTGTTTGTGGGAGCTTGCTGTGCACAACTTGGATGCTCTGTTTCCTACATTACAACAGTGAAGACGCTTCAAGAGTGCTTCATTGGCTGTAAGGTGATGTCCTGAGTTTGTGGAAGTTGCTGTAGAAATTTATTAGCAATCTGTCTTTTGCTCTTTCCCTGCTCCAAGACCCAGTTCCTCTGCAGTAAAAACGGAATGTGCTGGAAAATCTCAGCAGGGCAGGCGGCACCTGTGAGGAGGGAACCAGAGCTAACGTATCGAGTCCAATAATGACCCTTCTTCAGAAGTGCAGTTTTTGTCCCAGTTCCCCTGTCTCTGGACCATCCTGGGCTGAAGCACCTACATGGTGACCGCCCCCCTCCCTGGACTGTGTGTGGACAGCGGGTCACAGGCAGGGTGAAGCAGGATGGTGGTGCCAGTCAGGGCCTGAGCTAACCGACTGGTCAGCTGGGAAATGGTATCCTTGGTGAGGGAGGACGCTGCTCTGAACTCTGAACCCTGACCCCAGGTGGGGGTAGGGCCCAGCACTAACCCTGACCCTAATGCTGGCGAGGTCGGTGGGGAGGGACAGCATGTTACCATCCCGAATCTGGAGGAGAACTCTGTCCTCGCGATCTGGATTGACAGATGAAGTAAAGTAGCGAAAGTGTTTGGGCCTCTGGCAATGGAGGGTGGGTTACATTCTCTCAACCTCCATCTCGCCGAGGGTGAAACTGGCATTGAAGATGGGCCCCTCATTCTCACCGGAGAGCCTCCATTGAAGTGAGAGGGTTTCTATAACAGGGTCCTCATCAACAACACTTGTCGGGAACCTCAATTCAAAACTCACAGGAAAGGATATTTCTGTGAGCGAGTGATCAGTTTATGGAACAGGTGCTGAAGGAGACAGAGGAGGCGGTTAACACTGATTCATTCCAATGTCAATTAGAGAGGTTTCTTTCAAAAAAATAACATTTTGGGAAGCAGTATCTGAGTAATTTGGTACACTTCATGGGCTGATTGGAGCATTCATTAGAAGAACAGGAGACTTTGAACCTCTTGTTTCCGCCAGTGGAAGTTTTCCTTGTACTCCAGCACAGGAATAATGGGCCGAATGGCCTCCTCAATGCTGTTATCCTTTCATGATTCATTGATTTCTATGAATGTTGTAGACTCAAGTGATAGAGATTGATGACTGTAATTAGTCAATAACTCTGTTCTCCTTGTATAACCTGTTTGGCAGGGTGGTGGAGGGTGAACTGGATGAACATTAATCCCTCCCTGTCTCACTTGAAGGTAAAAGATTGGAACATTTTTTCAGTGATGTTGACTTGAGAGATAAATATTGGCCAGGACACCAGGCAGAACTCCACCTGCCCTTCTTCTGAATAGTGCCAGGGAATCTTTCCCATTCACCAAGAGGGCACATGGGGCCTCGATTTACTATCTCGTTTGACAGAAAGCTTGCAGTAATTATGGTTTTATTTATTGTGTCCTTTAGGGAAGGAAATCTGCTGTCCTTACCTGGTCTGGCCTACACGTGACTCCAGACCCACAGCAATGTGGTTGGCTCTTAAAAATGCCCTCTGAACAAGGGTAATTAGGGATGGGCAATAAACGCTGGCCTAGTCAGTGACGCCCCATAAAAAGATTTAATAATGAACTCATGCCCTACTAAATAATTAATCTGTCCCTGGATTACTAAACTAGCATCACAAACAGTGCACAATCTCACAGAATCAGTGAGGCTTGGCTGAAAGAATGAACTCTGGTCTATCTGAGTCCGAACCACGTCCGGCAAGAAATGATTCCTTCTCCTGGCCTTTTACAAAACCTGGAATCAATGAGAGTCAGAGTCATCCCCAAGCCTTCACTGGCAGGATCTGAGGCAATTGTTCACTGGGGCATTGCTGTTTGCTATGCGATTGACAGTGAGTACATCTGTTATTTGACATTGGGAGACAGAAGATGAGAGCAGGAGAGGAGAGAATGTGGGAAGATTTATTAATGGAGTGGAGCTGTCTCTTAGACTTCACTAATAAACGGACAAAATAAAAATACATTGCTGACAGCTCTGTATAGTCTTTCATTTCATTTAGAAGTGAAATGTTTGACCTCTTGCACTCATTAGAGTTCCTCTGGTGGACTGTTCCAGATATAAGGAGCTCACCTCACTTTCCAATGATGCTGAATTAATCTGACATAGGCCCATTAAGGATGAAAATCTGCTGTAATTCATCAGAATGTCTACTCTAAATATGCATTCATTAAAGAGAAAACCAATATTACCTTTCAAACAATCACTGCTCCCGAAACAGGCACTAAAAAAAAACCACATTTCCACCTCCCCCATTGTGTGATTATTTCCCAGTCCCTGTTCCTTTTACCTTCCTTTGGAATCCCCTCCTGCCTCTTCTAACAATCAGTAATCACCAAAAACAGATTATCTGCTCATTTATTTCATGGCTGTGTGTGGGTTCTTGCTGTGCAAAAATTGGCTGCCACGTTTTCTACATTACAGCACTGACTCCATTTCAAAAAGTACTTTAACAGCTGTGAGTGGGGGGGAGAGGGGGCATTGCAGACCTCCCATGATTGTTCAAATTCATTCACAGGATGTGGGCTTCACTGGCTGGGCCAGCATTTATTGCCCATCCCTAATTGCCCTTGAGAAGGTGGTGGTGAGTTGTAGTCCACACAGTGTGGGTACACCCACAGTGCTATTGGCTGAGGGTGGGGTATTCCCACATTTTGACCCAGCGACAGTGAAGGAACGGCCGATATATTTCCAAGTCAAGATGGTGAGCGACTTGCAGGGGAACTTCCAGGTGGTGATGTTCCCATCTTTCTGCTACCTTTGTCCTTCTAGATGGTTGTGGTTGTGGGTTTGGAAGGTGCTGTCGAAGGGGCCTTGGTGAGTTCCTGCAGTGCATCTTGTAGATGGTACACACACTGCTGCTACTGTGTCTCGCTGGTGGAGGGAGTGAGTGTTTGTGGATGTGGTGTCAATCAAGCGGGCTGCTTTGTCCTGGATGGTATCGAGCTTCTTGAGTGTTGTAGGAGCTGCACTTATCCAGGCAAGTGGGGAGTATTCCATCACACTCCTGACTTGTGCCTTGTAGATGGTGGACAGGCTTTGGGGAGTCAGGAGGTGAGTTACTTGGTGCATAGTTCCCAGCCTCTGACCTACTGTTGCAGCCACAGTATTTATAGGGCTAGTCCTGTTCAGTTTCTGGTCAATGGTAACCCCAGGATGTTGATGTTTACACAGCGCAGTCACTTTGTAAATTCTTGATTCCCTTCCTGATTGAGAACATCCCTGGACCCAGCTACAAATCTTCCCAGAAATCGCTTCTTGAAATATTGATCATCAGAAAGTGTTTGTCATGATCTCTCCGGGTGCCAGTGCTAATCACCGACATGAAATCTGCACCCCTTGAGGGTCCAAATGTGAAATGGAGAAACCACTAGAATTTTCTGGATTCCTTACAGAAAACACAATGACTAACGAGACTTCAGGCTCCTGCTGTTTGAGCAGAAGTGAGATGGTCACAGAATAAAGCAGCTTCATCACTCACTGAGGAGTCACCACCATGGGAATATTGCCAGTTACCAAACCGAGAGAACTTAAATGTGAGCAAACATCGGGAGCTTGACTTTCTCAAATAGGTATAAAATAGATTTGTAAATTGCACTAGTGCAGAGAGAGAGAGATAGAGAGGGAACGAGAGAGACAGAGAGAGAGAACAAGAGAGAGAGAGGGAATAAGAGAGAGTGAGAGAGAGGGAACAAGAGAGAGAGAGAACAAGAGAGAGTGAGAGAGGGAACAAGAGAGAGACAACAAGAGAGAGAGAGGGAACAAGAGAGAGTGAGAGAGGGAACAAGAGAGAGAGAACAAGAGAGAGAGAGGGAACAAGAGAGAGAGAGAACAAGAGAGAGCGAGAGAGGGAACAAGAGAGAGAGAGAGAACAAGAGAGAGCGAGAGGGAACAAGAGAGAGAGAACAAGAGAGAGAGAGAGAACAAGAGAGAGAACAAGAGAGAGCGAGAGAGGGAACAAGAGAGAGAGAGAACGAGAGAGAGAGAGGGAACAAGAGAGAGAGGGAACAAGAGAGAGAGGGAACAAGAGAGAGAGAGAGAGAACAAGAGAGAGATAGAGAGGGAACAAGAGAGAGAGAGAAAATGAGAGAGAGAGGGAATAAGAGAGAGAGAGAACGAGAGAGAGAGAGAGAGAGGGAACAAGAGAGAGCGAGAGAGAGAGAACGAGAGAGAGAGAGGGAATAAGAGAGAGAGAGAATGAGAGAGAGAGAGAAAACAAGAGAGAGAGAGAGAACAAGAGAGAGAGAGGGAACAAGAGAGAGAGAGAAAATGAGAGAGAGAGGGAATAAGAGAGAGAGAGAACGAGAGAGAGAGAGAGAGGGAACAAGAGAGAGCGAGAGAGAGAGAACGAGAGAGAGAGGGAATAAGAGAGAGAGAGAATGAGAGAGAGAGAGAACAAGAGAGAGAGAGAGAACAAGAGAGAGAGAGGGAACAAGAGAGAGAGAACAAGAGAGAGAACAAGAGAGTGTGAGAGAGGGAACAAGAGAGAGAGAGAATAAGAGAGAGAGGGAACAAGAGAGAGAGAGAGAGAGAACAAGAGAGAGATAGAGAGGGAACAAGAGAGAGAGAGAGAATGAGAGAGAGAGAGGGAATAAGAGAGAGAGAGAACGAGAGAGAGAGAGGGAACAAGAGAGAGCAAGAGTGAGGGAACGAGAGAGAGAGAGAACGAGAGAAGAGGGAACAAGAGAGAGAGAGAACAAGAGAGAGCGAGAGAGGGAACAAGAGAGAGAGAGAGAGGGAACAAGAGAGAGAGAGAGAATGAGAGAGAGAGAGGGAATAAGAGAGAGAGAGAACGAGAGAGAGAGAGAGAGGGAACAAGAGAGAGCGAGAGAGAGGGAACAAGAGAGAGAGAGAGAGAATGAGAGAGAGAGGGAACAAGAGAGAGAGAGAGAACAAGAGAGAGTGAGAGAGAGAGGGAACAAGAGAGAGAGAGAACAAGAGAGAGAGAGAACAAGAGAGAGAGAGAACAAGAGAGAGTGAGAGAGGGAACAAGAGAGAGAGAACAAGAGAGAGAGAGGGAACAAGAGAGAGAGGGAACAAGAGAGAGCGCGAGAGGGAACAAGAGAGAGAGAGAGAACAAGAGAGAGCGAGAGAGGGAACAAGAGAGAGAGAGAGAATGAGAGAGAGAGAGGGAACAAGAGAGAGAGGGAACAAGAGAGAGGGAACAAGAGAGAGAGAGAGGGAACAAGAGAGAGCGAGAGAGAGAGAACGAGAGAGAGAGAGGGAATAAGAGAGAGAGAGAATGAGAGAGAGAGAACAAGAGAGAGAGAGAGAACAAGAGAGAGTGAGAGAGGGAACAAGAGAGAGAGAACAAGAGAGAGAGGGAACAAGAGAGAGAGGGAACAAGAGAGAGAGGGAACAAGAGAGAGAGAGAGAGAACAAGAGAGAGATAGAGAGGGAACAAGAGAGAGAGAGAAAATGAGAGAGAGAGGGAATAAGAGAGAGAGAGAACGAGAGAGAGAGAGAGAGAGGGAACAAGAGAGAGCGAGAGAGAGAGAACGAGAGAGAGAGAGGGAATAAGAGAGAGAGAGAATGAGAGAGAGAGAGAAAACAAGAGAGAGAGAGAGAACAAGAGAGAGAGAGGGAACAAGAGAGAGAGAGAAAATGAGAGAGAGAGGGAATAAGAGAGAGAGAGAACGAGAGAGAGAGAGAGAGGGAACAAGAGAGAGCGAGAGAGAGAGAACGAGAGAGAGAGGGAATAAGAGAGAGAGAGAATGAGAGAGAGAGAGAACAAGAGAGAGAGAGAGAACAAGAGAGAGAGAGGGAACAAGAGAGAGAGAACAAGAGAGAGAACAAGAGAGTGTGAGAGAGGGAACAAGAGAGAGAGAGAATAAGAGAGAGAGGGAACAAGAGAGAGAGAGAGAGAGAACAAGAGAGAGATAGAGAGGGAACAAGAGAGAGAGAGAGAGAATGAGAGAGAGAGAGGGAATAAGAGAGAGAGAGAACGAGAGAGAGAGAGGGAACAAGAGAGAGCAAGAGTGAGGGAACGAGAGAGAGAGAGAACGAGAGAAGAGGGAACAAGAGAGAGAGAGAACAAGAGAGAGCGAGAGAGGGAACAAGAGAGAGAGAGAGAGGGAACAAGAGAGAGAGAGAGAATGAGAGAGAGAGAGGGAATAAGAGAGAGAGAGAACGAGAGAGAGAGAGAGAGGGAACAAGAGAGAGCGAGAGAGAGGGAACAAGAGAGAGAGAGAGAGAGAATGAGAGAGAGAGGGAACAAGAGAGAGAGAGAGAACAAGAGAGAGTGAGAGAGAGAGGGAACAAGAGAGAGAGAGAACAAGAGAGAGAGAGAACAAGAGAGAGAGAGAACAAGAGAGAGTGAGAGAGGGAACAAGAGAGAGAGAACAAGAGAGAGAGAGGGAACAAGAGAGAGAGGGAACAAGAGAGAGCGCGAGAGGGAACAAGAGAGAGAGAGAGAACAAGAGAGAGCGAGAGAGGGAACAAGAGAGAGAGAGAGAATGAGAGAGAGAGAGGGAACAAGAGAGAGAGGGAACAAGAGAGAGGGAACAAGAGAGAGAGAGAGGGAACAAGAGAGAGCGAGAGAGAGAGAACGAGAGAGAGAGAGGGAATAAGAGAGAGAGAGAATGAGAGAGAGAGAACAAGAGAGAGAGAGAGAACAAGAGAGAGTGAGAGAGGGAACAAGAGAGAGAGAACAAGAGAGAGAGGGAACAAGAGAGAGAGAGAACAAGAGAGAGCGAGAGAGGGAACAAGAGAGAGAGAGAATAAGAGAGAGAGGGAACAAGAGAGAGAGAGAGAGGGAACAAGAGAGAGATAGAGAGGGAACAAGAGAGAGAGAGAGAGAATGAGAGAGAGAGAGGGAATAAGAGAGAGAGAGAACGAGAGAGATAGAGAGAGAGGGAACAAGAGAGAGTGAGAGAGAGGGAACAAGAGAGAGAGAGAGAGAGAACGAGAGAGAGAGAGGGAACAAGAGAGAGAGAGAGAACAAGAGAGAGCGAGAGAGGGAACAAGAGAGAGAGAGAGAGGGAACAAGAGAGAGAGAGGGAACAAGAGAGAGAGAGAGAACAAGAGAGAGAGGGAACAAGAGAGAGTGAGTGAGAGAGAGGGAACAAGAGAGAGAGAACAAGAGAGAGAGAGAGAGAGGATGAGAGAGATAGAGAGAGACAGAAAGAGACACAGAGAGAATAAGAGAGGGACAGGGAGAGAAAGAGATACAGACAGCAATAGAGAGACAGAGAGAATGAGAAAGAGAGATAGAGAGAGAGAGAGAGAGAGTGACAAAAGCAGGGAAGGAGATCCAAACATGTAAAACATGGCATAAGTCCCAGAAATATAATAACTTGGAGAGGAACACAGGAGCAGGAGGAGGCCATTCAGCCCTTCGAGACTGTTTCACCATTCAGTGAGATCATGGCTAATCTATATCTCAACTCCATCCAACTGTCTTGGCTCCATATCCATTAATACTCCTGGATAGCAAAAATCTATCAGTCTCAGATTTAAAAATATTAATTGGGGCCCAGCATCTCCTGCTTCTATTGGGAGAATGTTTCAGTACCTTCTACCACACTTTATGTGAAGAAAAGAGATTATTAATTATTCCGCCGTGTGCTGTTCCACAGTGATTTGAACTTCAGTTTAAAAGAAAATTACTTTGCAACAAGCCAAGAATGAATAAGATTGAAGCGATGGAAACCATCGCTTTTATAAAGGAAATTTGGAATGAAATATTCATTTATATATCGTGTTTTTTATTGCATTTCAGCAAGTACTGAGGGTGTTCTGCTGTTTCTGTGTTAAGGGTGTCCCATGGAGAATATTACGTCAGAGATTGTAATGTTTACTTTCATGATGGTCTGCTACCTTTCATTAAACTACCATGTGCTATAATTCATCAACCATCTCCTGACAGTCCGCAATATCTCAGGGCCCTCTCTCTCTCTCTCTCTATTTCTCTGTCTCTATTTCTCTGTCTCTCTATCTCTCTGTCCCTCTCTCTCTCTCTCTCTCTCTCTCTTCCCCACTCTGTCCATTCTTTGCTGCCCTCACCGTACCAGACTCTGGTTCCTCTTTTGATGGTTCAGCCTCTCTCGATACTCATCATCTGCTTTCAGGTAATACAACAACAACCTGTATTCATATGGTATCTTCAGTGTGGCAAAATGTCTCAAGGATATTTCAGACAGAACTTGACACTGAGCCACATAAAGGGCCTGAATGTTCAGCTCGATTGGGAAACAGGCCCCCGCCCGCGATTGGCCCGTGACCGTGATTTCACGCTGGCTGACCAATGGTCAGGAAGGGCCGGGCGGGGGAGGGGGCGGGGGCCGGGGGAGGGGGCGGGGCCGGGGAGGGGGCGGGGCCGGGGCCGGGGGAGGGGGGCGTGTTGTGCTCTGGGCCCAATAGCGACCCGGCGGCCAGTTTAAAAGACCCTTAATGGCTGCCGGTGAAGGAGTGTCCAGCCTGCGTTGCGGAGACGGTACCTCTGGCCTCAGCAGTGGCTGGAGACACCAGGCGGGAGGGCAGGTTGGGTGGGCACTCGGCCCCCTGCTGTGCTCCTGGAGGAGGAGGCTGCCAGGAGGGACACCCTTGTACCAGGGGATGGAAGGAAGAGGCTACCAGACCTGATGAAGGAAGCCTGGGAGGAGGAGGCAGCGCAGGTCAGCAGACATTACATGGTGTGGCACCCATGGGTGCAGAGCCGCAAGGAGTTCAATGACCGGCTGGGCACTGGAAGGGTGAGCACTGAGTTGGCATGGATCAGTGTGGAGAAGTGTTAAGATGTGGCTGTACCCCCGTGGACCTCAGGGGTGCTAGAGTCTGAGTGCCAACAGTCAATGAAGCTGGAGCTGGCCAAGGCAGTGAGCCCTGCCTGCCTGGGCTGAGTGCCTTGAGGCTTGAGGGCCACAACTTGGATGTGCCCTGTGAGGTGTTCCTCAGCTGGGGTTGGCCAGGCTGCAATGGTGCTGCAGGTAGAGAGGGGACTCATCGATGCTCCTCTGTCCTTTCTGGAGAATACGAGACATAACCAAGCAGAGGGGTCACGTACAGGCGGAGGCCCATCCAACCTGCTGCTGCTCTCCCGATTTGAGCAGGATGTCCTTGAGCTGGAGAGCCAGCACGCTCCCTGTACAAGCGGGCGTGGAGAGACGGGGGTGCCAGGTGAAGGTAAGAGCACAGGGCACAGAGGTGCGGCTCTCGGATTGTGTAACCATTCTAGTGCAGTCTCCTCATTGATGGGAGCTCGAACCTGGAGTCCCCATTGATCATTGGAAGACGATGGCACCGTGATGCAGATCTCCATTATCTCACCAGGGTGCCTGGCACAGGCAGTGACAGTGTGATGACTTTAACTAATGACATGTCCTTGTTCTGCTTTAAATTCACCGGCATGCACTCGCTGTCTGGACCCCGAAGGGGCACTCCTGACACCAGAGGACCACCAGACTTCATCTGCTCCTGTGTCACACCCGCCCTCTGGAGCCAGGCACCAGCACAGTTATCAGCACCTTGGTGGGTGTTAGATTGTCAGCTACATTGTCAGTGCACAGTGGTGAGGGCACTTCACACTCGCTTGAGGTGCAGGTGGAGGCAGTGAGAGCCCAGGGTGCCGGCAGTCGGAGGACTGTTGGAGACCAGGATGATGCTGAACCAAGGGCTGATGATGAGCCTCTGGAGTCATCCATTAGGTGGCAGGTCCTGGATGTCCAGCGGGAATTGCAGGAGGATCTGGCGGAGATCCATGAGGGTCTGTGTACCATGGTGATGGAGGAGTCCATACGGAGTGTGAGCACTGCATTGACCCTCATGGCCGAGCGCACTGTCTCCTCCATTGAGGGAGTGGTGACTCTCATGGAGAGGCAGCTGCAGGGACAGAATGAGAGGTTTCTGGGCTTGCGCTCAGACAGGCAAGTCCTCACACAGGTACTGACCTCAGATAGTCAGTGTCAGTGTGGGAGATGGATGAGGCACCCAGTATCCCAGTTAGGTGCCCGTCCATCAATGGTGAGCAGGAAGGTCCAGAGTGACCTCACGTTGGTGCATGAGTTGCCTGTCATCTCTGCGGGCTCCTGTCTGGTCACTCTGGATGATGGCAGCAGCTCCTCTGCCCCTCTGCCAGTGACCGTGGCATCTGATGAGGCTGCGGGGACTGGGGAGATGCCAGCCCTGGCACTGGCCACTCCCTCCCAGGCGGGGCCAGCACAGGCTCCACTGGCCAGAGGACGCCCGCCAAGGTCATCGAGGCCACCAAGGCAGCAGAGTCAGCAGCTGTCTCCAATGCCAGTGTCAGCAAGGGGGTAGCACGAAGACGTAGCACTTACAAACGTAAATTAAAGGCACCATGAGCACAAGAGGGGCAGGTCACAGGTGACTTTATGTTCAGTTATGTTTGGTTTATATGTCTACTGGTGTGGACATCAACACCAGTAATGGTCACGTCAGCGTGATTTGAATGTGACAATAACATTATATTTGCTTTTGTTGCTGAGTATGCTTTACCTTTTATTTTATATGTAATGCTGGATGTGAGTGACTCTAAGCTTTATTGCATAGTCACTAGGTGGGTTCACATGACAGGGGCATTTTGGACATCCTGGGTGGAGGCAGCAGCCCTGGAATGAGGTGGAAGTGGATCTTTGGCAGCCTAGCTGAAGGAGTGTTGGATCAAGGCATCCCTGTTGTCCCTGCCTCCCTGAAGGTTACTGGGGTCTGAACACCCTCAGTGTTCTCCTCACTAGGCTCCTCTTCTGACTCACTACTAGATTCATCCTCTGTGGCCTGTGTAGCTGCTTCGAGATCCCCTTCCTCCAGTGGGTTCCCCCATTGCCAGTGCCAGATTGTAGAGAGCGTAGCGTGCAACCACAATCAGTGACACCCGCTCCAGGAGGTATTGTAGTGCTCCCCCTGAATGGTCCAGGCATCGGAAGCGTATCTTGAGAAGATCTATGATCCTCCCTGTCACAGCCATAACTCCTACTAACGCTGCTCTGCCTCTGTTCTTAGGTGACAGAGAGGTGTTATAAACCATCCATCCAGTCGGGCTGGAGCACTGAAGAGCCTCAGCACCTGGGGGTGTCTCAGGATGTAAGCATCATGGGTGCTGCCAGGATACCTTGCACAGACTTGCATAATCTGCATCCTGTGGTCACGCACTTATCTGCAGGTTCATGGAGTGGAATCCCGTCCTGTTGTCGCTGGCACCCGGCTGACCTGCTGTCGCCTTGATGGCCACATGTGTGCAGTCGATTGCACCCTGGACGCAGGGAACCCAACAATCGCTGCAAAGCCTCTGGCTCACTCAGCCTGGCTGGCCTCATCCGTACAGTAAAGAATAAAGGTCAGGACCCGCTCCTATCACCAGCTTGATGCAACTGTGGACAGCCGATTGGGAAAGAGCCAGAGGCTCTGTGGGGCGCAGTGACCTTCAGAGCCACTGGCGTGGGGTGTCCACCCACACATTCAGAGCTGATCTCAGGGCCGATTATCTGATAGATGGAGGTCACTGTCTCCCTTGGGAAGCAGAGCCTCCTTCGGCATTGCACCTCAGACATATCGAGGTAGCTGCATCGCTGCCTGTAACCCCTGGCAGCAGGATAGTGGCATCTTCTGCAGCCCCTTCCACCTTGGACTACCTGCTGGCCCTGTGCCCCTTGTGCCTGCGCCTCTCCTCCCACAGGTCCCTCCACTGGAAGCTGCACTGGGACACCCGGCCTCCTCTCCCTTCTGCCTCTCTCTTCCTCCTCAGAGCGAGTGCCTCCAGCGGAGACCACAATCCCCATTCCCAGGGTAAGGGAAGGCTGTCTGACACCTGGAAGGGTCCACACGGTCTGAATCCTCCAGGGGCCTTGGAGACACTAATGAGTCCTCACCTGCAGCCTGGAAATGCTAACAATGAAGCCCCGAACAGAGATGCTGAGTAGCAATAAGCCACCATCAGCAAACTGTCTCCAAAACTCCTCGCTCCTCACGCTGGCAATGCTGCTGCCCCTTTTTACCCTGCCCATGGACGAGGTTTTGCAAAGCGTGGGCTGCCCACCTGCCCGTTTTGTCCATGCGATGAGCACAAGGGCCAATTGCAGGTAAATGGGGTTAGGTCGGTAGGTCAGGTGTTTCTCACGTGTCGATGCAGACTCGATGGGCCGAAGGGCCTCTTCTGCACTGTGATTGTATGATTCTGCAAGCTGAACTCATGGTCAATCACCTTTTTAATGGGCTTCAGTGGCCTCTGACCGATGGCCAGTGCGGCTCCAACATCCATGTGTGCCCACTGTCCGAAATATCACACAGCCTGCGGGATGGTGTCTGGTCACCTGCCCGATGTCATCTCGTGTGAGTTCACCCCCGAGCGGGTCGAGTGTGACTTCACCCCCGATTGGGTCGAGTGTGACTTCACCCCCGATCATGTCGAGTGTGACTTCACCCCCGATCATGTCGAGTGTGACTTCACCCCCAGGCGGGTCGAGTGTGACTTCACCCCCAATCGGGTTGAGTGTGACTTCACCCCCGATCATGTCGAGTGTGACTTCACCCCCGAGCGGGTCGAGTGTGAGTTCACCTCCGATCGGGTTGAGTGTGAGTTCACCCCCGAGTGGGTCGAGTGTGAGTTCACCCCCGAGCGGGTTGAGTGTGAGTTCACCCCCGAGCGGGTTGAGTGTGACTTCACCCCCGATTGGGTTGAGTGTGAGTTCACCCCCGAGCAGGTTGAGTGTGAGTTCACCCCCGAGCGGGTTGAGTGTGCTCCCATCCGATCAGCGTAAAATGCAGCCCAAAGAAGTATTAGGTCAGGTGACCACAAAGCTTGATCAAAGGGATTTGCTTTAAAAAGTGTCTGAAAGCAGGAGAGGGAGGTAAAGAAGTGCAGAGGTCTAGGGAGAGAGTTCCAGAGCCTGAGTCCCAGGCAATGAAGCAATGGTGAGGCGATGAAAGTGGGAATACGCACGAGGCCAGAATGGGAGGAGCACATATACCTCCGAGCACTGTGGGGCTGGAGGAGATTACAGAGATAGAGAGGGGGGAGACCATGGAGGGATTTAAAACCAGGGATGAGAATTGTCGTGCTCCAGTTTGGCCTCCAGTTCAGTCAACTATTCTCTCCTCAATGTCACTCCTGCCACTGTTGGAGGAACTGTCAGACCCTAAGTCTGCTCGCAAGGCCTCAACCTGCTGGGCTGTGGTTAATCCAGCACTGACCAGTTGTCTTGTGATATTGCTCCACATCAGGTCAAGGCTTCACCAGGAGGAGAGTTATATCCGTGACCTGAGAAACTGTACTCTCCAACTCCATGTGTTGAAGATTTCAATTGCTGACTATTTGCAGGACAAACAGTAACTGCTGCTAATGAACCCTGCCAGCACACAGATTAACAATCGCTTCACTGAATATCCCATATTAGTTCAATTATAAAGTTTAATTTAAAAAATGCCACGAATCAAGGCAATGATTGATTTGTGGAACATATTGACACTATTGGCTGATAAAGCTGCTGCCTCAGGTTCAGACAATATCCCAGTGAGATGCTGAGACCGAGGCAATGTGGATAAGTCAGCACGAGGTATAAAACACAAGGAATTCAGAAAGAACAAAACTGCATTCATATTCTAGCTTTTAAGGAAACTGTAGCAACGTTCCTGATGAACAGTGACAGGCTACTGGTCCCTGCTGCTCCGTCCAATATTCCTCCCACCCCGTCTCCATCTCACCCCATCAGTATCTTCGCTTCCTCCCTCAGGTGCTTATCTCACCTCCCCCTAGTCTTCCCAACCACTCCCTGTGGGAGCCAGTTCCACGTTCTCACCAGTCTCTGGATAAAGATGGTGCTCCTGAATTCCCGAATGGATTTATTCATGACTATCTGATACTAATGGCTCCTGGTTCTTGTCTCCCCCACTATGCTGACCCTTTTCATAATTTTAAAGACCTCTGCCAGGTCACTCGTCAGCCTTCTCTTCTCTCGAGAGTAGACCCCCAGCCCATTCACTCTTTCCTGATTGATATTACCTCTCAGTTCCAGTATATTTCTAGTAAATCTTTTTTTGCATCTTTCCCAGTGCCCCTTTTACGCTTCTTAGAATATGGAGACCAGAACTGTGCACAGAATTCCAACTCTGGTCTGACCAAAGTTCTAAGTAAACTTAACAGAACTTCCCTGCTTTGCAATTCTAACCCTCTAGAAATGAACCCTAGTGTTTTGTTTGCTTTACTTCATGGCCTTATTTACCTCTGTCACTCCTTTTAGTGATACAGGCAGTAAAGATCCCATTTATTGGCCCAAGTCCAATTTTGCTACAATGCCAGAACTCTAATAGGAAACAAAGACAGAAAATGCTGGAAAAACTCAGCAGGTCTGACAGCATCTGTGGAGAGAGAAACAGAGTTAACGTTTCGAGTCTGTATGACTCTTCTTCAATAGAAAACACCTCCCAAGTTCATGACCTCCACCATTTAGAAGAACAAGTGAAACTGAAACATAGAAGCATAGGAAAGGCTTCAAGTTCCTCTCCAAGTCACTCACCATCCTGACTTGGAAATATATCACTGTTCCTTCACTGTCACTGGGTCAAAATCCTGGAACTCCCTCCCTAACAGCACTGTGGGTGTACCTACACCACATGGACAGCAGCGGCTCAAGAAGGCAGCTCACCCCCCACCTTCTCAAGGGCAACTAGGGATGGGCAATAAATACCCAGATTCCAAGAATAAATAATGAAAAAAACAAATGAGGTTAGTAGATGTCAGGAGGTGAATTCTATTCCCTGAGATTTGCGAATCCTGACAACAGGCTGTTGAGTCGATTGCTGATTCACTGATTTCTTTCAAGCGAGAGCTATTTGTTTCTCATTAATAGGGTTAATCAGGGCCTGAGCAGACTGCTGGATTGTCAAAATGGGTGGGGGAGGTCGGAGAGGAATTTTCTGGGTTTTTTCTTCCCAAAGTTTCTCAGTGTTTTGATTTATTTTCTTACCTCTGTCAGGAACTCAGCTGACTTTGGGTGCGGTGAGGAGAGTTTAGAATTCTGATGTCGACAAGTTATCACAAGCTGTGTTGGCTAAGCTCGATAGGCCGGTGGACTCCTTCCATTGTCCCTGTGTTTGGACAGACTTGTGCTAGTGGGATCCTCCTGTGCCTCCAGTTCAGGCCGATTGGGAAAAACTGCACAAATCAGACAGGCAAAATAGGGCAGCAGATTGGAGTTGGGATAGAAAACCAGCCCCGGTTTTATTGAGCAGTGCAGTAAGTTTGTCGGACTGGATGGTCCAATCCCGCTCCGGTTTAACTTCTAATGCCCATTTCCTGTCTTTGCTGCTTCCAGTTCATCATTGCACCATTGGAGTACGGCAGCAGAGTTTCAGACTGTGTGTCAGCTGCTCAACTGTGGCTGACACTGATTCAGTTGCTAACTCTCGTTGAGGGTCAATGTCTTTTGATCAGACCCTGGGCATAGCTCCAGGTAGGGAAACGGTGATAGTGACTATAAAATGCCCCATAAACATCACTTTCCCAGGTGCTCACCCAGCTACATTGCTGTGCTGGATCCCCCAACTCTCCCCTGAAATCCCCAGCACCAGCTCATGTAAGTCTGCCCATCTCTCTCTCTCTCTCTCTCTCGGCTGTACCCTCGTGGTGCAAGTTCTACAGTCCCAATGTGTGAGAGTACACCTTTCATTATTCTCATGTCTTTGGAGTTAGATGTTAGAATCTGAATGGGGAGATCTGCCCTTTCCAACCAACTCTGAAGGCCTGTTGCTGAAGGAACTGTCCCTGTGTGCACCTTTCCATTGGAGAGTCTGTGCTTTATTGAGGTGGCATTTTGTAAACTATCTGCATTACTGGAAATGAGCAGTAAGGGGAAACATTGGGATTATTTAATTCAATCTGATTGACTGCCTCTTGTTACAAGTTTACCATTCAGTAGGAGAATTATCAACAAATCTACACATTCTTTCCTAGGAACATAGGAACAAGAGGACATTTGGCCCCTCAAGTCTGTCCCACCATTCAATTAGACCTCCATTGATTTGCATCTTAACTCTATCTACCCACTCCTTGGTTTCAGAACCTTTAATACTAAATAAATTCTCAGTTTTGAAATTTTCAATTGACCTTGAGGTCAGATTTTCACTACTCTTCATGTGAAAAAGTTCTTCCTGAACTGCCTGGCTCTAATTTTAAGGTTATGTCCCTTTATTCTGGACCCCACACCATCAACAATATGCACTGCAGGAATTCACCAAGGCTCCTTAGACAGCACCTTCCAAACCCATCACCTCTACCATCTAGAAGGACAAGGGCAGCGGACACATGGGAACACCACCACCTGGAAGTTCCCCTCCAAGTCACTCACCATCCTGACTTGGAAATATATCGCCGTTCCTTCACTGTCGCTGGGTCAAAATCCTGGAAATCCCTCCCTAACTGCACTGTGGGTGTACCTACACCATATGGACTGCAGCGACTCAAGAAGGCAGCTCACCACCACCTTCTCAAGGGCAATTAGGGATGGGCAATAAATGCTGCAGTGCTTGCATCCTGTGTCATAGAGTCCTAGAGGTCTACAGCACAGAAAAAGGCCCTTCGACCCATTGAGTCTGTACCAGTCAAACAAGTACCTAACTATTCTAATCCCATTTTCAAGCGCTAGGTCCATAGCCTTGTATGCCATAGCATCGCAAGTGCACATCCAAATACTTCTTAAATATTATGAGGGTTTCTGCCTCTACCACCCTTTCAGGCAGTGAGTTCCAGATTCCCACCACCCTCTGGGTGAAAAGATTCTTCCTCACATCCCCTCTAAACCTCCTGCTCCTTACCTTAAATCTATGCCCCCTGGTTATTGACCCCTCCACCAAGGGGAAAAGTTCCTTCCTGTCTACCCGATCTATGCCCCTCATAATTTTATACACTTCAGTCATGTCCCCCATCAATCTCCTCTGTTCCAGGGAAAATAACCCCAGTCTATACAATCTTCCCTCATAATTAAAACTCTCCAGCCCAGGCAACATCCTGGTAAATCTCCTCTACACTCTCTCTAGTACAATCACATCCTTCCTATAATGCGGATTCCAGAACTGCATGCTCTAGGTGTGGCCTAACCAGCATTTTATACAGTTCCAGCATAACCTTCCTGTTCTTATATTCTAAGACTCGGCTAATAAAGGCAAGTATCCCATATGCCTTCTTAACCACCTCACCTACCTGTCCCGCTACCTTAAGGGACCGGTGGACATGCACACCAAGGTCCCTCTGACCCTCGGTACTTCCCAGAGTCCTACCATTCATCGTGTATTCCTGTGCCTTGTTTGTCCTGCCCAAGTGCATCACCTCACACTTATCCAGATTAAATTCCATTTGCCACTGATCAGCCCATCTGACCAGCCCGTCTATATCCTCCTGTAATCTAAGGCTATCCTCCTCACTATATACCACCCACCAATTTTCGTCTCATCCGTGAACTTACTGATCAACCCTCCTACATTCAAGTCTAAATCGTTTATACATACCACAAACAGCAAGGGACCCAACACCGATCCCTGTGGAATCCCACCAGGCACAGGCATCCATCCCTCGACCGTCACCCTCTGCTTCCTGCCACTCAACCAATTCTGGATCCAATTTGCGAAATTGCCTTGGATCCCACGGGCTCTTACCTCTGTTATCAGTCTCCCATGTGGGACCTTATCAAAAGCCTTGCTGAAGTCCAAGTAGACTATGCCAAATGCATTGCCCTCATCTACACACCTGGTCACCTCTTCAAAGAATTCAAATTGGTCACACATGACCTCCCCTTAACAAAACCATGCCGACTGTCCTTGATTAATCCCTGTCCCTCTAAGTGTAGATTAAATCTGTCCCTCAGAATTGCTTCCAATCGTTTCCCCACCACTGAGGTTAGACTGACTGGCCTGTAGTTCCTTGAATAAAAAATAGGGAATAGTTTCACTTTATCTACCCCACCAAAACCTTAATCATCTGGAACACCTCACTTAGATCACTCCTTAATTGCTTATACTTAAGGAAATACAAGACTAGTCTATGTAACCTGTCCTCATAATATAAGCATTTAATGGCCCGGTATCATTCTGGGAATCAGCCCTACATCCTGTTCCCTGGAAATCTACTGCCTTAATCTAGCATCAATCCCAGGGATCTTCAAGACACATCATTATGGAGCAATGGGGCATGCTTGCACCAACACATTGAGCATCTGTCCCTTGGGCAGTTACTGACAGGAAGCCAGATATGATATAGAGGATCTTGAACTGTGGGAGCCTCAAATTGGAGGATATTCAACAACAACTTAAATTTCTATAGCACCTTTAACATTGGAAAAGTCCCTCAGGTGCTTCACAGGAGTGTTATCAATCAGGAACTGACACGGGATCACTGGCAGAGACAGTAGGACAGGTGAGCAAAAGCTCGGTCAAAGAGGTTGACTTAAAGCAGCGTGTGAATGAGGTAGGGAGAGGCAGAGAGGATTAGGGAGGGAATCCCAGAGTTTAGGGCCCAGGCAGCTGAAGGCATGACCACCAACGGTGGAGAGATGATCATCAGGGATATGCAAAAGGCCGGAATTGGAGCGGCACAGATTTTTCTACACAGAAGTGTAGAGGTGGAGAAGATTACAGAAATGGGGAGGCGATAGGCCAAGGAGGGATTTGTAATCAAGGCTGAGAATTTTAATATTGGGCCATTGCTGGGCCAGGTGCCAAGGTAAGTCAGCGAGCACAGTGGGCGTCGGGAGGTTTACGCTCGAGAGATGGGCATCGCTGGAATGATGAGCCAGAGACACATGGGCTACAGGTGGAGAGAGAGGCTGGGCTGCCACCTTCTGCTTGGTTGAAGTAGGACAGGAGATGAGATATTTCCTTGTGGCGTTGAAGTTTGCTCAATACTTTGAGCCTGGAGGGAAGCAGGAACTCTGCTTCAAACAGACATTTTAGAATGCTGGTGTGGGGAAAATCCGTGTGAGGTTGGGGGTGTGGGGGGGGGGGGGGGGGGGGGGGGGGGGGTGGGTGTGGAGGGAGGGGTTAACGGTTTCTCACACTGCACCCTGAATGCTACACTCTGGACATGGAAATAAAGACCTACTGGCCATCTTGTAGCAATTTTTCAAACACATTTATTGAGCTCTTGACATTAAACCAAACACAGTGTATGAACATTGTAAACAATTAACATAAAAAGGCAGTAGCTTTATCCACACCTGAGTGTGTATCAGGTCTTCCCAATGGTTGGAACGTCAGTTAAAACTCATGTCTTTAATTTCTGACCCCTCTAACGCCAGTGGTAACATATTTACAAGACTTGCCCCATGTAGGTTTGACTCTTTGATTTAACTTATTTGAAGCAATGGCCTCAGTAATGGGGATGGAGGGTGTAAGGGACGGGTTGGCGGAGGTTGGTGGGGGTGGTGGTAGGTGAAGGGAATACCCTTATTGTCCTCCATCCCCTCCCCCTGCCCCACCCTGCATCCCCACCACGCCTCCCCCCCCCCCTCCCCCAACCCCCACCCCATTCCCCCATGCCCATACCCCCCCCCCCCCACCCCCCCCCCCCCCCCCCCACCCCCACCCAGATTCCAAAGACTTCTTTCTGTTTTGGTTTGGATACAGACACCAAACTGAATGACGCGAATGAGCAATGAAGGCTTTCCAGTTTGGAACCCCGAACACAATTGAACACTCACACTGGTGGATTTGCTTCCGTCCTGACATTAGCAATTGTGGAGTCCACATATATACAAAGGCCATTAAAGTCTCTCTGGTTTGTTTTAGTTGGAGCCGAGGCAGCTGCATTAAAATTTTATAGATTTAATTTTTTAATTCCTCTTCCCTTTCAAAATGGTAAAGTATCAAAACCACAGTTGCTTGTTAAATGATTTATCTCAGTCCCCCCCTCCCACCACCCACCCTCTAAAATTAATCTTTTTAAATCTAGGTGTATTTTGGCAAGTGTCTTGGTTTCCTTGCGACTGTAAGGTGGGTTTTGAAGACAGCCGTTTATATATATCAAAAGTTTGTCTCCCTCCAAGCTCATTGTGAAAGCTGAGTGCCCCTCCAGCAAGGGAGTGGTCCTGACTGCCATCCTCGTAATGCACATTCAGAGCAGGAATATCTCATCAGGGTTAAATTCCGGATCAATATTGTCTCTTATTACTTTAGGAGCCATTCATTAACTGAAAGAGAGAGAAGGAAAGAGAAAATTGGAGAGATGAAACACGGCATTCTTAATGTCTTTTAAAAATGAAACAGTTTTCACAGAGCGTGCAAGACACTTAAATATAAAGGAACTTGTTTATCCAGAAGAGACTTTTTGGACAATCAACACAGCTTGTTTCTCAGAGTAGCTAATCTGGATAGTCAGTGCAACTGATCTAATCTCCAGCAGAAGGTCCTGCAGAGGATTTCTCTTCTCCCGTGCAGTGTTTTATTCCTATTTACAGGATAGAAACAGGCTGTATGGTGTTTGAACTCCACCTGTGCATCCTCCAACCCCTCTTCGCCGCAGCCAATATCCATCCAGCCCTATCTCCCTCATGTGTTTAACTAGCTTCCCCAGTGGTCTGTACATCAGCAGCACCCAACAGGCAGCCAGGAATGGATCATTCTATTGGTGTTTGGCAGCACTTTGCTGGCCATGTGGACGATATGAAATGTTCCTGCATTCTGTGACTGGTCATCAACTTCATCAAAGCCTCAAACACACGTGGAGTTGAAAGAGGGACTTGCTGCAACTCAAGGACAGGGGGTGCAAACAAACGTGAACAGTGAGAATCAGACAGTGTGTTACACACTGAATAGTGAACAGTGAGTATCAGACAGTGTGTTACACACTGAATAGTGAACAGTGAGTATCAGACAGTGTGTTACACACTGAATAGTGAACAGTGAGTATCAGACAGTGTGTTACACACTGAATAGTGAACAGTGAATATCAGACATTGTATGAAACACTGAAAAGTGAACAGTGAGAATCAGGCAGTTTGTTACACACTGAATAGTGAAAAATTAGTATCAGATAGTGTACTAGACACTAAATAGTGAACAGTGAATATCAGACATTGTGTAAAACACTGAATAGTGAACAGTGAGTATCAGACAGTGTATTACACACTGAATAGTGGACAGAGAATATCAGACATTGTGTTAAACTCTGAAAAGTGAAAAATGAATATCAGTGTGTTACACACTGAATAGTGAACAGTGAATATCAGATAGTGCATTATACACTGAATAGTGAACAGTGAGTATGACACAATTTCTTAGGAACTAAATAGTGAATAGTGAGTATCAGTGTGTTACACACTGATTGGTGAAGCTGAATATAAGACAGTGTGTTACACACTGAGTAGTGAACAGTGAATATCAGTCAGTGCATTAGAGACTAAACAGTGAACAGCAAATATCACACAGTGTCCTAGCAACTAAACAGTGAGTATCAGACAGTGTGCTACACATTAAATAGTGAACAGAGAACATCAGACAGTGTGCAAACCACTGAATCGTGAACACTGAATATCAAACAGTGTGTTACACACTGAATAGTGGACAGTGAATATCAGACAGTGCATTACAAACTAAATAATGAACAGTGAGTATCACACAGTGTCTTCGGAACTAAATAGTGAAAAGTGAGTATCAGCAAGTGGGTTTAGCACTGAATAGTGAACAGTGAGTGTCAGAAAGTGTGTTACACGCTGAATAGACAACAGTGCATATCCGACAGTGTTTGACAGTGGATAGTGAACAGTGAGTATCAGGCACTGTGTTAAACACTGAATAATGAACCATGAGTGTCAGACAGTGTGTTAAACACTGAATTGGGCTCAGTGAGTATCAGACAATGTGTTACACACTGAATAGTGAACAATGAGTGTCAGATAGTGTATTAAACACTAAATAGTGAACAAAGAATATTGGACAGTGTATTACACACTAAATAGCGAACAGTGAGTGTCAGACAGTGTGGTTCACACTGAATAGTGAACACTGAGTATCAGACCATGTTTGACTGTGGATAGCGCACAGTGAGTATCAGGAAATGTGCTACACACTGAATAGTGAACAGTGAGTATCAGACAATGGGTTACACACTGAATAGTGAACAGTGAGTATCAGACAATGGGTTACACACTGAAGCATGAATAGTGAATATCAGGCAATGTGTTACACACTGATTAGTCAACAGCGAATATCAGACAGTGTTTGACAGTGGATAGTGAACAGTGAGTATCAGACAGTGTTATACACTGAATAGTGAACAATGAGTGTCAGACAGTGTGTTAAACACCGAATTGGGCTCAGTGAGTATCAGACAATGTGTTACACGCTGAATAGTGAACCGTGAAAATCAGACAATGTGTTACACACTGAATAGTGAACGAGTGTCAGGTAGTGTATTAAACACTAAATAGTGAACAGAGAACATTGGACAGTGTGTTACACACTGAATAGTGAACACTGAGTATCAGACAGTGTTTGACAGTGGATAGTGCACAGTGAGTATCAGAAAATGTGCTACACACTGATCAGTCAACAGTGAATATCAGACAGTGTTTGACAGTGGATAGTGAACAGTGAGTATCAGACAGTGTGTTATATACTGAATAGTGAAAAGTGAGTGTCAGACAGTGTTTGACACTGAAGAGTGAACAGTGAATATGGGGCAATGCGTTACACACTGATTAGCCAACAGCGAATATCAGGCAGTGTGTGACAGTGAATAATGAACAGTGAGTATCAGACAGTGTGTTACACACTGAATAGTGGACAGTGAGTATCAGATGGTGTTTGACACTGATTAGTGAACAGTGAATATAAGACAGTGCATTGCACACTGAACAGTGAATAGTGAGCATTAGACATTATGCTATACACTGAATAGAGAACAGTGAGTATCAGACAGTGTGTTACACATTGAATAGTGAACAGTGAATATCAGACAGTGTGTCACACACTGAATAATGAACAGTGAATATCAGACAGTGTGTCACACACTGAATAGTGAACAGTGAATATCAGACAGTGCGTTACACACTGAATAGTGAACAGTGAATATCAGACAGTACGTTACACACTGAATAGTGACCAGGGGATATCAGTCAGCGCGTTGCACATCAAATAGTGACCAGTGAATATCCTATTCCACAGTGTCTACAATGCCTGATGTTTATGCAGCTTCCAAGAGCCCAAATAAAATTTGCTGCTTCATCTGTGATGGGATTCCAGTGTGTGTTGCAGTGATCCAGTTAGTATTACAGTGACCCAGTGAGTGTTACATTGAGTGAGTGAGAGTTATATTGAGCCAGTGAGTGTTACAGTGACTAAGTGATTATTACAGTGATCCAATTAGTGTTACTGTGACTCAATGAGTGTTACATTGATCCAGTGAATGTTACATTGATTCAGTGAGTGTTCTAGTGACCCAGTGAGTGTTACAGTGACCCAATGAGAGTTATGTTGAGCCTGTGAATGTTACAGTGACCCAGTGATTATTAGTGATACTGTGAATGTTACAGTGATCTGGTGAGTGTTACAGTGACCCAGTGAGAACTACAGTGACCTGATGATTATTACAGTGATCTGGTGAGTGTTACAGTGACCCGGTGAGTGTTACATTGAGCCAGTGAGTGCTACATGGAGTGAGTGAGTGTTACAGTGATCCAGTGAGTGTTACATTGAGTGAGTCAATGTTACAGTTATCTATTGAGGATTATAGTGACACAGTGAGTGTTACAGTGTTACGGTGACCCAGTGAGACACATTTAGATCACATATATATGTACGTATATACATAATATATGTTCTACTAAATCAGTAAATGCTCCTGCCTTTCCACTGTCAATGATAGAGCCAAATCAACTCACCCTATTGTCAGCATATATACGTTTATGTTTGTATGTGTCAATAGATAATGATAGATACACATGGGCACATAAATATTATATATTATCCATATATCTTTTATATTATATATATGCAGTTTTATATATATACACATATATGTAATATATATGCATATGATATATATGATGCATGTTCTCTAAGATATATATAGATAGATATATACACATAAATATTATATATGTATAATATATATATTATGGATATATATATGCGTTTGGACACATATTCGGAAGCTACACTTACCTCCCGTGGGTCAATGCGAATCAATTTGGAGGGGAAAGAATGTCGCAGCTCATCCCCACTGAGCAGTTTGCTGAGCTGAAAGATTTAACCCAGTTGGAAGGGTCTTAAAAAGTGATTGGTTCCTACTACAGATTTACACATTGCAGCAAACACACAGAGGGCTCCATCACACCATGTGAGTGATATAGACTCACCCTGGTTAAAGACCATTACTTGCTAGGCTGACTGCTCCCCATGCAAACCCACACAATGCCAGCCCTCCCCCACCGCACGCCCCACTGTCGATCTCAGCCAAACAGACCAGACAAGATCCCAGCTCCAGTTTCGGAGCTGGGCTGAGTTAGGTGACCACAGCTGGACAGTGCTGTGGCCTTTCAGTGTCCTCTTGGCCAGCCTATTACTCTGCACTCCTGCTCCTGATCACCGTGCCTTGTGTCTACGGACGGTGGCTGAAGACTGGATGCAGTTCCAACCGGATACGTCGTGCCTGCAATCAAAAACTGGGATTTCTGGGGTCAGGAATACTGAGCACCACGGAGTAGCCATTGCTCCCATCACTTAACCCAGCACAGACCCTGGTCAAAACCACTGCACCATAGAACTCAGTACCGCTCAGTGACAGTGTACAGTGATGTGTGTTAACACCAGGGTACAGTGCTGGGGTACAGTTGCAAGGTACAGTGGAGGGGTACAGTGGAATCAAAGAGAGTTGGGGTGCAATTTTCGGTGACAGCATTGGGGAAGAGTGTGGGGGTAAAATGATGAGGAAGGGTATTGGGGTATAGATAGTGATGGGGTAAATGACAGAGCAGAGCGAAGGGGCAAAGTGTGGGGGATACAGAGTGTGGGTGCGCACGGGGAAGTGTGCCTGTGTGGTCTCACCTCGGTACTGCAGTTTCTGGGCTCTGTTGTTGGGACAGTCCTTTCCTTGGAGGCTGAAGTTGATGTTTGTTCGGATGCAGCGGTTATGCAGTGGTTGCACGGGTCTGAAGTTGTCGCTCATGCTCAGAAATATCTGTGACGGCTGGTTTTGACTCAGGAGTCTTAGAGAATGCATCTGAAACAAAAGACAGTGAGGACGTTACTTGGGGCAGAGTTTGCAGTTCTGCGCCTGAGCTGAGTGGGGGTGACAGTGCGCGATGGTGTCAGCCGAGAGGCCTGGCGTCACTGCGAACTCTCGCAATCCATTCGGTCGGACCGCAGACACGTGCCGGGACAGCGTGCCTGGGTTAACAGGATTATTAAGGCCCTTAAGTAATGAATTGGCGGATGAGCGAATAGACCCAGGCGGCCTTTGTATTATTAACAAAACCTCAAAAACGGGCGGGATGAGGTTTCCAATGTGAAATGAAAAAGCAATAAAGGATTTCCAGCAGCCTTTTTCACATCTTCCCGGGACTCAGTCACGTGTGGAGACATGTTTAACTCATTTGTAAAATGCTTACTTTTCAGGCAAAAAATCTTCAGCTTCCTGAGCCGGCTCTGTGCCTTCAGGGAGCTTTCACTGAGCCCACACCCCACTCCCAGGCCCACACGACAAGGGGATAACCCTCCCCTTAATGTTATCAATGGATGTGCTGACCCTCACCAGGGTACGGGTCCCACACACACTGACTCTCACTGGGGTACGGGTCCCACACACACTGACTCTCACTGGGGTACGGGTCCCACACACACTGACTCTCACTGGGGTACAGTTCCACACACACTGACTCTCACTGGGGTACAGTTCCACACACACTGACTCTCACTGGAGTACAGTTCCACACATACTGATTCTCACTGGGGTACAGTTCCACACACACTGACTCTCACTGGGGTACAGTTCCACACACACTGATTCTCACTGGGGTACAGTTCCACACACACTGACTCTCACTGGGGTACAGTTCCACACACACTGACCCTCACGGGTACAGTTCCCCATGCACTGACTCTCACTGGAGTACAGTGCCACACACACTGACTCTCACTGGGGTACAGTACCACACGCACTGACTCTCACTGGGGTACAGTACCACACGCACTGACTCTCACTGGGGTACAGGTCGATACACACTGACTCTCACATGGGGTACAGTTCCACACACACTGACTCTCACCGGGGTACAGTTCCACACACACTGACCCTCACTGGGGTACAGTTCCACACACACTGACTCTCACTGGAGTACAGTTCCACACACACTGACTCTCACTGGGGTACAGTCCCACACACACTGACTCTCACTGGGGTACAGTTCCACACACACTGACCCTCACTGGGATACAATTCCACACACACTGACTCTCACCGGGGTACAGTTCCACACACACTTACTCTCTCAGGCGTACAGTTCCACACACACTGACTCTCACTGGGGTACAGTTCCACACACGCTGACTCTCACTGGGGTACAGTTCCACACACACTGACTCTCACTGGGGTACAGTTCCACACACGCTGACTCTCACTGGGGTACAGTTCCACACACACTGACTCTCACTGGGGTACAGTTCCACACACACTGACTCTCACTGGGGTACAGTTCCACACACGCTGACTCTCACTGGGGTACAGTGACACACATGCTGACTCTCACTGGGGTATAGTTCCACACACACTGACTCTCACTGGGGTACAGTTCCACACACGCTGACTCTCACTGGGGTACAGTTCCACACATGCTGACTCTCACTGGGGTACAGTTCCACACACACTGACTCTCACTGGGGTACAGTTCCACACACACTGACCCTCACTGAGGTACAGTTCCACACACACTGACTCTCACTGGGGTACAATTCCACACACACCGACTCTCACTGGGGTACAGTTCCACACACACTGACCCTCACTGAGGTACAGTTCCACACGCACTGACTCTCACTGGGGTACAGTTCCACTCACACTGACTCTCACATGGGGTACAGTTCCACACACACTGACTCTCACTGGGGTACATTTCCACACACACTGACTCTCACTGGGGTACAGTTCCACACACACTGACTCTCACTTGGGTACAGTTCCACACACACTGACTCTCACAGGGGTACAGTTCCACACACACTGACCCTCACTGGGGTACAGTTCCACACACACTGACCCTCACTGGGGTACAGTCCCACACACACTGACCCTCACTGGGGTACAGTTCCACACACACTGACCCTCACTGGGGTACAGTTCCACACACACTGACTCTCAGTGGGGTACAGTCCCACACACACTGACTCTCAGTGGGGTACACATCCACACACACTGACTCTCAGTGGGGTACACATCCACACACACTGACTCTCACTGGGGTACAGTTCCACACGCACTGACTCTCACTGGGGTACAGGTCGATACACACTGACCCTCACTGGGGTACAGTTCCACACACACTGACCCTCACTGGGGTGCAGTCCCACACACACTGACTCTCACTGGGGTACAGTTCCACACACACTGACCCTCACTGGGGTACAGTCCCACACACACTGACTCTCACTGGGGTACATTTCCACACACGCTGACTCACTCCCCTCCTCCACCCCCTGCACAGGAAATGCATAGCGCTTCCTGTTGGGCAGACCGCTGGGTGGGCCTTAATTGGCCCACCCACTCAAAATGGCGCCGAGCCGGTGGGGCCCGCCTGCCCACCAAGGGCAATATTCTGCCCTGTGACTCCTGGGTGTAGACCACCCACCCAGCCAGGGGGAAACAGCATTCAGGCACCTCGCCTGTCGAACCCTGTGAGTATTGTGTGGGTTTCAATACAATCACCTCTCATTCTCCTAAAGTCTGGAGAGTACAGGCCCAGTCTCCTCAATCTCTCCTCATAGCTCAGTGCCGCCATCCCAGGAATCAGTCTGCTGAACCTGTTACACTCTCTCTACAGCCAGTATATCTTTTCTGAGATAAGGAAACCAAAACTGTACACAATACTCCAGGTGTGGTCTCACCAAAACTCTATACAACTGCCCTCCAGCTGCACCTGCATGTTAGCTTTCAGTGACTCATGAACCTGGACACCCACGTCCCTTTGGACATCAATATTTCCCAATCTCTCACCAGTTAAGAAATATTCTGCCTTTCTGATTTTTCCACCAAAGTGGATAACCTCACACTTATCAACACTATATTCCATCTGCCATGTTCTTGCTCACTCACCAAGCCTGTCTAAATCCCCTCGAAGCCTCCTTGCATCCTCCTCACAACTCACATTCCCGCTGCTTTGTATCATCCACAAACTTGGAAATATTACATTTGGTCCTCACATCTAAATCATCGATATAGATTGTGAACAGCTGGGACCCAAGTACTGATCCTAGTGGTGTCCCACTAGTCACAGCCTTCCAACCTGAGAATGATCTGTTTATTCCTACTCTATATTCTGTCCATTAACCATGCCAGGATATTACCTCCAATCCCATGTGCTCTAATTTTATTTCCTAACCTCCTGTGTAGGACCTTATTGAAAGTCTTCTGAAAATCCAAATATAGCATATCCACTGTTACTCCCTTCTCTATTCTGCTTGTTACATCCTCAAAAAACTCCAAAAATTTGGTCAAACATGATTTCCCTTTCATACATCCATGCTGACTCTTCCCAATCCAACCACTATTTTCTAAGTGTCCAGCTATCACATCCTTTATTATAGATTCTAGTATTTTCCCTACTACTAATGTCAGGCTAACAGGTTTGTAGTTCTCTGTTTCTCTCTCCCTCCTTTCTTAAACTGTGAGCTGACAGGAACCATTCCAGAATCTATGGAATTTTGGAAGATCATCACCAATGCATCCACTGTCTCTACAGCCACCTCCTTCAACACTCTGGGATGTAGCTCATCTAGTCCACAGGGTTCATGAACTTTCAGTCCCATTAATTTCTCCGGTACTGCTTTTTTATTGATTCTAATTTCTTTCAGCTCCTCATTCCTGTCAGCCTGTTGGTTTTTCAGTATTTTTGAGAGGTCTTTTTTTACTATCCTCCTCTGTGAATACAGACACAAAGTATTTGTTTAGTTTCTCTACCATTTCCTTATTCCCTATTATAAATTCTCCATTCTCTGCTGGTCATGGGCCCTTGCTTTGTCTTTACCAATCTGTTCCTTTTTGCAGACTCACAGAAGCTTTTACATTCCATATTTATGCCCCTCGCTGGCTTACTTTCATATTCTATTTTCTCTTTCTGTATCAGTTTCCAACCTGGCTTTGCCAAAGTCTAAAAGCTTCCAACCCTCAGGCCTACGACATTTTTTGGCAACTTTATAAGCCTCTTCCTTTGATCCAACTTCTCTTGCCAGCCATGGTCAGCTCACCTTTCTAAAATATCCTGAAACTCACAAGACGCAGGCAGTGTGCCAGGATCCGGGAGAGAGGGGGGCATCTAGAAGCGGAAAGTGTCCATGATTCACCGTGCAGGAATGCTGGGAGCTGGTGGGAGGGGCTGGTGGAGGAGAGAGGAGCTCGCGCTCAGATTGAAAAGACCAAATTTGTGAGGATTTGAAACGGGGCTGGAAGATTTGCCTAGCTTTGTACTAGAGGGAGAATTGCCATGAAAATCCCTCACAGTGCAAGACAGGTCTGGGGTTAAAAGTTACCAGGCTGCAAAAGGAAAGGAACAGGGATAAACCCTCGGGAGCTGAAAATCACTTTGGGTGCAGGAAAATCGAATGACTACTTAAGGGACGGAGCGACGTATACCTGTGAAGTGGGGTTTTTGGGTGTCTTAAAAGTTAAAGGAGAAAGTTTGCACAAGGAAGAGGCGGAGAGATTCTTGGTAAACATGGGGGTGATAGGTTATCGGGGGTAGGTGAGATAGATGCAGATTTGAGGTCACTATCAGATCAGCCATGGCCTTATTAAATGGTGAAGGCTTGAGGGGCTGAATGGCCTCCTTTGGCTTCTTGCTCGTATGCTCCTAAGTTCTGTCTTATAGTTTAAACTACGAGTGACCTACAAAAGTAATGTTTAGTCAAATAGTAATTTTAGCCTTTTTGTTACCATAAAAGTCTTAAAACATGAACTTGTGTTGTGTCATCCTTCTGCTATTAACCGGAAGCTTGAATTTCTTTTTAAAAGTTACTGGTCTCCATGGGGATCGTGGCACCTGATTTAATATATGCGCGGCTGTGAACTCGGAAGAAGAGTCATACGGACTTGAAACGTTAACTCTGTTTCTCTCTCCGCAGATGCTGCCAGGCCTGCTGAGTTTTTCCAGCGGTTTCTGGTTTCATGTCAGCAGTGGTTCAGTTGGTAACAATCTGATCCCTGAGTCACAAGGCTGTGAATTCAAGTCCCGCTCTGGGAATCATGGCTGACACTCCAGTGCAGTATGAGGAAGTACTACACGTCCGGGGTGCTATCTTTCGATGAGGCATTAAACCGAAGCCCTGTCTGTTCCCTCAGATCCCATGGACACTATTTCGAATAAGGCCAGGGTTGTTATCCCCAGTGTCCTGCCCAATATTTATCCCTCAATCAACATGACCATAACATCTGGGTCTTTAGCATGTTGCTGTTTGCGGGATCTTGCTGTGTCCAAATTGGCTGCTGCGTTTCCTACATTACAACGGTGACCTCATTTTAAAGGTACTTCATTGGCTGTAAAGAGCTTTAGGACATCCAGTAGTGTGAAAGGCTGCTGAGGCCCCAAACTCTGGGGATCCCTCCCTAAACTTTGTGGCTTCTCCATCTCCTTTGCCTTCTTTAAGACATTTGTTAAAACCTACGTCTTTGCCCAAGCTTTAATTCGTCTGTCCTAATGTCTCCTAATGTGTCTCAGTGTCAAATTTTGTTTGACCACATTCCTGGAGCTGTTTTACCATGTGAAATTGCTGTATCTCTTCTCACCTCTCTGTGAGATGTGTCTGCCCATTTCCCCAGTCTGTGTCCTCCTGAAGTCTGTTGATATCCTCCTCACTATTTATTACATTTCTGAGTTCCAAGTCATCTGTAAGCTTTGAGATGATGTTCTTCATACACAAGGCCAGATCAGTAATATATATCAGAAAGAGGGATGAATCTGATACTGAGCACAGGGACACACGGCTGAATACTCTCCTCCAGTCTGAGAAACAACCATTCACCATGACTCTGTCAGCTTCCTGTCCTCTAGCCACTTTCACATCATCGCAGACACTCTCCCTCTAATCGCAGACATTAATCGTAGACACTCTCCCTTTAATCGTAGAGATGTCAATTTTCCTAAAAAGTCTTTTAGGTAACACTTTATCAAACCCCTTTTGAAAGTCCATATACACAACATCAAGCTTGGCCTAATTAGCCAAGTGGTTATGGTACTGGGTTTGTAACCCCAAGATCGAGAGTTCAAATCTCACAATGGCAAAACTATGAAACAACGTAACTTCATCTGAAACAGATGGAAACGGGTTTGTACTCGAAAGAGTTACACAACATCAACCACACCACCCTCATTAACCCTCTCCCTCACTTTATCACAGATAGATAGATAAGATATTGTAATACTCGATGGAAACTCAGAAAGCTCATATCAATGTGCTTGTATCATTCTATTTCAATGTTTGTACAACATTCATTCTTAACATTTATGCAATTGCTTTGTGAGAATTAATGTGGCAAGAAATTACATCAAATCACAAAGATGTTCCGCTTGGATTAACTCCAGGTAAAAATAGCCTGTTTGCTCATCCTCATATCATAACCAGAGTCATCATCCACTCAGCCTGAACTAAATCAACAGAAACCATTCACGGCAGTGAAAACTCTAAATTCTTACTGCTGTCTGCAGATTCAATTTGCCAAATAAAGGCAACAACTTACGTTGAAACAGCACCTTAAACATAGGAGACCATCCCCAAGAGCTTCATCAAAAGTCATCAGGCAAAAATCAACACGAAGTAGAGACGAGGCACTAAAACCCATTCTTGAACTCCTCCTAAAGAGGGTCTTAAGGGAGGAAGGAGAGCTGGAGAGCTACAATTCATTATATCTCTACAGAATGGGAGTGAATGGGGAAGGGGTTGGTCCATTGGGATTGTGTACATTGGGAGTGAATGGGAAGGGGTTTGGTCCATTGGGATTGTGTACAATGGGAGTGAATGGGAAGGGGTTTGGTCCATTGGGATTGTGTACATTAGGAGTGAATGGGAAGGGGTTTGATCCATTGGGATTGTGCACAATGGGAGTGAATGGGAAGGGGGTTGGTCCATTGGGATAAGGAGTTGGATATGGAATTCTTTACAATGGGGATTGGTTCGGATGGTAGGCAATACTTCGATGATGTTTGAATTGGGCTTGTGTTTAGCAGATAGTGGTTGCTCACATTAACTGTGATAGCTAAGTTAAGAATTCAACATGAAAATCCTTTTAAAGTTGCTGGTGATCTTACTGAGAAGTGACTAGGTGGTACATGGTGTGTCACAGCAATGTTCACAGAGTGCAACAGTCAGTTCTGGCATTGTTAAAACAGGATACAAATTTATCAGATAGTACAAGGTCTCTCTATATAGAGCCAAAATATTTGACACGTTCTCAACAAGAATAGACTTCATGGGCCAGAGCGCTCAGTAATCCTGGGTTTTGGAGGAGGAAGGCTAAGCAGCAGTTTCTCTTGGCCAGCACAGAGTCAGTGCCAAAACATGGGGCTGAATCTGGGGATTTTAGGGACAAGATTGGGCTGGAGATGCTGGGGATGTTCTCCTTGGAGCAGAGGAGATTGAGGGGGTATTTGATAGAGCTGAACAAGATGGTGACAGTTTTAGATAAAGCAGACAAAGAAAAACTCTCCCCATTAGCAGATTGTATAAGGGCTGGGGGGGTGGAGGGGGTGGGGGCAGGTTTAAGGTTTGGGGTGAGAGGTATCGGAGTGGGGGGAGGGTGGGGGGGGGGTGTGGGGGGGGAACAGTTTTAAGCAGAGAGTGGTAATGACTTGGAACCCGCTGCCTACGATGGGGGTGGAAGCGGAGACGATGAATGATTTCAAGAGGGAATTGAGATGGGCAGCTGAGGGGAAAAAGGGGACAGAGTGCGGGGAATGGAGCTGACTGGATTGCTCTACAAAGAGCTGGCATGGACTCGATGGGGCTGAATGGCCTCCTGTAACCCTCCTTGCTGTGAGTGACTCGATGGGCGGGATTTTCTGGACCCGCTAAAGTCAAAATTCCATCCTCTGCCTCTAGATTTTCCAACCCTCAGCCCCCGAGATCATTTGAAATGTAAACCCCAGAGGCCTCGTCTTTCCCTCCTCCCAATCTCTCTGCAACAAAACCAAATCCCCTCCGATGGCTCCCGTTCCTCACAATTCAACGATTTAAACGCTCAAAGCCATCACTGGTTCGTTACAACGACCGCATAACTCTTACCCATCAGCAGGATTAAAAGCAGATGGAATACTGCAAACAAGCTCTCCACAGTGATCGGCAAGGATCATTTCTTCGATGTATACTTCCTGCCTCTGATTAGACATTGTAATTGTGTTTGGGGTTTTTTTTTTGCTAGTGTTGGTTCAAACTATGGCTTAATTCATCAAGTTAACCAGCGGGGAAATGAGGAGGCAGTGAGCTGTTAGGGTCTGGGAGGAGCTGCCTGAAAGGGCGGTGGAAACAGGTTCAATAATAACCTTTAAAATGGGAATTGGATAAATATTTGAAAAGCTAAAAATTGCAGGGCTACAGGGAAAGAGGAGGTGAGGGCAGCGGGGAGAGGGGGGAGGAGGAGGGGGAATGGGGGGAGGAGAGACGGGGAGTGGAGAGGGGGAGAGGGGGAGAGGGGGAGGAGGAATGGGGGAGGGGGAATGGGGGAAGGGGAGGGGAGAGGAGGAGGGGAGAGGGGGAGAGTGGGAGGGGAAGAGGGATGAGGGGGAGGGGGAATGGGGAGAGGAGAAGGGGAGAGGGGGAGGGGGGGAGAGGGGGAATGGGGGAATGGGGAGGGGGGAGGGGGGGAGGGGAGAGGGGGGAGAGGGGGGAGAGGGGGAGGGGGAATGGGGGAAGGAGAGAGGGGGAGAGGGGGAGAGGGGGAGGAGGAATGGGGGAGGGGGAATGGGGGAAGGGGAGGGGAGAGGAGGAGGGGAGAGGGGGAGAGTGGGAGGGGAGAGGGGGAGAAGGGGAGGGGGAATGGGGGAAGGGGGAGGGGGGAGGGGAGAGGGAGAGAGTGGGAGGGGAAGAGGGAGGAGGGGGAGGGGGAATGGGGAGAGGTGGAGGGGAGAGGGGGAGAGGGGGAGAGGGGGAGGGGGAAGGGGGAGGGGGGAGGGGGGAGGGAGAGAGTGGGAGGGGAAGAGGGAGGAGGGGAGGGGGAATGGGGAAGGGGGAGAGGAGAAGGGGAGAGGGGGAGAGGGAGGAGGGGGGAGGGGGGAAGGGGGAGGGGGAGGGGAGAGTGAGAGCGTGGGAGGGGAGAGGGAGAGTGTGGGAGAGGTAGGGGAGAGGGTGGGCAAGGGAGAAGACAGGGAGAGGGAGGGTCAGGGGTGGGAGAGGGAGGGGGGAGAGAGGGGAAGGGGAGGAGAGGTAGATGGGGAGGGGGAGAGAGAGAGGGGGAGGGATAGAGAGTGATAGAGAGACTGGGAGAGGGTAAGAGAGGATGGGAGAGGGTGAGAGAGGGAGAGAAAGGGGGTTGAGGAACGAGGAGTGGGAAGAAGAAGGGGAGGGAGAAGGAGTGATGGAGTGGAGAGTTGGTGAGGGGGGAGGGAAAGGGGAGGGAGAGGGGGTGATGGAGTGGAGAGTTGGTGAGGGGGGAGGGAAAGGGGAGGGAGAGGGAGTGATGGAGTGGAGAGTTGGTGAGGGGGGAGGGAAAGGGGAGGGAGAGGGGGTGATGCAGGGGGAGGGGGGGAGTCTTGATGGTACAGCTGTTCTTTTGCTGTTTGTTCTTTATTATGTATCCGTCAGGGATTAGAGGCTGTGGTTTTGGAATGAGGATTCTGTCTGAATACTGTGCCCTAGATTTGATTCTCTCTTGTTTAATGGATTGATTAGAATGCATGGATATAAATAATCCATCCAGCCTAAATCCCAATTCTGATTTTACAGCAACAATCTGTGCAAATCATTTCACAAAAAATAGAGAAGGGAAATCACCCATCCGTCAATTTGGAACCTGAGCGCATTTTGTTCATGAGAAAAGATTCCAATTTATGAGACACAGTGACTGGGCAAACATCATGAAAAGCAAAATTAAGTCTGTAATTTATCAGCATTGAGCCAGTTATTACAGAAAGTAGCTTAATTAAGACATTAAAAGGGGGCTTTTGCTTTAAGATAGAGCCTCAACCCCAGGCCCTATATATTGTTTACATTTGATGGCTCACCAATAGATATCATCCACTGGGAGGTGGTGCTGAGGGCAGAGATTGTTAAATTATAGGCCGGTTATTCAAGGTTGATGAGTAGGAATGTGGAACTCTCTCCCCCACTCTGAATATTGCATCATTTGGAACTTTACAGATTCGGAGTTATAGATCTTTAACGGAGGGATAAAGAGCCAAGGCAGGAGAGGGAGTCGGCCATGACCTAGTGGATAGGCAGGACAGGCTCGAGGGGCTGAATGGTCTCCTCCTGGCCCATTGGGGTTGAAGGAAATCCAAACTCTGAGTTTGGTTCTGCTTTGGTTTACACTCTGCTCAATTTTAAAGTTCTCATTCGAGCCTTCTACGGCCTCGCACCCCCCCTCCCTATCTCTGTAATCTCCAGCCCCACAACCCTTCGAGATATTCTGCACTCCTCTAATCCTGGCCTCTTGCACATCCCTGAATATTAATCACTTCACCATTGGTGGCCGCGGCTAGGGGAGAGGGTGGGCAAGGGAGAAGAGAGGGAGAGGGAAGGTGAGGGGTGGGAGAGGGAGGGAGAGGGCTGGAGAGGGAGGGAGGGGGGGAGGGGGAGGGAGGGGAAGGGGAGGAGAGGTAGATGGGGAGGGGGAGAGGGAGAGGGGGAGGGATAGAGTGTGATAGAGAGCTCTGGAGTTCCCTCCCAGAACTTCCTTGTCTCTCTCTTGTCCTTAAAGATGCTCCCGAAAACCGGCATCTTTGACCAAGCATTCGGTCACCTGTCCTAACAACACATTTTGTGACTTGGTTTCAGTTTATAGCTTGATAACATTCCTCTGAAGCAACTTAGGACGTTTTTACTGCATTAAAGGTGCTATATAAATGCAAGTTGATCTGCAGCAGACAGTGTGAGCGGATACTTGTTTCTGAATCAAAGTGGGCCCCAGCTCACTCAGAGAGTGTAGGCATGTGAACCTCAGGTAAAGACATGAGCATCTCCCTCAGCCCTGCCCCATCCCCCACCCTGCCAACCCCCCCCTCCCCCGGCTCTGCACCCTGGGGTACGTTATCAGCCGATGATCGGTGAGTAGCGTCCTCTGCTGTCTCTGAGGCAGAAAGTGGCTTCAATGCCCACTCCAGGGGTTTGAACACGGAATCCAGGCCGATGCTCCCGGTGCCTTACTGAGGGAAAGCTGCACTGTCAGTGGTGCCGCTTTCCAGATGTGGCCTTAAACTGAGACCCCCCCCATCTGCTCTCTCTCGAGTGGCCATAAAAAGGTCCCACAGCCACTATTTCAAAGACGGGTTGTAGTTCTTCCTGATGTCCTCACCAGCGTTCATCGAACAATCGACACCATGGAAGCAGAATATCGGGTCATCGATCTCACTGCTCCTCGAGGGAGTTTGCTGTGCGTAAATTGGTTCCAACGTTTCCTGCATCACACTTCAAAAAACGGCTTTCGTGGCTGTAGAGTGTTCTAGGACAACCTGGGGTCATGAAAGGCTCTATAGAAGTGCAAGTCTTTCTTGAATGGTCACTTGCTAAATTCACACAAATGGGAAGTGTGATTTGGGTTCCGTTCCTAACCCCCTACACCCACCCCCCGCCCTCTGTAATTAAAGATTTTCAGCAGGGAATCTGGGAAAAGTTAAAAGGATTTTTTAGATTGGCGGGCAGTGTGATTGGCAGCTCTGGGGTCAGCGAGGGATCAGAGTGCCCGTTCCGGCCCTCCGGCCTGCGCTTTCACACCGGCTGGCCAATTATCGGTCAGCCAGCGCAAAGCGTGCGCTGAAACGCTCAGGGCTGCCGGGGGTGGGGGGTTTGGTGGGGGGGGGGGGGGGGGGGGGGGGGGGGGCGTGGGATGTGCCAGGGGGGAGTGGGGGGGGCGGGGGGTGTTGCTGAACGAAGGCTCCCTGGAGGCTGAGAGCTGCCTCAGGGAACTGAAGACTTGAGAACAAGATGGACAAAGTTTGTAATATCAGGGGAAATGAAGAAAATGTCCAAGCATCACAGTCAGTCGTCTGAGCAGATCCACGACGAAAATGCTGCCCATGGACCCTTTTTTTTTAAAACAGAAATTTAATAACGGGAGCCTTGTCCGGCCCTTAGCGACGTCAGCCTGCTCGCCGGACTGACCACGAAAAATCAGAGACAACGACAATGTTAATGACCTTGATCGGCCTCTGGGGCCGTGACTCCGGCTTTGGCACCGGCCCGCTGTCCGGAATACCGCGCGGTTTCGCGGTCCAACAATCTGACCTAAACATCCTGCCCAGGGATCAGGGGAAAAACTGAAGGATATTAAAAGCGCAGATCAATAATCTTCACCTGCATCCGTGTGACGTAGATGGGCTTATTCATTATAATCCACGTCACTGTTTCATGGCAGGGTGGGGTGGTCATCGATCCCTCGTAGGTAATGAAGCTGGGAGTTTCGGGGTAAAGCCCTTCAATGTTTAGTCCCTGCAGTAAATATGCGTCGTCTATAAAATAAAGGCAAAACAATTTCAAATGAGTCAAAATCTCGTGTTAGACGATGCTGCAAAAATCAGCTTGAAATCTGTACCGTTCCAAATCAAATCTTGCGCTGAATCAGATGAAATACTTTCCTATCCAAGTGCTGAATTAGAGGTGGAATATTTCCATGAATAATTAGAGAGGCTAATTGTTAAATAAATTCTTAATTAGGCATCTGTTTTCATTGCTTTACAACAGATCACCCTCACTCACAGCACCACACTCAGGTATCCATGGTGACACAATTCTATCAACGGCTCTGGCTGAAAACAGCTCCAGCTGGAAGAGGGACTGGGTATCGAGTGTCCTCAACACACTTCACTCATCTTGGGGGGGAACAAGGTGAGGGGCAGTAGTGAGGGGGCAGTAGTGAGGGGATGGAATGAGGGGGAGGAGTGAGAGGGAGGAGTGAGGGGGGAGTGAGGGGGAGTGAGAGGGATGTGAAGTGAGGGGGTGGATTGGGGAGTGAGGGAGGTGGGGGAAGGGAGGAGGGGAGGTCACCCCCATGCCAGTGGCCCTGAAGGTCACAGTGTCTCTCAGCTTCTGTGCCTCTGGCTCCTTCCAGGGGTCGGGTGGGGGGATCTTTGAGGAGTCTCCCAGTCAGCTGTCCACAGTTGTGTCAAGCTGGTGACAGGCGCTTTGTTCAGGCAGGTCCTGACCTTTAGCCTTTACTGTATGGACACGGCCAGCCAGGCTGAGCGAGCCAGAGGCTTTGCAGTGGTCACTGGGTTCCCTCGCGCCCAGGATGCCTTCGACTGCACACATGTGGCCATCAATGCGCCAGCGGGTGAGCCCGGTGCCTTTGTCAACAGGAAGGGATCCCACTCTACCAACGTGCAGATAGTGCGTGACCACAGGATGCAGATTCTGCAGGTCTGTGTAAGGTACCCAGGCAGCTCCCATGACTTATACGTCCTGAGACACTCCCAGGTGCCGAGGCTCTTTAGTGCTCCAGCCCAGCTGGATGGATGGCCGCTGGATGACAAGGGCTATCCATTGAAGAGGTGGCTCATGATGCCTCTCCACCACCCAGGAACAGAGGCAGGGAAGTGCTACAGTACAAATCACAGCTCCACAAGAACGGTGACAGGGAGGATCATAGATCTTCTCAAGATACGCTTCCGATTCCTGGACCATTCAGGAGGAGCACTACAATACCTCCTGGAGCGGGTGTCACTGATTGTGGTTGCACGCTACGCTCTCCACAATCTGGCACTGGCAATGGGGGAACCCACTGGAGGAAGGGGATCTCGAAGCAGCTACACAGGCCACAGAGGATGAATCTAGTAGTGAGTTTGAAGAAAAGCACGGAGAGGAGAATGCTGAGGCATGGAGCCAGACATCAGCAACCTCCAGGGAGGCATGGACACCAGGTAAGTCTTGATCCAACACTCCTTCAGCTAGGCTGCCAAAGATCAGCTTCAAACACATACCAGGGCTGCCTCCTCTAACCTGGATGTATGAAAGGACCCTTTCATTTGAACACAGAATACTCAGTGCCTGTGCAATAAAGTTCAGAGCCACCTGCGTCCAGCATTACATACTGGCATACCCCACACCAATCAAATAAAAAGGTGAAGCATACTCAGGCCACAATGACAAAAACACAATTTATCTCATTCAGACAGCTCAATAATATTTACATAAATGTTTCTGGTCTTCGATCCCAGACCAGTATACATTAACTAAACATAACTGAACATAAAGTCACCCGTGACCTGCCCCTCTTGTGCTCATGGTGCCTTTAATTTACGTTTGTGAGTGCTACGTCTTGGTGCTACCCCCTTGCTGACACTGGCATTGGAGACAGCTGCTGACTCTGCTGCCTTGGTGGCCTCGATGACCTTGGCGGTTGTCCTCTGGCCAGTGGAGCCTGTGCTGGCCCCGCCTGGGAGGGAGTGGCCAGTGCCACGGCTGGCATCTCCCCAGTCCCCGCAGCCTCATCAGATGCCACGGTCACTGGCAGAGGGGCAGAGGAGCTGCTGCCATCATCCAGAGTGACCAGACAGGAGCCCGCAGAGACGACAGGCAACTCATGCACCAACGTGAGGTCACTCTGGACCTTCCTGCTCACCATTGATGGACGGGCACCTAACTGGGATACTGGGTGCCTCATCCATCTCCCACACTGACACTGACTATCTGAGGTCAGTACCTGTGTGAGGACTTGCCGGTCTGAGCGCAAGCCCAGAAACCTCTCATTCTGTCCCTGCAGCTGCATCTCCATGAGAGTCACCACTCCCTCAATGGAGGAGGCAGTGCGCTCGGCCATGAGGGTCAATGCAGTGCTCACACTCCGTATGGACTCCTCCATCACTATGGTACGGTGACACTGCGGAGCTGGGTTTTATTCTGGGTGGGCGGCTCAGTGTGAAATCGCGGCCGGGGTCCAATCGCCAGCAGCTGTCTGATTCGCGGGTTCTGACCCACCACACCCACCCGATGAAGGGGAAACCCTGCCCCAGACCTTCATCTTCCTGCTACTTTCCTGACTGAAAACAGCGCAATCCTCCACCCACCCCATCCTGCCCACCCTCCTCCCAAACTCCATCTTATACCGCGGGTGGGGGTGGGAGCGAGAGCAGAGGTGGGAGCTGGGGTGGGGGTGAGGTTGGGGGTGTGAGAGGGGGTGGGAGCGGGGGGTGGGGGTGGGAGTGGGGGTGGGATGGGGGGTGGGGGTTGGGGAGGGGGTTGGGGTGGGGTGGGGGCTGGGGTGGGGGCAGGGGTGGGGGTGTGAGAGGGGGTGGGGGCGGGGGTTGGGGTGGGGGAGGGGGCGGGGTTGGGGGTGGGAGCGGGGATGGGGCGGGGGTTGGGGTGTGAGAGGGGGTGGGGGTGGGGTGTGAGAGGGGGTGGGGGTGGGGGTGGGACCTGGGGGGGTGGGGTGTGAGAGGGAGTGGGGGTGGGGGTGGGGGAGGGGGGTGGGGTGTGAGGGGGGATGGGGGTGGGGGTGGGGGTGGGGTATGAGAGGGGGTGGGGGTGGGGTTGGGGGTGGGGGTGGGGTGTGAGAGGGGATGGGGGTGGGGGTGGGGTGTGAGAGGGGGTGGGGGTGGGGGTGGGGGAGGGGGTGGGGTGTGAGAGGGGGTGGGGGTGGGGGTGGGGGTGGGGGTGGGGTGTGAGAGGGGGTGGGGGGTGGGGGTGGGGGTGGGGATGTGAGAGAGGGTGGGGGTGGGGGTGGGGTGTGAGAGGGGGTGGGGGGTGGGGGTGGGGGTGTGAGAGGGGGTGGGGGTGGGGTTGGGGGTGGGGGTGGGGGTGGGGTTGTGAGAGGGGGTGGGGGTGGGGAGGGGGTGGGGTGTGAGAGGGGGATGGGGGTGGGGGTGGGGGTGGGGTATGAGAGGGGGTGGGGGTGGGGTTGGGGGTGGGGGTGGGGTGTGAGAGGGGATGGGGGTGGGGGTGGGGTGTGAGAGGGGGTGGGGGTGGGGGTGGGGGAGGGGGGTGGGGTGTGAGAGGGGGTGGGGGTGGGGGTGGGGGTGGGGGTGGGGTGTGAGAGGGGGTGGGGGTGGGGGTGGGGGTGGGGTGTGAGAGGGGGTGGGGGGTGGGGGTGGGGGTGAGGTGTGAGAGGGGGTGAGGGAGGGGGTGGGGTGTGAGAAGGGGTGGGGGTGGGGGTGGGGGTGGGACCTGGGGGGTGGGGGGTGGTGGATGTAAAGTGCATCGAGCCGTTCAATAGCCCATTGACTTTGGTGGGACGGGAAAACCCGACTGGCGGGAGAGGCTGGAAAATTGAGGCGTGCGGAGCTTTTGCGCGGGAAGTTTGTGACCTGAGCCGACTCTGTACAATATAATTTTACAGGTGTAACAAGCGTGAACAGGTAAAAGGTGAGGTGTGTGTGAGAGCTGGTAAATGGAGAAACAACCTAGTGTCTGCAGACTATAGCCAGCCCAGGCCTCGGCTAGTGTAATGTAGGTCGGGCCCAAGCCCAGGCCCAGCACACAGTAGCTATAATCACACCCTAAAACTGAGGCAATTGGCCCCAAGTGTTTCAGATAAAGGGTACTTGACCTGTAATGTCAATGAACTAACCCAGAGGCCCAGGCTTGGGGACATGGGTTCAAATCCCACCCACTGCAGCTGGTGGAATTTAAATTCAGTTAATAAAATCTGGAATACAAAGCTAGTCTCAGTAATGGCAGTGATGAAACTATCATTGATTGGAGCAAACACCCATCTGGTTTCACTAATGTCCTTTAGGGAAGGGAATCTGCCGTCCTTATCTGGTCCCTGGCCTACATGGGGCTCCACAATGCGGTTGGCTGATCTTAACTGCCCTCGGAAATGGCCTAGCACGCCACTCAGTTCAAGGGCAATTAGGGACGGGCAATAAACAAAAGCTGGCCCTAGTGACGCCCACATCCCATGTCGGAATAAATTTTCAAATATGGCTGGTCGTGGGAGAAGGGAAAACGCTGGGGATCCAAAGTGGGGGAAGAAGCGGCTGGGTATGCTGGAGCGATTAGAATTGGAAATATGCAGGGGGGCAAAACTGGAGGAGCACAGAGACCTTGGCAGAGCCCTTGTAGGGGCTGGAGAAGGTTACAGGGATAGGGATGAGGTGATGGGGGCCCAGGCATTGGCAGATGAGGAGACACTGGTCAGCAAGCACAGGGGCACAGGAACAGCACTTGAGCAAGTTAGAACACCGGGTGAGGGGGGCAGAGTTTTGGATATGTTCGAGTTTGGAACATGGGAGGCTGACCAGGAAAAGATAAGGTGTCTGATTTCTTTTATCCAACAGTTCAGTTTTGAATAATAGTGTACTCGTCCCAGCTAAATCTGTAATTGTACAGAGACAACTGCCATCATCATCTGTCCCTTATTAACCCAGGCAACAGCTGACTAACCTCGTGAGGCTGACAATACTTTGCAATCAATTACTATTCATGCTTGGACTGCCTGAGATTTCTCTGGAACTGTCTTCTCCTGAAATGGCCAGATGCTCCTCCGATGATTTGAGATTTTCTGTCTGAGTGAGTTTTAGAGATTTCTGAAATGCTGGCACTCATCAAGAAATATTCCAAAGGGCACTGGTGAGCAAAGATGTCAGCTGCTGTGGTAACAAAACCCAACAGTAGGAGTCACTGTGACATGATGTAGGAGTCTGTAACAATGCAAGGATTGTAACCAAACAGGGATTGTAACAACGCAGGGGTTGTAACCATTGGGATTGTAACAATGCAGGGATTGTAACAATGCAGGGATTGTAACCATAGGGATTGTAACAATGCAGGGATTATAACCATAGGGATTGTAACAATGCAGGGATTATAACCATAGGGATTGTAACAATGCAGGGATTGTAACAATGCAGGGATTATAATCATACAGGGATTGTAACAATGCAGGGATTGTAACAATGCAGGGATTGTAACTATAGGGATTGTAACAATGCAGGGATTATAACCATAGGGATTGTAACAATGCAGGGATTGTAACAATGCAGGGATTTAACCATAGGGATTGTAACAATGCAGGGATTGTAACAATGCAGGGATTGTAACAATGCGGGGATGATAATCATACAGCGATTGTAATAATGCGGGGATTGTAACCATAGGGATTGTAACAATGCAGTGATTGTAACAATGCAGGGATTATAATCATACAGGGATTGTAACAATGCAGGGATTGTAACAATGCAGGGATTGTAACTATAGGGATTGTAACAATGCAGGGATTATAACCATAGGGATTGTAACAATGCAGGGATTATAACCATAGGGATTGTAACAATGCAGGGATTGTAACAATGCAGGGATTTAACCATAGGGATTATAACAATGCAGGGATTGTAACAATGCAGGGATTGCAACAATGCGGGGATTATAATCATACAGGGATTGTAACCATACAGGGATTGTAACAATGCAGGGTTTGTAACAATGTGGGGATTGTAACAGGACAGGAATTATAACATTACAGGAGTTCTGTGAATTTCTAACATTCCGGGGCACGTCAGTCAGAGGTTCAGCTCAGGGTCAAAGGGCCATTCATGTTACAATCTCTGGTTCAGCCTCAGGCGGTGACCAGAGAGAGGGACAGAGTCAGTGATCAGAGAGAGGGATGGAGTCAGTGCCCAGAGAGAGGGATGGAGTCAGTGACCAGAGAGAGGAATGGAGTCAGTGACCAGAGAGGGATGGAGTCAGTGACCAGAGAGAGGGATGGAGTCAGTGACTAGAGAGGGATGGAGTCAGGAGCCAGAGAGGGATGGAGTCAGTGACCAGAGAGAGGGATGGAGTCAGTGCCCAGAGAGAGGGATGGAGTCAGTGACCAGAGAGAGGGATGGAGTCAGGAGCCAGAGAGGGATGGAGTCAGTGACCAGAGAGAGGGATGGAGTTAGGAGCCAGAGAGAGGGATGGAGTCAGTGCCCAGAGAGGGATGGAGTCAGTGACCAGAGAGGGGGATGGAGTCAATGCCCAGAGAGAGGGATGGTGTCAGTGACCAGAGAGAGGGATGGAGTCAGTGCCCAGAGAGAGGGATGGAGTCAGTGCCCAGAGAGAGGGATGGAGTCAGTGACCAGAGAGGGATGGAGTCAGTGCCCAGAGAGGGATGGAGTCAGTGACGAGAGAGAGGGATGGAGTCAGTGACCAGAGAGGGATGGAGTCAGTGCCCAGAGAGGGATGGAGTCAGTGACCAGAGAGAGGGATGGAGTCAGTGACCAGAGAGAGGGATGGAGTCAGTGCCCAGAGAGGGATGGAGTCAGTGACCAGAGAGAGGGATGGAGTCAGTGCCCAGAGAGAGAGGGATGGAGTCAGTGTCCAGAGAGAGGGATGGAGACAGTGCCCAGAGAGAGGGATGGAGTCAGTGACCAGAGAGAGGGATGGAGTCAGTGACCAGAGAGAGGGATGGAGTCAGTGCCCAGAGAGGGATGGAGTCAGTGACCAGAGAGAGGGATGGAGTCAATGCCCAGAGAGAGGGATGGTGTCAGTGACCAGAGAGAGGGATGGAGTCAGTGACCAGAGAGAGGGATGGAGTCAGTGACCAGAGAGAGGGATGGAGTCAGTGACCAGAGAGGGATGGAGTCAGTGCCCAGAGAGGGATGGAGTCAGTGACGAGAGAGAGGGATGGAGTCAATGACCAGAGAGGGATGGAGTCAGTGCCCAGAGAGGGATGGAGTCAGTGACGAGAGAGAGGGATGGAGTCAGTGACCAGAGAGAGGGATGGAGTCAGTGCCCAGAGAGGGATGGAGTCAGTGACCAGAGAGAGGGATGGAGTCAGTGCCCAGAGAGAGAGGGATGGAGTCAGTGTCCAGAGAGAGGGATGGAGTCAGTGCCCAGAGAGAGGGATGGAGTCAGTGACCAGAGAGGGATGGAGTTAGGAGCCAGAGAGAGGGATGGAGTCAGTGCCCAGAGAGAGGGATGGAATCAGTGCCCAGAGAGAGGGATGGAGTCAGTGTCCAGAGAGAGGGATGGAGTCAGTGCCCAGAGAGAGGGATGGAGTTAGGAGCCAGAGAGAGGGATGGAGTCAGTGCCCAGAGAGAGGGATGGAGTCAGTGACCAGAGAGAGGGATGGAGTCAGTGACCAGAGAGAGGGATGGAGTCAGTGCCCAGAGAGGGATGGAGTCAGTGACCAGAGAGAGGGATGGAGTCAGTGCCCAGAGAGAGAGGGATGGAGTCAGTGTCCAGAGAGAGGGATGGAGTCAGTGCCCAGAGAGAGGGATGGAGTTAGGAGCCAGAGAGAGGGATGGAGTCAGTGCCCAGAGAGAGGGATGGAGTCAGTGACCAGAGAGAGGGATGGAGTCAGTGACCAGAGAGAGGGATGGAGTCAGTGCCCAGAGAGAGGGATGGAGTCAGTGACCAGAGAGAGGGATGGAGTCAGTGACCAGAGAGAGGGATGGAGTCAGTGCCCAGAGAGGGATGGAGTCAGTGACCAGAGAGAGGGATGGAGTCAGTGCCCAGAGAGAGAGGGATGGAGTCAGTGTCCAGAGAGAGGGATGGAGTCAGTGCTCAGAGAGGGATGGAGTTAGGAGCCAGAGAGAGGGATGGAGTCAGTGACCAGAGAGGGATGGAGTCAGTGCCCAGAGAGGGATGGAGTTAGGAGCCAGAGAGAGGGATGGAGTCAGTGCCCAGAGAGAGGGATGGAGTCAGTGCTCAGAGAGGGATGGAGTCAGTGCCCAGAGAAAGGGATGGAGTCAGTGACCAGAGAGGGATGGAGTCAGTGCCCAGAGAGGGATGGAGTTAGGAGCCAGAGAGAGGGATGGAGTCAGTGCCCAGAGAGAGGGATGGAGTCAGTGCCCAGAGAGAGGGATGGAGTTAGTGCCTAGAGAGAGGGATGGAGTCAGTGCCCAGAGAGAGGGATGGAGTCAGTGTCCAGAGAGAGGGATGGAGTCAGTGACCAGAGAGAGGGATGGAGTTAGTGCCCAGAGAGAGGGATGGAGTCAGAAGTCAGGGATTGAAGACAATGGCTTTGGTTTTCCCAATATTTAATTGCAGGGAATTTCTGCAATACTTCATGTTGGACAAGGTATCTGTCTGTCTGTCTGTCTGTCTGTCTGTCTATCTATGTATCTGTGTGTCTGTGTCTGTTTGTATCTGTCTATCTATCTATCTATCTATCTGTCTATAACTATCTATATATCTCTCTGTCTGTCTATCTGTTTATAGCGGTATTGTCACTGGACTGGACTAGAAATCCCGAGACCCAGAGTAATTTTGTGGAGACCCGGATATGAATGAAAATCTGGAATTAAAAGTCTGGTGATGACTATGAAACCATTGTCGATTGTTGTAAAAACTCATCTGGTTCACTAACTTCCTTCAGGGAGGGAAATCTGCCGTCCTTACCTGGTCTGGCCTACATGTGACTCCAGACCCACAGCCATGTGGTTGATTCTTAACTGCCCTCTGAAGAAGGGCAATGAGGGATGGGGAATAAATGCTGGCCCAGCCAGTGATGCCCACGTCCCATGAACGAATTAAAAAAATCAGCCTGCCTGCCTCTCTGTCTGCCTATTTACCCCCCAAACCCCAGAGCTGACAGCCTGAGTATTCCGACTGAGTCACAGTGTGAACCGTGTGCGCCACACTGCGGGAGGGCAGCCAGTCCACAGGCTGCACCCTGGCTCTTACTGACACGGCACTGAGCTGTCAGGTCTCGACACTGGGCCACTCGTGTATGGTGCAGTTAGTAGTTGCCAGTCTGGTGATCTACCTACTTTTATAAGTAATCCTGGTGATGGTGTCCCTGTTCAGCATGCGGTTTAAGAATGGATTCGCAGTGTCAGACACCTGAAATAAAAGAAACAACAAAGTGGTTGGGATTTGACAGTGAGTAGTTTTCTCCCTCAGCGGCTGCCTCCTTGTGAGACGTGTTCTGTAATTCTTGACACAGGAACAGCAGCAATGCAAGATCAAGCAGACCCAGTCCCTCAGGTTTACCTTCTATCACCCTGAGAGTCAGGTTATACAATGAGAATGGAGTTACTGACGAATCGCGTTCATCGATTAGTCTAAAGCCCAATCAGGCGGAGCGACAGAGCACAGAAAGAGGCCAGGCCTGCCTGTGCTGGTGGTGAGAAAAATGCCCAGCGATGGGCAGCGGCGAGGACCAGCAGTCCAGAGTCCCCTGTACCTCGCCAGCCCGCTGGGCTCAGCACACGCCAGCCCTCAGCTTCCCCTCAGCCTGTGGCGGGGTTTCCCTCTCCCACCCATAGCGACAGACGGGGTGGGAACTGAAAATTTGCGGAGGCAGCCAAAAGCCCACCCGAATCTCGGAGGGACAGGAAATTCCCGGCCGTGGAGGGGACTGTGTCTCTGAATGCTCCTGACAGTAAAGTGTGACAGGGCGTGTTAGCTCTATTACTCACTTTTATAAATATGGAGACCACCACCAGGCCATTTGGGCTCTTTGAAGCTTCTGTAATGTTTGTGTAGAGCTCGTGATTGTAGTGTATTAACTGAACCTGGAAGAAGAAACACAGACAACAGATTAATATTTTCAGATCTTTTGAGTGTGACTCAAATTTGTCAGCAATATCCACTGAGTTATATTTTCCCAATTTTCTGTCCTTCCCCCTCTCAGTGTGTTGCTGGGTGTTGATGGGGGAGACCCTGGGCATCCTCTGTGTGAGTGGGAGCCTGGACTGTGAGCATCACAACACTGTCGGACAGAGTGTCTGATCCTGATCTCATCCAGTAATCACGCAGCAACCATCATACCCATCACCTTAAACATTCACTCCCTCCACCACCGACGCACAGTAGCAGCAGTGTGTGTACCATCTCCAAGATGCACTGTAGGAATTCGCCAAGGCTCCTTAGACAGCATCTTCCAAACCCATGACCTCTACCATCTAGAAGGGCAAGGGCAGCAGAAACATGGGGACACCAACACCTGGCAGTTCCCCTCCAAGTCACTCACCATCCTGACTTGGAAATACATCACCATTCCTTCACTGTTGTTAGGTCAAAATCCTGGAAATCCCTCCCTAACAGCACTGTGGGTGTACCTACACCACATGGACTGCAGCGGTTCAAGAAGGCAGCTCACCACTAGGGATGGGCAATAAATGCTGGCCCAGCCAGTGAATGAATGAATTAATAGAGAGCACACTCCTTAAGAGAAATCACTGAGAGCTGTCAGGAAGAGCTCAGTCTGATTTTTTTTTTTTGTTTTCCTAGGCCAGGAGGCTCATTTCAGTGTCAGCCGAGCTAAAACAAACTAATGCACAGGGAACCAAACTTGTAGCTTCACTGGTCTGTATTCCACACTGTTGGCAAGGAACCAGCCAGTCAAACTCTGTATCACTGGAGAACCATCTTAAGGTTGTCTCTATCATGATCTTCCAAACTGAATCATGGAATCTTGCAGAACAAAAGGAGGCCATTCAGCCCATCATGCCTGTGCTAGCTCTTTGAAAGAGCTATCCGATTAGTCCTCAATCCCCTACCCTTTCCCTGCCTTGTAAATCTTCAAGTTAGCTTTCCTGCTGTCAATCCCTTTTGCTTTGCATGTTCAGCTTTGTTTCAACAATAATCCCAAAATACCATGGTTACCACGTACAGTTATGGTCTCCTTACATAAGAAAGGACATAATTACATTAGAACCAATTCGGAGAAGGTTCCCTTGATGATCCCTGGAACGATGGAGTTATTTTATGAGGAAAGGTTGAGCTGGTTGGGTCTATACCCATTGGAGTTTAGATGAGAGATGACCTTATTGAAACATAAAAGATCCTGAGGTGACTGGACAGGGTGGATGTTCAGAGGATATTTCCCCTTGTGGGGAAGTTTAGAATAGGGGACACAGTTTAAAAATTAGGGCTCTCCCATTTAAGATTGAGATGAGGAGAATTTGTGTGTCTCAGAGGGTTGTAAGTCTGTGGAATTTTCTTCCCCAGAGAGCAGTGCAGGCAGGGTTATTGAATATATGAGTCACAAAAAGTTAGTATGCTGGTACAGCAAGTAATTAAGAAGGCTAATATAATGCTATCATTTATTACGAGAGGGACTGAACATAAACATAAGGATAAAAACAAAAAAACTGTGGATGCTGGAAATCCAAAACAAAAACAAAAACAGAATTACCTGGAAAAACTCAGCAGGTCTGGCAGCATCGGCGGAGAATCAAAGAGTTGACGTTTCGAGTCCTCATGACCCTTCGACAGAACTTGAGTTCGAATCCAAGAAAGAGTTGAAATATAAGCTGGTTTAAGGTGTGTGTGTGGGGGGCGGAGAGAGAGAGAGAGACAGAGGTGCTTGTGTAGACAAACAAGCAGTGATAGAAGCAGATTATCAAAAGATGTCAGCGACAATGGTGCAAAAGAACACATAGGTGTTAAAGTTAAAGTTGGTGATATTATCTAAACGAATGTGCTAATTAAGAATGGATGGTAGGACACTCAAGGTACAGCTCTAGTGGGGGTGGGGAGAGCATAAAAGATTTAAAATATTTAAAAATAATGGAAATAGGTGGGAAAAGAAAAATCTATATAAATTATTGGAAAAAACAAAAGGAAGGGGGAAGAAACAGAAAGGGGGTGGGGATGGAGGAGGGAGTTCAGGACCTAAAGTTGTTGAATTCAATATTCAGTCTGGAAGGCTGTAAGGTGCCTAGTCGGAAGATGAGGTGTTGTTCCTCCAGTTTGCGTTGGGCTTCACTGGAACAATGCAGCAAGCCAAGGACAGACATGTGGGCAAGAGAGCAGGGTGGAGTGTTAAAATGGCAAGCGACAGGGAGGTTTGGGTCATTCTTGCAGACAGACCGCAGGTGTTCTGCAAAGCGGTCGCCCAGTTTACGTTTGGTCTCTCCAATGTAGAGGAGACCACATTGGGAGCAATGAATGCAGTAGACTAAGTTGGGGGAAATGCAAGTGAAATGCTGCTTCACTTGAAAGGAGTGTTTGGGCCCTTGGACGGTGAGGAGAGAGGAAGTGAAGGGGCAGGTGTTACATCTTTTGCGTGGGCATGGGGTGGTGCCATAGGAGGGGGTTGAGGAGTAGGGGTGATGGAGGAGGGTGTCCTCCACCTGTGGCGCCACCCCATGCCCACGCAAAAGATGTAACACCTGCCCCTTCACATTATATAGATTTTTCTTTTTCCCACCTATTTCCATTATTTTTAAATATTTTTAAATCTTTTATGCTCCCTCCACCCCCACTAGAGCTGTACCTTGAGTGCCCTACCATCCATTCTTAATTAGCACATTCGTTTAGATAATATCACCAACTTCGACATCTATGTGTTCTTTTGTTCTGTCGTCTGTGACATCTTTTGATGATCTGCTTCTATCACTGCTTGTTTGTCCCTACAACCACACCCCCCCCCTCCACTTCTCTCTCTCTCTCTCTCTATCTCTCCGCCCCCCACACACACACCTTAAACCAGCTTATATTTCAACTCTTTCTTGGACTCGAACTCAAGTTCTGTCGAAGGGTCATGAGGACTCGAAACGTCAACTCTTTTCTTCTCCGCCGATAAACATAAGGATGTTATTCTTCAGTTATACAGAGCATTGGTGAGACCGCACCTCGAATACTGTGTGCAGTTTTGGTCTCCTTATCTAAGGAAGGATGTAAATGTATTGGAGGAGGTTCAGAGGAGGTTTACTAGATTGATACCTGGAATGAGTGGGCTGTCTTATGAGGAAAGGTTGGATAGACTGGGCTTGTTTCCACTGGAGTTTAGAAGAGTGAGGGGTGATTTGACTGAAGTATACAAGATCCTGAACAGCCTTGACAAGGTGGATGTGGAAAGGATGTTTCCTCCTGTGGGTGAGTCCAGAACGATGGGGCACTGTTTTAAAATTAGGGGTCACCCTTTTAGGACAGAGATGAGAAGAATTCTTTTTCTTTCTGAGAGTTGTGCCACTTTGGAGCTCTCTGCCTCAGAAGGTGGTGGAGGCGGGGTCATGGAATATTTTTAAGGCAGAGGTAGATAGATTCTTGTTAGGCAAGGGAATCAAAGGTTTTCGGGATGGGATTAGATGGGAATGTGGATATTGAAATGCAAGAAGATCAGCCATGATCTTATTGAATAGCAGAGCAGACTGGAGGGGCTGAATGGTCTACTTCCATTCCTATTTCTTATGTTCAAAGCTGAGTTAGGTAGATTTTTGATCATCAGGGAGTCATGGGTTACAGGGGCGATGTGGGGGTGGGGGTGGGGGTGGGGGTGGGGAGGTGGGTGTGGGGGTGCGGGTGGGGGTGGGGAGGGGTGGTGGGGGTGGGGGTTGGGGTGGGGGTGGGGGTGGGTGTGGGGAGGTGGGTGGGGGTAGACAGACAGGAAAGTGGAGTTCAGACCACAACCGGATCAGCCATGATCTGAATGATGGAGCAGGCCCAAGGGGCCGAATGGCCTATTCCTCCTTCTAATTCTTGTGTGTACGCCAACTCCTGTTCAATGTACATTTCCTACTGAGCTTTACAGAGGAAAATGAAACTCGAGAGTATAAGGCAATCAACAACTCAAAAGCCAAAGGTCTTTCAACAATCATTATATTTTTATATATAAACATTGCTACTGTTTCCCAGTAGTCCCCTGTTATTCTTCGCACTAACATGCTATCCCAATGGGAATCTGCATGACCTTTTAGAAGCAAGACTCTAGCAGCTTCATTTTTTTTTTAAAACTAACAAAACCACAAAAAGGCAGCAGAGAGATGTCAGAACCCAGGCAATGAAAAGCCTCTTCAGAGTTTTGACAGTGAGCTGTGAGGCGGCAGACATTCAGAAAGTCCATTGTTGGATTTTTTTTGTAAAGGTCTCCTAAAACATTAATGAGTCTCTTTGCTAAAGAGCGTTGAATGGTGGTTGCCTCATTAGTCACCGTTACTATGAAGGCCTGAACTTTTTTAACTTCGAGGAGATGAATGAACACAAGTCCCCCTGACATTTTTCGACGCTGTCAGAAGGTTTTATCTCTGCTCCTTGTTACTGGCATTTTTAGCTAAGGAAAACATTACCCCTGTGAAGAGGGGGTTTCTGTGTGCGAGTGGCGGAAGGAATTTTGGGGGGGGGGGGGTGGTGGTGGGGGAGGGTCGTTGATGGGAAGAAACGAAAGATTCAGGACATTTCTAAATGCTAGTGTTCCCATGGTGAATGTGATCCTTAAGCAAAACCATCAAAAACAAGACAAACAGAGTCTCTTAACCCCAAAACTGATTTTCACCGCGCAACTGATGGTGAAGGCGGCTGCTTGCCTCCCGTCTCACGCTGCCCATCGAGAAAGGGTCCTGCGTTTGCCCCAGCACAGTGCTCCAGGGGGGGCACCTTTAGCCCCAACCCATCCAGACTCAATCCCAATGGGAGTCCCAGTTAACATCCTATCCATCATCAGTGCATCCAATCGCATCCAGTGGGAGGCACACTTGATTGGATTGGCCATTCAAGTTAAAATGGCACTGGGTGGAAACAGATGGGGTGCAAATCAGGGGGTGTAAATTGGAGGGAGGGGTAAATTGGGGGGTAAATTGGGGGTGGTGTAAATTGGGAGGGTAAATCTGGGGGTGTAAATCAGGGGGGGGGGTGTAAATCGGGGGTAAATCAGGGGGTTAAATCTGGAGAGAGTGCAGAAGAGGTTTACAAGAATGGTTCCAGGGATGAGAAACTTCAGTTACAAAGATAGGTTGGAGAGATTCTCCTTGGAGAGGTGAAAGCTAAGAGGAGATTTGATAGAGATGTTCAAAATTATGAAGGGGCTGGACAGACTAGACAGGGAGAAACTGTTCCCGCCTGTAAAAGGGTCAAGAACAAGAGGGCACAGATTTAAAGTGATTTGCAAAAGAAGCAAGTGTAACATGAGAAAAAAGTTATTCACACAGCGAGTGGTTCGGGTCAGGAATGCACTGTCTGGAAGTGTGGGGGAGGCAGGTTCAATCGAGGCATTCAAGAGGGCATTAGATGATTATTTAAAAAGAAACAACGTGCAGGGGTACAGGGAAAATCAGATTTAAATCAGGTTGGGGATAAATTTAGGGTGTAAATTGGACAGTGTTTCGTTGCCATCACCTTCCTATGGGGTTGGTGAAGTTAGGTTTACCCCCATACGTTTGATCATTCTGTGTGAGGAAGAAGTCTCTGCCGTCCAACTTTACTTTTTGCTATGCTGTGCCTTCTCACTCTCCCTGCTCCGAATCAAGTACCTCCGTGCATTAAAGAGGTGAAGGAGTGCACATCACTGCGACAAATCTCACATTCCTTCCGATCGGATTTTAACGACAGTGTTAAAGAAACAGGAACATCATATCAAGCTGGCTGAGCTGGGATTACTGGGCCTGACAGAACAAGGTAACTAAATTAACGTGCACAGTTGACATGATAGGAGCTGCGAGTACTCCTGTTTAACAACTGTGTGTTCACTGCTGTTCATTCAGCTCCTGTGCACCTGTCACACCCGGTAACTTCTCGCTACCACTTCCAATGGCAATTGCGGCAATGCTCAGTGTCTTTCTAGAACCATTAACCCTCGCTGCGCTGTCAGGTTCCTGGCCTTCAACTTTCTCAAACCCCCTCTCGTCAGGCTCAACAGCAACTTGCATTTCTATAGCGCCGTTCATGGCCTCAGGACATCCAAAAGCACTTTACAGTCAATGAAGTACTTTTTGAAGTGTGGTCACTGTTGTAATGTAGGAAACAGGGCACCCAGTTTGTGCACAGCAAGATCCCACAAGCAGCAATGCGATACTGACCAGGTAATCTGTTTTGGCGATGTTGGTTGAGGGATAAGTATTGGTCCCAGGACACCAGGGAGAATTCCCCTGTTCTTCTCCCAAAGATCACCTGAGAGGGCGGACAGGGCCCTAATTTAATGTCTCTTGTTAATGCGGTGCCTCAGACAGTGCAGCATCCCCTCAGTATTGCACTGAGATCGAGGTCCTCAAGCCTGTGACCTCCTGACTCAGCGGTGGGCGTGCTACCCATAGTGACAGGGGAACAAACCCATGGCCTTTCTGATGGACGTTGACTTGGCATCTCAAACAAGTGATCCAGTTACCCATTAGAAATTAAGAGCCCACGATGCCTGTTTGAGGGGTTCTTAATATTAAATATTAAATATTAAAACAACCCTAAATCTGGCTGCAGCCAGTCAATGTCAAAAAGGAAATAGTAACTCTGCCAACTGTCTTAATCCTGACAGTCCACTGAATCATTAACATAATTAATACATTTATTCAGAAGCAACACCTTCATTTCAATCACTGGTATAACCATTAGACAAAGAATGGTTACTACATAACCAGAACAACTTGCTTAGTCATTTAAACTTGCTGACATGCTGGGCATGTCCAAAGCAACGTGAAGAAATCTGGGAACTGATATGAACTAATATTAATAATGTACAATGAGCTATTATCCAATTTTGCTGGATTAATTAATCCATACATTTACTTGTCACCATTTCCTACAGGGAGAACAGAGTTGGTTCATATATTGATTCTATAAATTACAACTGGTCCAACCAGGAGAACTGATTAGAGAGCGTCTCAAAAATCTTCATTCTACAACAATGCATTTATATAGCACCTTTAAGGTAGGAAAGCACCCCAAGGAGGCAAAACTAAATTAAAACCGAGGTATTTGGAGATATCTGGCAGCCTCCCTTGATTATCTCATTGGTATCGACCCCGTTTAATAACATCTCTCTGATGCGTCTTGGGACATTTTGCGAAATCTAAAGTTGCTTATTAAGTACACGGTGTTGTTTCTGAGATTTGAGGTCAGGTAACTTTTAAGCAGCATCTTAAAGGAGGACAGAGGTGTAGAGAGGTGGGTCTGGATTTTCCGTGCCTGCTGGTGTTGGGTGTGTTCTGTGGCGAGAAGGCCAGAAATCAGTTTCACGATATTGTGAAATCAGTTTGCGCTGGTGCGCTCCACCTGCGTTCCCCACTATCGACCATCGGGAACTTCACTGTAATACATCAGCACATCATTATTATGCCAGCCCACCAGAATCATCCTCCCCTCAACCCCTGATCCTCAATACACAGCAGCAGGAAAACAAGCCAACGTGTTTCACAACAAAAACAGAATTACCTGGAAAAACTCAGCAGGTCTGGCAGCATCGGCGGAGAAGAAGAGAGTTGACGTTTCGAGTCCTCATGACCCTTCGACAGAACTCAGTGGGTTGGAGGGGGAGGTTGGAGGGAGTGGGTTGGAGGGGGGAGGTTGGAGGGAGTGGGTTGGAGTGGGGAGGTTGGAGGGAGTGGGTTGGAGGGGAGAGGTTTGAGTGGGGAGGTTGGAGGAGGAAGTGGGTTGGAGGAGGGAGTGGGTTGGAGGGGGGAGGTTGGAGGGAGTGGGTTGGACGGGGGAGGTAGGAGGAGGGATTGGGTTGGAGGAGGGAGTGGGTTGGAGGAGGGAGTGGGTTGGAGGGGGAGGTTGGAGGGAGTGGGTTGGAGGGGGGAGTGGGTTGGAGGGAGTGGGTTGGAGGGGAGAGGTTGGAGGGAGTGGGTTGGAGTGGGGAGGTTGGAGGGAGTGGGTTGGAGGGGAGAGGTTGGAGTGGGGAGGTTGGAGGAGGAAGTGGGTTGGAGGAGGGAGTGGGTTGGAGGGGGGAGGTTGGAGGGAGTGGGTTGGACGGGGGAGGTAGGAGGAGGGATTGGGTTGGAGGAGGGAGTGGGTTGGAGGAGGGATTGGGTTGGAGGGGGAGGTTGGAGGGAGTGGGTTGGAGGGGGGAGTGGGTTGGAGGGAGTGGGTTGGAGGGGAGAGGTGGGAGGGAGTGGGTTGGAGGGGGGAGGTTGGAGGGAGTGGGTTGGAGGGGGAGGTTGGAGGGAGTGGGTTGGAGGGGGAGGTTGGAGGGAGTGGGTTGGAGGGGGGAGGTTGGAGGGAGTGAGTTGGAGTGGGGAGGTTGGAGGGAGTGGGTTGGAGGGGAGAGGTTGGAGTGGGGAGGTTGGAGGAGGAAGTGGGTTGGAGGAGGGAGTGGGTTGGAGGGGGAGGTTGGAGGGAGTGGGTTGGACGGGGGAGGTAGGAGGAGGGATTGGGTTGGAGGAGGGAGTGGGTTGGAGGAGGGAGTGGGTTGGAGGGGGAGGTTGGAGGGAGTGGGTTGGAGGGGGGAGTGGGTTGGAGGGAGTGGGTTGGAGGGGAGAGGTTGGAGGGAGTGGGTTGGAGGGGAGAGGTTGGAGTCGGGAGGTTGGAGGAGGGAGCGCGTTGGAGTGGTGTGGTTGAAGGGGGAGGTTAGAGGGGGGAGCGGGCTGGAGTGGGGGAGGTTGGATGGGGGAGGTTGGAGGGAGTGCGTTGGTGGGGGGAGGTTGGAGGGAGTGGGTCGGAGGGGGGAGGTTGGAGGGAGTGGATTGGAGGTGGGAGGTTGGAGGGAGTGAGTTGGAGGGGGGAGGTTGGAGGGGGAGGTTGGAGGGGGAGCAGGTTGGAGGGGGGAGGTTGGAGGGGGTAGGTTGGAGGGAGTGGATTGGAGAGGAGAGGTTGGAGGGAGTGGGTTGGAGGGAGGAGGTTGGAGGAGTAAGTCGGTTGGAGGGGGGAGGTTGGAGGGGGAGGTTTGAGGGGGAGCAGGTTGGAGGGGGGAGGTTGGAGGGGGGTAGGTTGGAGGGAGTGGATTGGAGGGGGGAGGTTGGAGGGAGTGGGTTGGAGGGAGGAGGTTGGAGGAGTAAGTCGGTTGGAGGGGGGAGGTTGGAGGGGGAGCGGGTTGGAGGGGGGAGGTTGGAAGGGGAGTTTGGAGGGGGGAGGTTGGATGGGGAGGTTGGAGGGGGGAGGTTGGAGGGGGGAGATTGGAGGGGGCTGGTTGGCCGGGAGCAGGTTGGAGGGGGGAGGTTGGAGGGGGAGTGGGCTCGAGGGGGGAGGTTGGAGAGGGAGGTTTGAGGGGGAGCAGGCTAGAATGGGGGAGGTTGGAGGGGGAGGTTGGAGGGAGTGGGTTGGAGGGGGCTTGGATGGAGCGCGTTGGAGTGTGGGGGTTGGAGGGGGAGGTTAGAGGGAGTGGGTTGGAGGTGGGACGTTGGAGGGAGTGGGTTGGAGAGGGGAGGTTGGAGTGGGGAGGTTGGAGGGGGAGCGGGTTGGAGAGGGGAGGTAGGAGGAGTGTGCGCTTTGGGAGGGGGGAGGTTGGAAGGGGGAGTGGGCTGGAGGCGGGAGGTTGGAGGGAGGAGGTTGAAGGGTGTGGGTTGGAGGGGGGAGGTTGGAGTGGGGAGGTTGGAGGAGGGAGCAAGTTGGAGGGGGGAGGTTGGAGCGGGGAGTTTGGAGGGGGAGGTTGGAGAGGGGAGGTTGCGGGGGAGTAGGTTGGCTGGGGGAGGTTGGAGGAGTGTGCGCTTAGGGAGGGGGGAGGTTGGAGGGGGAGGTTGGAGGAGAGAGCGGGTTGGAGGGGGGAGGTTGGAGGGAGTGGGTTGGAGGGGGAAGGTTGGAGGGGGAGCGGGTTGGAGGGGGGAGCAGGTTGGAGGGGGGAGGTTGGAGGGGGAGGTTGGAGGAGAGAGCGGGTTGGAGGGGGGAGGTTGGAGGGAGTGGGTTGGAGGGGGAAGGTTGGAGGGGGAGCGGGTTGGAGGGGGAGCAGGTTGGAGGGGGAGGTTGGAGGGGGGAGGATGGAGGGGGGAGGTTGGAGGGGGAGGATGGAGGGGGAGATTGGAGGGGGAGGATGGAGGGAGGAGGTTGGAGGGGGAGGATGGAGGGGGAGGTTGGAGGGGGAGGATGAAGGGAGGAGGTTGGAGGGGGAGGATGGAGGGGAGAGGTTGGAGGGGGAGGATGGAGGGGGAAGGTTGGAAGGGGGAGTGGGCTGGAGGTGGGAGGTTGGAGGGGGAGGTTGAAGGGTGTGGGTTGGAGGGGGCTTGGAGGGAGTGGGTTGGAGAGGGGAGGTTGGAGTGGGGAGGTTGGAGTGGGGAGGTTGAAGGAGGGAGCAGGTTGGAGGGGGGAGGTTGGGGGGAAGGTTGGAGGGGAGGTTGGAGGGGGGAGTGGGCTGGAGGGGGGAGGTTGGAGAGGGGAGGTTAGAGGGGGAGGTTGGAGGAGGGAGCGGGTTGGAGGGGGGAGCAGGTTGGAGGGGGAGGTTGGAGGGGGAGGTTGGGGGGAGTGGGTTGGAGGGGGGAGGTTGGAAGGGGGAGCAGGATGGAGGGGGGAGCAGGTTGGAGGGGGGAGGTTGGAGCGGGGAGTTTGGAGGGGGGAGGATGGAGCGGGAGGTTGGAAGGGGAGGATGGAGGGAGGAGGTTGGAGGGGGGAGGATGGAGGGAGGAGTTTGGAGGGGAGGATGGAGGGGGAGGTTGGAGGGGGAGGATGGAGGGGGGAGGTTGGAGGATGGAGGGAAGAGGTTGGAGGGGGAGGATGGAGGGGGGAGGTTGGAGGGGGAGGATGGAGGGGGAGGTTGGAGGGGGAGGATGGAGGGAGGAGGTTGGAGGGGGAGGATGGAGGGGGTGTTTGGAGGGAGGAGGTTGGAGGGAGGAGGTTGGAGGGGGAGGATGGAGGGGGAGGGTGGAGTGGGGAGCAGATTGGAGGGGGGAGGATGGAGGGGCAGGTTGGAGGATGGAGGGAAGAGGTTGGGGGGGAGGTTGGAGGGGGGAGGATGGAGGGGGGAGGATGGAGGGGGGAGGTTGGAGGGGGGAGCAGTGCTCCGAGCTTGAGGTAATCTCAATATCAGTTGAAATGATTCACCAGCAGCAACAATTCACCTCCTGTGACCTTGTGCAGTGAGAAGAAGTGTCTGGGGCAACAGACAACCCATTGTGGGTGCTTGGTGGGCCAGCCGGAGGTCCATTCGTTTCGGCAGGACTGGACAATCCCGGCAGTGGGCAGGGCTGGACAATCCCGGCAGCGGGCAGGACTGGACAATCCCGGCAGCGGGCAGGGCTGGACAATCCCGGCAGCGGGCAGGGCTGGGCAATCCCGGCAGCGGACAGGACTGGACAATCCCGGCAGCGGGCAGGGCTGGACAGTCCCGGCAGCGGGCAGGGCTGGACAATCCCGGCAGTGGGCAGGGCTGGACAGTCCCGGCAGTGGGCAGGGCTGGACAGTCCTGGCAGCGGACAGGACTGGACAATCCCGGCAGCGGACAGGACTGGATAATCCTGGCAGCGGGCAGGACTGGACAATCCCGGCAGCGGGCAGGACTGGACAATCCCGGCAGCGGGCAGGACTGGACAATCCCGACAGCGGGCAAGGCTGGACAATCCTGGCAGCGGACAGGACTGGACAATCCCATCCCATGTTTCCAGGAGATTGAAAGGAAGGATTTTCAGCATGAACATATTGCCAAACTGTAACTCTATAGGGATGTGAGGTGCAAGGATTGTCCAGGAGAACATTAGAAGAGATGAGTCTGGAGGGTTCAGCGATGGATGGGGGGCAAGGTTGGAGTTGAGTGATATTACGGAGGGTTAAAAAAAAGAGAGAGGAAACGGCAGTGCCTTCAGGAGTGCACCAGACCTGTGAGGGACACTCTTCTGAAAGTGGATTTTAAAGAAAAAGCAGCTGATTAGTGAGTAAATCCTGGGAGCAGACTCGGAGGGAGGAGCACCGGAGCGGTGGGTATAAATCTAGTTTACCTCGGGGATTGGTGGCCTTGTCTCCAGGGAGCAGACTGGGAGGGAGGATCACCGGAGCGGTGACCTCGGGGCACAGAGTAACTGAAGCCAAAACTGAAAAAGTGACATCACAGGAAAGCTGTGACCTGATTGGTTGGTAGGAAATCTGCACCAAATTTGACAAACAAACATTGCAAAGCTAATTAATAAATTAATTATCTAAGTAGAGATGACTGGGCAGGTGATGTGCTGAAGCTGTATGATGTGGGAGCTGGCAGATCCCATTGCAAGCCGCAGTGACCACATCTGCAGCAAGTGTTGGTTGCTGGAGGAATTCCGGCTCAAAATTGATGAGCTGGAGTCCGAGCTCCAGACGCTGCGGCACATCCGGGAGGGGGCTTTGTATCAGGGGTGGTCACACCCGGTAGATTAAGTACCTCAAGTCCGGTCAGTGGTCAGCGTCAGCAGGGTGTGACTGCAAGTGAGGCAGGTAGAGGGATCCTGAGTTCAGGAACAGAGCAGCCTCAGCTCTTGACCTTGTCCAACAGGTACGAGGTACTTGCTCCCTGTGTGGATGAGGAACAGGGCTGTAGGGAGGATGAGCCAGCTGACCACAGCACCGTGGCACAGGAGACCATTCAAGAGGGGGGAGCAAAAAGACGTGGTAGTTGTAGGGGATACTAATAAGGGGAATTGATAGCTTCCTTTGTAAGCAGGATCGAGAGTCCCGCATGGCATGTTGCCTGCCCGGGTACCAGGGTGAGCGACATCTCTGATCGGCTTGAAAGGATATTAGAGAGGGAGGGGAGGATCCAGTTGTTGTGGTCCACATCGGGACAAATAACAAAGGTAAGACTAGGAAAGAGGACTTGTTTGGGGATTATCAGGAAGTAGGAACTAAATTAAAGAACAGGTCCTCAAGCGTTATAATCTCCGGATTACTACCCGAGCCACGTGCAAATGGGCATAGGGATGCAAGAATAAAGGATGTAAACATGTGGCTAAAGGAGTGATGCGGGAAAGAGGGGTTCCATTTCGTAGGGCACTGGCATCAGTATTGGAACAGGAGGGTTCTGCACCATTGGGACAGTCTCCACCTGAACCGACCTGGGACCAATGTTCTAGCGAAAAGGGTAAATAGGGTGGTCAACAGGACTTTAAACTAGAAAGTGGGGGGGTGGAGGGAAGGGTAAAACTCCAAGAAGTATGACTAATGGGAAACAAAGCAGCAGGTTAGCATGTGGGGGGTGGATTCAACTTCATGGAAAATAATGAAAAAACTGAAAAGAAAGGAGAGCCCAGGAGAGGCTATTAAAGTCTCCAGAACACAAAATAGGACAGAGTGTTTGGAAAGGGCTAGGAATCTAACTTCAAACACATCAGATAAAGGGACGACAATGAGAAAGGGGATGGGAAATACAGGACTGAAGGTATTGTATCTAAATGCACGCAGTATATGAAATAAGGTAAATGAGCTTGTGACAGACTGAAATTGGCAGGTATGATGTGGTGGGCATCACGGAGACATGGCTGCAAGGGGATCAGGACTGGGAGCTAAATATCCAAGGATATACATCCTATTGAAAAGATAGGCAGGTTGGCAGAGGGGGTGGGGTTGCTTTGTTAGTAAGAAATGAAATTAAATCAATATCAGGAAATGAAGTAGGGTCAGATGATGTAGAATCTGTGGGGGTAGAGTTGAGGAACCGCAAAGGTAAAAAAACCATAATGGACGTTATGTACAGGCCTCCGAACAGTAGTCAGGATGTGGGGCATAAGATACACCAGGAGGTAGAAAAAGCGTGTAAGAAAGGCAAGGTTACAGTGATCATGGGGGATTTCAATATGCAGGTAGAACGGGAAAATCAGGTTGGTAGTGGATCCCAAGAAAAGGAATTTGTGGAATGTCTATGACATGGTTTTTTTGGAGCAGCTTGTGGTGGAACCCACTAGGGAACAGGCAATTCTAGATTTAGTGATGTGTAATGAGGCAGATTTGATAAGGAGCTTAAGGTGAAGGAACCCTTAGGAGGAAGTGACCATAATATGATAGAATTTACCCTGCAATTTGAGAGGAAAAGCTGGAATCAGATGTAACGGTATTACAGTTGAATAAAGGCAACTACAGAGGCATGAGGGAGGAGCTGGCCAGAATTGACTGGGAGATGAGCCTAGCAGGAAAGACAGTGGAACAGCAATGGCAGGAGTTTCTGGGAGTAATTTGGGAGACACAGCAAAAATTCATCCCTAGGAAGAAGAAGCATACTAAAGGGAGGACGAGGTAACCATGGCTGACAAGGGAAGTCAGGGACAGCATAAAAGCTAAAGAGAAAGCATACAATGCGGTGAAGAGCACTGGGAAACCGGGGGATTGGGAAGTCTACAAAGACCAACAGAGGACAACTAAAAAAGAAATAAGGAGGGAGAAGATTAAATATGAGGGTAAACTAGCCAGTAATATAAAAGAAGATTGCAAGAGTTTTTTTAGATATATAAAGGGTAAGAGAGAGGCAAAAGTGGACATTGGGTCACTGGAAAATGATGCTGGAGAAGTAGTAGTGGGGAACAAAGAAATGGCGGAGGAACTGAATAGGTACTTTGCGTCAGTCTTCACAGTGGAAGACACAAGTAACATCCCCAAAGTTCAAGAGAGTCGGGGGGGCAGAGGTGAGTATGGTGGCCATTACCAAGGAGAAGGTGCTAGGAAAACTGAAAGGTCTGAAGGTGGATAAATCACCTGGACCAGATGGATTACACCCCAGAGTTCTGAAGGAGATAGCTGAAGAGACAGTGGAGGCGTTAGTGGTGATCTTTCAGGAATCACTGGAGTTAGGGAGGGTTCCAGAGGACTGGAAAATCGCTAATGTAACCCCCTGTTTAAGAAGGGAGGCAAAAGACGGGAAATTACAGGCCGATTAGCCTGACCTCAGGTCGTTGTTAAGATTTTAGAGTCCATTATTAAGGATGAGATTTCAGAATACTTGGAAGTGCATGGTAAAATCGGGCAAAGTCAGCATGGTTTCATCAAGGGGAGGTCATGCCTGACAAATCTGTTAGAATTCTTTGAGGAGGTAATGAGTAGGTTAGACAAAGGAAAGCCAATGGATGTTATCTACTTGCAGTTCCAGAAGGCCTTTGACAAGGTGCCGCACAGGAGGCTGCTCAGTAAGATAAGAGCCCATGGTTTTAGAGGCAAGGTACTAGCATGGATAGAAGATTGGCTGTCTGGCAGGAGGCAGAGAGTGGGGATAAGGGGGTCCTTCTCAGGATGGCGGCCGGTGACTAGTGGAGTTCCGCAGGGGTCAGTGTTGGGACCACAACTTTTCACTTTATACATTAATGATCTAGATGAAGGAACTGAGGGCATCCTGGCTAAGTTTGCAGATGATACAAAGATAGGTGGAGGGACAGGTAGTATTGAGGAGGCGGGGAGGCTGCAGAAGGATTTGGACAGGTTAGGAGAATGGGCAAAGAAGTGGCAGATGGAATACAACGTGGGGAAGTGTGAGGTCATGCACTTTGGGAGGAAGAATAGAGGCATAGACTATTTTCTAAATGGGGAGAGAATTCAGAAATCTGGAGTGCAAAGGGACTTGGGAGTCCTAGTCCAGGATTCTCTTAAGGTTAACTTGCAGGTTGAGTCGGTAGTTAGGAAGGCAAATGCAATGTTGGCATTTATTTCGAGAGGACTAAAATATAAAAGCAGGGATGTGCTGCTGAGGCTTTATAAGGCTCTGGTCAGACCACATTTAGAATATTGTGAGCAATTCTGGGCCCCGTATCTCAGGAAGGATGTTCTGGCCCTGGAGAGGGTCCAGAGGAGGTTCACGAGAATGATTCCAGGAATGAAAGGCTTAACATTATGAAGAACGTTAGAGGACTCTGGGTCTATACTCGATGGAGTTTAGAAGGATGAGGGGGGATCTGATTGAAACTTACAGAATACTGAAAGGCCTGGATAGAGTGGACGTGGGGAAGATGTTTCCATTAGTAGGAGAGACTAGGACCCGAGGGCACAGCCTCAGAGTAAAGGGAAGACCTTTTAGAACAGAGATGAGGAGAAACGTCTTTACCCAGAGAGTGGTGAATCTATGGAATTCATTGCCACGGAAGGCTGTAGAGGCCAGGTCATTGAGTGTATTTAAGACCGAGATAGATAGGTTCTTGATTGGTAAGGGGATCACAGGTTACAGGGAGAAGGCAGGAGAATGGGGTTGAGAAACTTATCAGCCATGATTGAATGGTGGAGCAGACTCGATGGGCCGAATGGCCTAATTTCTGCTCCTATGTCTTATGGTCTTATGCTTATAAACAGGTGATCTTGGTGGTGTGGAGGTTATGAGGCTAGAAACTCAGCTCAGGGTGAATGAGGAAGCCTGGGTTACAAATCATCTGGGTTGAGGCCCAGACAGGGATCAGGAAGAGATGGCGCTGGGAAATGATGAAATTCCTGCTTGGAACGGGAGCTGTGATGATGTAGAACAGGAAACCAATTGGGATTTAACTGCAACAGTCCCTCTGATCAAGAACCCCTGGGCACTTTCACTGTCCCCAGGCCCACAAAGAGCTGAGGGGACAGAGGATACTGACAACTCCCCATCACTCCTTCAGGAGAAATCAGAAGCAAATAAATCAGAACACGTTACCCTCCACACTAATCCTGCTCGCCTTAAACTGACTGTGTCCACCAATTACCCAGCAGATAAATGGCAGCTGTCGAGAACCAAACCATCAGCCAACGCTGTGTTATCAGCAACCAGTTTACACAGGAGGTGTCAAAATACATCTTTGTCATCCAGCCTTAAAGAAAGCCCTTTGTAAGATCAAACAGCGCTGGTAACACGGTTAAACACTATCAGAAAAAAAATGGTACCTTGTCAATTCCTGTTAGACATCCCCGCTAGACAGAGGTAATCTCGAAAGCAGGTGTGTCTGTGTGGAAATGACTGACCTTCTCATAGAGAAACAAAAAGCCTCCTGCACCCTGGGGAGATTCACAAGCTTCACCCAACAGCCCCCCCTCCGCAGCCCCAAAACCAGCCCCCCCAAACCCCACCCCACGTATCAACTCTTTCCAGCCGGATCATCCACTGAAATAAAACCAAAATACTGTAGATGCTGGACATCTGAAATAGAAATAAAAACAGAAGGTGCTGGAAATATATCACCGTTCCTTCACTGTCGCTGGGTCAAAATCCTGGTGCTCCCTCCCTAACAGCACTGTGGGTGTACCTATACCACATGGACTGCAGCGGTTCAAGAAGGCAGCTCACCACCACCTTCTCAAGGGCAACTAGGGATGGGCAATAAATGCTGGCCCAGCCAGCGACACCCACATCCTGTAAGTGAATAAGTTTAAAGAAACAGTGACTGGGATTTCCCAGAGATAAAAACAAAAAAAACTGCGGATGCTGGAAATCCAAAACAAAAACAGAATTACCTGGAAAAACTCAGCAGGTCTGGCAGCATCGGCGGAGAAGAAAAGAGTTGACGTTTCGAGTCCTCATGACCCTTCGACAGAAGGGTCGAAGGGTCATGAGGGTCATGAGGACTCGAAACGTCAACTCTTTTCTTCTCCGCTGATGCTGCCAGACCTGCTGAGTTTTTCCAGGTAATTCTGTTTTTGACTGGGATTTCCCAGTCCGGCCTGCAGCAGGAATCCTAGTGGGCGAGATGGAAAATTTGACGGACGAGTAAAAGGTCCATTGGCTTCGGGTGGGAATTTCGGGGGGGACTGGAAAATCCCAGCCAGAGTTCAAAGTTTCAAAAAAGGGAGGTGGGCGGGCGGATGGGGTTTATGCTGCTGAACGGGGAGGGGGGAGGGGTGTCGGGAGGGAGTGGGGGGTTGGGGGGGTGGGGGGTGCGGGAGAATAAAAGGGAAGGGCTGGGATGGGTCAGAGGGCAGGAGAGATTAAACGACAAGGACGTCATGAGAGAAAAGGCAAAGGGAGTGATAATGGTTGTAGTGAAGAAACAAAGCATTGGACCAGAGTGAGCGTAAATGGCAGAATAATAGGCAGGTCTGTCAGAAAACAAAAACGTGGAAAAGAGGGTTGAGACTAGCACATGGCAAAAAAAAGCTCTCTAACAATACCCCAGCTTCCAATGACCCAGTCAGTGTGAGTGCTTGCACCCGTCAGTCAAGGCACCGAGACGCTGAACACCTCTTACTGCTTTGGGGAGTGAGCTCTGCAGATAAATGGGGGCCAGCGCAGTGGAGGGGGCGGTGAAGAGTGTACGTGCACACATCTTTGCATGTTGGTGGGTAAGGGTGTAGGAAAAAGTCCACGTGACCCTTAGCTTTACAAACAGAGGCACTGAGTTCAAAAGCAAGGAAATTAAATCTTTATAAAGCACTGGTTAGTCCCTCGGCTGGAATACTGCGTTCAGAATCTGGGCACTGAAATTGAGGGAGGACGTTAAAGGTTTGGAGAGGTCGGAGACGGGATTTTACTGCAGTGGGGCCCAGGGATGAGGGAATTCAGTTAATGTGGAGAGACTGGAGAAACTGGGATTGTTCCCACCGAGCTCTGAAGGTTAAAAGGAGATGTGATATGGGGTTTTCAAAATCATGAAGGGCTTTATTGGAGTAGGTAAAGAGAAATTATTTCTAGTGACGGAATGGATGTTAACCAGAGGTCACAGATTTAAGGTCATTGGCAGAAGAGAGTGGACGATGTGGAGAATGTCCTTCTGCAGCAAGTGGTTGTGATCTGGAATGCACTGCCCAAAGGAAACTGGAAGCAGAGCCAGTAACATCATTCAAAAGAGAATTGGATAAACACTTAAAAGAGGAGAAAATTTGCAGGGCTATGGGGAACGAGCAGGGGGACTGGGACTAATTGGATAGCCCTTTCAAAGAGCTGGCACAGGCACAATGGGCCGAAAGGCCTCCTTCCACGTTCCATCGTTCTAGAATTTTGCTCCTTTTCGATTGCACCTTGGACACGTTTACTAAGAGGTGCATCAGAGGGGAGGGGGAGAGGAAGGTTTGCCTGGGGATGGGAGGGGAGGCAGGGTTGGGGTGGAGGGGAGAAGACAGGACGAAAGAAAGAGGCTGAGGAAGGGGTGGGGGTGGAAGTGGGAGGGGTAGGTGTCGAGGGGAAAGTTCCCTACCATTTAAATTGGCTGTCACTCCAGTAGCTCTACCCCCAGCACAGCCCACATCCTGTGCAGAGTCACTGTGACAACGTCCCTCTGCTCAAGGCCTCATTACCCCAATTGTAAATCAGTCAGCGCAGGAAATACAATCTTAATTAACTTTCTGTCCAGTCTCTTGTTCTTCAAGCTGAGGAGTTTCAGTGCTGGGGTAAAGGAAATACATTTGCACATTGCTGAGCCCAGAGTCAGGGCTCCCAGCAGAGGGCACGGGGCTTGGGTTCAAAGGGTGAGGTCATGGCACTGTGTGCGTTAACCCCCCTCTGACCTTATTACACATGTGATTCCCAAACCCAACAGCTCTTTGTTGGCATGTTAACCAAGGTGACACCCTGGCACCAATTGGTGTGGGATGATGACTGGATTCATGCTGTGGATTTGCAGCTATTAGACACCTGATTGACAGCATCGGAGAACTGGCGCTAGAGTATGAATTAGTCCTTCAGTCTTATAGAGTCATGCCTGAGTCATTATGCCACAGAAGGAGGCCATTCGGCCCATTGAGTCCATGTCAGTTCTTCGTATGGATTAATCCAGTCAGTCCCGCTCCCCCCGCCCTGTCCCCATAGCCCCTGCAAGTTTATTCCCCTCAGCTGCCCATCCCAATTTCCTCTTGAAATCATTCATCGTCTCCGCTTCCACCCCCATCGTGGGCAGCGAGTTCCAGGTCAGTACCACTCGCTGCGTAAAACTGTTCTTCCCCACACCCCCACCCCCACCCCCCCCCCCCAACCCCGCTGTATCTCTCACCCCAAACCTTAAACCTATGTCTGCCCTCCTGCCCCCCACCCCCGAGTCCTTCCACCTCCAGCCAATGGGAACAGCTTTTCTTTCTCTACCTAACCTAAACCACTCATAATCTTGTCCACCTCTGTCAGATCCCCCCCTACCCCCCCACCCCCACCCCCCTCAATCTCCACCTACACTCAATGTTGCTGGGCAGATCGAGAGAAACTATTTCCTGCATTGCGGGGGAGGGTTGGGGGAATCTAGAATCTTAAAACTTGAAACTTTAGAGAAATAATGCAGTTGCTGGAAATCTAAAATAAAGACAAGGCCGTTGACCTTGAATGTTGGGTGGGATTTATCCGGACGATGGGCTTCTTGCCCACTGACTGGGCAGCTGGTGAGTTCCCTGGTGGGAATCCCACCCATTTTAAGTGCCAATCAGCCACTTTAACTGACCAGCGGTGGGCTTTCCCTGGGATCAAGGACCCTGGAGGCTGGGGGGTGGGTGGGGTGTGGTTTGGAAATCCCGCTGGTAAAGCACCCATCCTGGACCAGCGGGAGACCCAGGTCACAGGTGAGTGTGGGATGGGGGCCACTGGCTGCGGGCTTGTGAGGGCTGAAGGCGGGGGGGCAGTTGGCAGCCGGGAGCTGGATTTCAGTACCCCCACCAACACCCACCCCCACCACCCCCACCTCCTGACGCCAGGTCCCTCGATCAGGCACTGAATGTGTCACAATGAGGAACCCCTTCCTCCCCTGCTCTTCCCCCACCCCAAAGCCTGTAAACAAACAGGGCAGGGTATTGACATTCTTTAGTGGGCATTAATTGCCCTCTTGAGGGTGTCACTTGGCGTCCATGAGCTGTCCAGCCCCAGCCTTCACTGGGTCTGAAGTGGGAAGGTGCCCTCTGGCCTGATTAAATACCCCCTGCCCCCAAACTCACCTCAGGGACGGAGGTTACGTTCTGCCCGTTCACTCCGACTCTGTCTCCACAGCTGCAGTCTGACCTGCTGAGTATTTCCGACATTTTCTGATTTTATTCAAGCTTCAGATTCAAGCCAGGCCGTCCAGGGGTGAGGTCAGGAATCACTTTTCTCACACTAAGGATAATTGGAGATTTGGAAATCTCTCCCCCAGTAGCTTCTCGAGGCTAAGGGTCAACTGAAAATTCCAAGGGTTGCTGTGGTGTGAGGGCATTGAGGGATACGGACTGGTCATAAGTAAATGGAGTTTAGAAAAAGGATCAACCACAATCTAATTTAATGGTGCAGCAGGCTTGAGGGGCTGAATGGCCGTATCCTATCCCTATGTAATTTATAGTGTATACGTATCAGTGAAGTCCACCGTCAATCTTTTCTCCAGGTTATAGAGAATACATTTCTCTAACCTTTCTTTATTGGTTACCTTCTGCACATTAACACACTTCTGGCCACTGACCCCAGCTGTGCTGGCACAGGCAGGGTGGGCTGAATAGTCTCCTGTGCTGACTGGCTTTGAGATGTTATGTGGCCCGGTGTGAAGTTTTGCCTGGTAACGTTTCTGCGGGGGGCCTTGGGGATGTTTCACCGAATTAAAGGCACAATATAAATGCCAGTTGCTATTGCTGTTTGCTGTTGACCAGATTGCTTCAGTCTGCCGAGGCAATTTCAGTTCTGAGCAATATGAGGAGCTGATTCTTTTACTGATGTGCGGTTTGGGGATAGGCTGGATGGAGCAGATGTTTTTTTTTTTCCTGGCACTCCCTTTGTGTGGACTTTTCTCAGTTTCAATCACTGTCCAATTGTAAAACAGATCCAAGTCCCTCTGCAGTTAACTCCATCTTCCATCTCCCCTACACTGCATTTAATAGTCTCCTTAATCATCCCAGTGCAATATGATAAAAGCTGGAGACTGGCATTTATACAGCACTTTTCATGACCTCAGGGTGTCCCTGAGCGATTTACAGCCAAATAAACTCTTTTATGAGGTGCAGTCACTGACGTAATGTGGGAAACATGGCAGCCAATTGGTGCACAGCAAGATCCCATAAGTAGCAATGAGGCAATATCCAGATAATCTGTGATGCTGGTTGAGGGAAAAATATTGATGAGGATACCAGGGAACACCCTCTTGCTCCTCTTTGAATAGTGGCCATGGGACCTTTCACATCTACTTAAGAGGCCAAACAGGCCCTCAGTTTAATGTTTTACCTGGTAGACAGCACCACCAACAGTACAGCACTCCTTCAGTACTGCACCGGAGTTTTTAAATTCATTCACAGGATGTGGGCATCACTGGCTAGACCAGCATTTATTGCCCGTCCCTAACTGCCCTTGAGAAGGTGGTGGTGAGCTGCCTTCTTGAACTGCTGCAGTTCATGTGGTGTAGGTACACCCACTGAGAATACTACCCATTGAGAATACAACCCACTGAGAATACTACGCACTGAGAATACTGCCCACTGAGAATACTACGCACTGAGAATACTGCCCACTGATAATACAACCCACTGAGAATACTGCCCACTGAGAATTCTACCCACTGAGAATACTACTCACTGTGAATACTACCCACTGAGAATACTACCCATTGAGAATACAACCCACTGAGAATACTACGCACTGAGAATACTGCCCACTGATAATACAACCCACTGAGAATACTGCCCACTGAGAATTCTACCCACTGAGAATACTACTCACTGTGAATACTACCCACTGAGAATACTACCCATTGAGAATACAACCCACTGAGAATACTACGCACTGAGAATACTGCCCACTGAGAATACAACCCACTGAGAATACTGCCCACTGAGAATACTACCCACTGAGAATACTGCCCACTGAGAATACTACCCACTAAGAATACTGCCCACTGAGAATACTACCCACTGAGAATACTACTCACTGTGAATACTACCCACTGAGAATACTACTCACTGAGAATACTACCCACTGAGAATACTACCCACTGAGAATACTACTCACTGAGAATACTACCCACTGAGAATACTGCCCACTGAGAATACTACTCACTGAGAATACTACCTACTGAGAATGCTACCCACAGAGAATACTACCCACTGAGAATACTGCCCACTGAGAATACTACCCACTGAGAATACTGCCCACTGCCCACATTCCTGAGCTGTAAAGGGATGATTTCTGCCCCAGGCTCGACACACTTTGATACTTCTTTGTGTTTAACAGCAGGCGAGTTGGGCAATGTACAACACTGGGTGGCATGTCTTCCTGTGATTGGACAAAGAACATTTAGTCATGAGTCTGGTGGGCTAATGACCTATAGCCACCGCTTAGAAGAAATCTGGTCACACCTCTACCACCTAGAAGGACAAGGGCAGCAGACACATGGGAACACCACTACCTGGAAGATCCCCTCCAAGTCACCCACCATCCTGACTTGGAAATATATTGCCGTTCCTTCACTGTCGCTGGGTCAAAATCCTGGAGCTCCCTCCCTAACAGCACTGTGGGTGTACCTACACCACATGGACTGCAGCGGTTCAAGAAGGCAGCTCACCACCACCTTCTCAAGGGCAATTAGTGGCTGGTAATAAATGCTGTCCCAGCCAGCGACACCCACATCCCACGAATGAATTTTTAAAAATTTGGCAGTGAGACCAGTCATGGATTGGAACATCAATTAAATGGACAAGCCTTTTCCAGAGAGTGGGTTCAAGGGGTCCGAGAAAGAGTTAGTTAGTCCCAGCTCCACTGATCTCTGCAACCCTGTACACACTGCATCCATACCCACCATGCCCATACCCACCATACCCATAACCACTGCATCCATACTCACTGTACCCGTACCCATCGTACCCATACCCACTGTGCCCCCATACTGACCGTAGCCCCATACTGACCACACCCCCATACTGAGCGTACCCCCCATACTGACCGCACCCCCATACTGACGATACCCATACCCACTGTGCCCCCATACTGACCACACCCCCATACTGACGATACCCATACCCACTGTGCCCCCATACTGACCGCACCCCCATACTGACCGCACCCCCATACCGACCACACCCCCATACTGATCGTACCCATACCCACTGTGCCCCCATACTGACCGCACCCCCATACTGTCTGCACCCCCATACTGACCACACCCCCATACTGACCGCACCCCCATACTGACCATACCCATACCCACCGTGCCCCCATACTGACCGCACCCCCATACTGACCGTACCCATACCCACCGTGCCCCCATACTGACCACACCCCCATACTGACCACACCCCCATACTGACCATACCCATACCCACCGTGCCCCCATACTGACCGCACCCCCATACTGACCGCACCCCCATACTGACCATACCCATACCCACTGTGCCCCCATATTGACTGCACCCCCATACTGACCATGCCCATAACTACTGTACCTCCATACTAACCACACCCCTATACCCACTGTATCCCCATTCCCACTGTACCCCCAAACCCACTGCACCTCCATACCCACTGCACCCATAATCACTGTACCCCCATACCCATCTCAGTCCCATACCCACTCTACCTCCAGCTGTGCTGCATCCCCATACCCATCTCCTGCCTACGCCCCTTGGTTCCCTCTCTTCGTCTGCATTGTTGGAGACATCATAAAATTAAAGAGTTCTGGAGGTGGCCATTCGACCCATCATGCATGTACTGGCTCTTTAAAAGAGCTATCCAATTAGTCCTGCTACCCCTGCTCTTTCCCCATAACCCTGTAAATTTTCCTTCACAAGTATTTATCTAATTTATCTAAAATTCCTATTGAATCTCCTTCCTCTGCCCTTTCAGGCAGCGTGTTCCAGATCCCAACAAACCAAAAAAAAAAAAAATCCTCCTCACTTCCTCTCTGGTCCTTTTGTCAATTATCTTAAATCTGTCTCCTCTCATTACTGACCCTCCTTCCAGTGGGCACCGTTGTGCCTCAATATTAAAAACTTCCTCCTGATATAATACAGGGGGAGCCCAGGAGGAAAGCAGCTAAAAATAGAGGCAATACTCGTGGAAAAAGGAAAATCAACACCTTCTTGTTTTAATCGTCACTGATTTCTGAGCACACGATCTGTTTCGAGTTGATAAGTGCTTGCCTTCTTATCAAAATGTCTATAATCTGGATATTGATGCATCTAACTGGTAAATCCTCATCTCATTTAATCAACTAGTCTGAGGTTAAAGTGCATCAGAAACAGCAAATACCCTTTGAAGGAAATAGATTCAGAACGTTGAAGAAGGAGTCAGGGGCTTGGTTTTTTTTTCCCCTTTGTTCTTTTGTGGGATGAGGGCATCACTTGTTGCCTGTCCCTAACTGCCCTTGAACTGAGTGGCTTGCTTGTCCATTTCAGGGGGCAGTTAAGAGTTGACCACATTGCTGTGGGTCTGGAGTCACATGCAGGCCAGACCAGGTAAGGAAGGAAGATTTCCTTCCCTAAAGGACATTAGTGAATCAGATGGATTTTTACAAGAATCGATGATAGCTTCACGGTCATTACTGAGGCTGGCTTTCAATTCCAGATTTTATTAAGTGAATTTAAATCCCATCAGCTGCTGTGGTGGGATTTGAACCCGTGTCCCCAGAGCGTTAGCCTGGGCCCCTGGATTACTGGGGCAGACATGACCACTAAACCACCATCTCACCTTTGATAGAGTCACACACCCTCAGCACTGGGAATGTAGGGATAGTAACACCTTCAACAACAACTTGCATTTAAGTGAGTAGCACCTTTAATATAGATTTGGCCCATTAACACAGCTCATTATAGGAGTGAATGAGAGGAAACTGGGTCCGTTGGGACTGTCCGAAATGGGAGTGAATGGGAAGGGGTTGGGTGCACTGGGACTGGCCAGAGCAGGAATATGATAAAAACAAAAAAAACTGCGGATGCTGGAAATCCAAAACAAAAACAGAATTACCTGGAAAAACTCAGCAGGTCTGGCACTCGAACTCAAGTTCTGTCGAAGGGTCATGAGGACTCGAAACGTCAACTCTTTTCTTCTCCGCCAATGCTGCCAGGAATATGATACTTGTGTCTGACCAGTGGATAGAATGGTGAGCTGTGCTTGATTAATAAACCTCAGGGAGCATAGCAAAGCAGTATATACTAACAGGCAGAGTTAGTGGAAATCTCAAGGGTGACTCTCGCATGAATCTGTGCTGGCAGATCTCCAATAAACTCCATTGATATGCAAATATGTGAGCCTGGATCATTCCCAGAGTTTGTTTGCATCCTTTAATGGGACAATATTTTACTCATAAATGCAGGCAAAGACTTAGTGATGTTTCACCACCAATTATTCAAGCCTTAGTCATGGTTCAGTGAATCTTCAAAGCTTTAGGAAATGTGGGAATGTGCAGAAGGCTGAAACTCCTGCTTACTGAGTGCTTAATTGGTTCCGTGTTGATTTTTAGAATGAAGACCAGTTATTAGGTAAATGTCAATCTATTTATCAGAACATGTCAGATGTTTAAAGGTTGTCTTGACATCAATGTTCAACCACTTTAGACCGTATTGGGTGATAATACATGACTACTGACTGCAGACATGGCCTGTGTCTATAGAGCAGCAGTGAATGTGTGAGCCTCAAGCCAGAGTTCCAGGAACATTTGAGATCACTTTCAATTCATTTTTCAGGCATTTCTGTTCCATCAAGCACTAGTTCCTTTACTGACAAACCTTTTCCCAATCTCCCAGTTTTGTGAGCATGCTCAGGAGTTAACTCAACCTCCAATTCGCCCTCCCCCCTCCCTCTATACCTACTGTAAGCTCTGGAATTCCCTCGTGAATTCTCTCCACCTCTCTCGCCTCCTTTAAGACATTCCATAAAATCTACCCTCTTTGACCAAGCTTTTGATCACTTGCCCAAATATCTCCTAAGTTGGCACTGCAGCAAATTTTGTTTGATAATGTTCCTGTGGTTCGCCTTGTGATGTCTCATTGTGTTATGTAAATCCAGATTGTTGCTGGTGCTGGTGCTGTGTGTTCTTGATCTACTTTCACCAACTCTCCACATTGGGATAGCTGAGATCAGGAACTCGGTATGGAAGGGAACTCACGCCCTATTTTATGGTGAAAAGAGACATGCTGTTGAAGCTTTTCATATTGTACTCATCAGGACAGATTTGCAAGAATACCAAATCTCAAAGGTAAAAAACAATTCATACCACATGAGAAAAGGATGCTGATTGGTTTCCACGTGGGCTCTGTTTGGTTGGGGTGTTGCCCTGGAGAATGGAATTATGCCCAAGTTTTTGTTTAAATTCAAACCAGGCAAGTTGACTCTGATTAAGCTGCATTATATTCACGTGCAAGGCCTTGTCCTCTGTAAACAAAAAGAGTGTGTCTGGGCATTGACCCTTTTTCAAGCAAACAAGCAGATGGGGGGACAACGTTTCCCTGGGGCATTCCCCATGGCAACACCCCGATCAACAGATCAACTTCAAACGAATCAGTATCCTTTTATCATGCAGTATAAATTGTTGTTTTGTTTGCTTCGACAGTATTGTCTCTTTTTACAGCAATATTCAAGTTCTGTACTACCAAGTAACTACATCTTGTTTTCTTTACCAGTTATTCATTCATGGGATGTGGGCGTTGCTGGCTGGGCCAGCATTTATTGCCCATCCCTAGCTGCCCTTGAGAAGGTGCTGGTGAGCTGCCTTCTTGAACCGCTGCAGTCCATGTGGTGTAGGTACACCCACAGTGCTGTTAGGGAGGGAGTTCTAAGGTTTTGACCCAGCGACAGTGAAGGAACGGCGATATATTTCCAAGTGACCTAAAAGAGGTCTTCAAAATGATGAGAGGTTTTGATAGAGTGGATGCAGACAGAATGTTTCGTCTAGTGAGGAAGAACATAACTAGAGGCCATCAATATAAGATAGTCACCTAGAAACCCAATAGGGAATTCAGGAGAAATTTCTTTACCCACAGAGTGGTGAGTATGTGGAACTCGCTACCACAGGGAGTGGCTGAAGGAATAGTAGAGATACTTTTAAGGGGAAACTAAACAAGCATATGAGGGAGAAGAGAATAAAGGGTTACGATGATAGGTTTAGATGACGAAACATGGGAGGAGACTCGAGAAGAGCAGCTCTGGTATGGACTGGTTGGGCCGAATAGCCGGCTTCTGTGCTGTATATCCTATGCAATCCTCTGTAAAGTCAGGATGGTGTGTGACCTAGAGGGGAACTTGTAGGGGGTGGTGTTCCCATGTGTCCACTGCCCTTGCCTTTCTGGCTGGTGGAGGTGGTGGGTCTGGAAACTGTTGTCGAAGGACCCTTGGCACAAAATATACAGCCTGACTGAGGCTGCATGGGGAGAATGGTCAGGTCACGGGCACGCAGCTGTTACTTATGGAGAGGAAGGACAGTTAGAGCCAGCGAGGAGCAGGACAAAGAGAGGCGCCAACTCGAAGCGGCTTCTTATCACATAAACTGCATTTTGATTCTTTTCATTCTTTAAGATCTGGTTACACAATCCAAATGAACCTCCTCTCAAGAATCTGGATAAATTAGCTTTCAAAAACAATATATGCCACTAAAATCATGCAGCAAACATCATAAAGGGATGAAGGGGATTCATTATAGAACACAGTGTTATTATTTGTTAAAAGGGTAATTCCCCACAGCAACATCAAAAAAACACAATTAAAAGTCAGGAACATTGGCATTCACTATTTAATATTTAGTGCAGTAAATATTTTAAAAGTTGTACAGAAAGTTTTATGGATATTCAATGGTTCCATTTATATGCAAAGGTCCGGGGGCCATACTATCAGGCAGGTAGTCATGGCAACTGAACTAAATGGGAAACTTTTTGTCAGAGACCCTGTTAAAAAGAGGAGCCCATAAATTGGAAGATGTTAAGCAAGTGCCCGAGCCTCCAGTATGTCAGGGTGCAAGGTAAGTGAAATGAGCGTCAAAACGATCTCCAAGTTAGGGGCCCAAGCGCCTGTTTGAGGCCCACAGTGTAAGAATATTTGACCTGAAGCTGGGCCTCCATCAGTCAGGACAAAGGGGTGTCCATGCTGACACAGCAAGGCTCCTGATGGGGGCATTGTCACTGCCACCGATACATTCAGGTCAGAAAATCACTTGCTGAATGTGGAACTCGGAGCAGCAAGAGTCCTCATAGTCTGCTGCAGCAGCAATCACCCCCTCCGCAACATCACCCCCTCCCCATTATCACCCCCTCCCCAACATCACCCCTTCCCCATCACTCCCTCCCCATCATCACCCCCTCCCCATCACTCCCTCCCCATTATCACCCCCTCCCCATCATCACCCCCTCCCCATCACCCCCTCCCCATCATCACCCCCTCCCCATCATTACCCCCCTCCCCATCATCACCCCCTCCCCATCATCACCACCTCCCCATCACCCCCCTCCCCATCATTACCCCCTCCCCATCATCACCCCCTCCCCATCATCACCACCTCCTCATCATCACCCCCCTCCCCATCACCCCCTCCCCATCATCACCCCCCCTCCCCAACATCATCCCCTCCCCACACCCCCTCCCCATTATCATCCCCTCCCCATTACCCCCCTCCCCATCATCATCCCCTCCCCATCACTCCCTCCCCATCATCACCCCCCTCCCCATCACCCCGTCCCCCATCACTCCCTACCCATTATCACCCCCTCCCCATCATCACCCCCTCCCCATCATCACCCCCTCCCCATCACTCCCTCCCCATCATCACCCCCTCCCCATCACTCCCTCCCCATTATCACCCCCCTCCCCATCATTACCCCCTCCCCATCACACCCCCTCCCCATCACTCCCTCTCCATCATCACCCCCCTCCCCATCATCACCCCCTCCCCATCATTCCCTCCCCATCATCACCCCCTCCCCATCACTCCCTCCCCATTAACACCCCCCCTCCCCATCATCACCCCCCCTCCCCATTATCACCCCCCCCCCATCATCACCCCCTCCCCATCACCCCCACCCCCATCACCCCCCCTCCCCCATCACCCCCTCCCCACATCATCACCCCCTCCCCATCACCCCCTCCCCATCATCACCCCCTCCCCATCACCCCCTCCCCCATCACACCCCCTCCCCATCACCCCCTCCCCATCACCCCCCTCCCCATCACCCCCTCCCCATCACACCCCCTCCCCATCACCCCCTCCCCATCATCACCCCCTCCCCATCATCACCCCCCTCCCCATCGTCACCACTCCCAAACACCCCCTCCCCAACACCCCCTCCCCATCATCACCCCCTCCCCATCACCCCCTCCCCATCATCAACCACTCCCCCATCACCCCCTCCCCATCATCACCCCCTCCCCATCACCCCCTCCCCATCATCACCCCCTCCCCATCATCACCCCCTCCCCACACCCCCGTCCCATCACCCCTCCCCATCATCACCCCCTCCCCATCATCACCCCCCTCCCCATCATCACCCCCCTCCCCATCACCCCCTCCCCATCATCACCCCCTCCCCATCACCCCCTCCCCATCATCACTCCCTCCCCATCATCACCCCCTCCCCAACACCCCCTCCCCATCACCCCCACCCCATCATCACCCCCCTCCCCATCACCCCCTCCTCATCACCCCCTCCCCATCATCACCCCCCTCCCCATCACCCCCTCCCCATCATCACCCCCTCCCCACCACCCCCTCCCCATCATCACCCCCCTCCCCAATCACCCCCTCCCCATCACCCCCTCCCCATACCCCCTCCCCATCATCACGCCCTCCCCATTATCACCTCCTCCCCACACCCCCTCCCCATCATCACCCCCCTCCCCAACATCATCCCCTCCCCACACCCCTTCCCCACCATCATCCCCTCCCCACACCCCCTCCCCATCATCATCCCCTCCCCACACCCCCTCCCCATCATCATCCCCTCCCCACACCCCCCTCCCCATCATCACCCCCTCCCCATCATCACCCCCTCCCCATCACCCCTTCCCCATCATCACCCCCTCCCCATCACCCCCTCCCCATCACCCCCCTCCCCTTTACCCCCTCCCCAACACCCCCTCCCCAACACCTCCTCCCCTTCACCCCCTCTCCAACACCTCCTCCCCTTCACCCCCTCCCCAACACCCCCTCCCCATTACCCCCTCCCCATTATCACCCCCTCCCCATCATCACCCCCTCCCCATCACCCCTTCCCCATCACCCCCTCCCCATCATCACCCCCTCCCCATCATCACCCCCTCACCATCACCCCCTCCCCATCATCACCCCTCCCCACATCCCCACCCCATCATCACCCCCTCCCCATCACCCCCTCCCCATCATCACCCCCTCCCCAATCACCCCCTCCCTGTCACCCCCTCCCCATCACCCCCTCCCCATTATCACCCCCTCCCCATCACCCCTTGCACATCATCACCCCCTCCCCATCACCCCTTCCCCATCACCCCCTCCCCATCATCACCCCCTCCCCATCACCCCCTCCCCATCATCACCCCCTCCCCATCACCCCCCTCCCTATCATCACACCCTCCCCATCATCACCCCCTCCCCATCAGCCCCTCCCAATCACCCCCTCCCCATCATCACCCCCTCCCCGTCACCCCCCTCCTCATCATCACCCCCTCCCCATCAGCCCCTCCCAATCACCCTCTCCCCAACAACCCCTCCTCAACAGCCCCCTCCCCATCACCCCCACCCCTCCCAATCACCCCCTCCCCATCACCTCCTCCCCATCACCCCTACCCCATCACCCCCACCCCATCACCCCCACCCCATCACCCCCTCCCCATCACCTTTCAAATCACCCGATCATCATTTCTTTGAGACTGTGGTCAGGCCCAGTATTGAGGCCCAAGCTGAACCATTCTAGCACGGAGCTCACTCCCAGCCACCCTCTGTGCTGTGAGGTTCGAGTGAAACATTTCCAGGTGAGAACCTCATTGTCAGGGGCCCCTTTAAAGGGGGGAGTCCCACAATCACGGAACATTTTTTAAAAATGAAGGCACTGATACTTCTCGTTTAAAACCACCCTTGTTTTCAAGAGCCTCTGGAGGTTCCGACAAGTTTAGTGGTAGAATGAGGAATCCCAGAGTCTCCTCTTGAGCTGCTGTTTGTTGTGGTGAACGGTTGGTGCTTGTCAGAAAGATAGACCACCCCACCGAGGGAAAGTAACGCACTGGGTCGTTATTTCGAGTGACGGTAACTGTGATAAGTTTGTAATCAATCAGCTGCACATTGCTTTCTGCTAGACACCTCTGGGTTAACTGGTATCATTTACCTGACCAGTCAGCATATTAAAGATGGAATGAGTTGTACAGTGCAGCAGTTAGGGTAATTAGCCATGACTGAAATGATAAGCAATTGGCTTTAGGAAAGGAAGCAAGTCCTCATGCTCCACTACTGTGCCTGATTGCACCTGGACAGCCAGGTCAAAATGTACCAGCTAAAAGATCCTGTCTGTCCATCCCCTCCCAAAAAGAGCGCACGGTTAAAGGAAGAAAGATTTGCATTTCTGTAGTGCCTTTCACCACCGCAGGATGTCCCAAAGCACTTTACAGACAATAAAGTACTTTTGAAGTGGAGTCACAGTTGGAATGTTGGAAATGTGGCACCCAATTTACTCACAGCAAGCTCCCATGAACAGCAGTGACATGAATGACCAGATCATCCAGGGACAGGAGTTGGCCATTCCCCACTGTGGAAGGATAAATATTGCCCAGGGAGACCTTATCAGCTCCTCTTCAAATAGTTTTGGGATCTTTTACATCTACCTGAAGTGGCAGATCAGACCTCAGTTTGAAGCCTTATCCAAAAGACAGCACCTTTGGCAGTGTAGCAGTGGGAAGCCTATTACTGTCTATCCTCCTTTCTCCCTCCGGTTTCCATCCATTTTTCTGATGCTATTGGTATTTTTTATCCATGTCCTTGTACTCTCTGTCTCTCTCCTTTATTGTAGATATTCCAGTGCTGTCCTCACTGGTCTACAACCCTCCACTTTTCATAAACTTCAGCTCATCCAAAGATCTGCTGCCCGAGTCCTAACTCACACCTAATCCCGTTCCCTGACAGCCCTTCCCACTCTCTGCTCACTCACCGGCACTGGGATCCCCATCTGGCAAAGTTTTCAGGTCCCACCATGGCCTTGCTGCTCCCTAACTCGGTAATCTCGTCCAGGTTTAAAGCAGACTCCGAGATCTCTGCGCTTCCCACTGGCCAATCGAGCATCCCAGATTCCCATCGCTCCACCATTGGCGGCCGTGCCTTCAGCTGCCTGGGCCCTAAGCTCTGGAATTCCCTCCCTAAACCTCTCCGCCTCTCTAACACCCTCCCTTGCATTAAGTTTCTCCTGAAAATCTAACCCTGTTTCATCAAACATTTTCATCGCCGGTCCTCATATACCCTTAGATGCCTCAGTGTCAAATTCTGTTGGACTGCCTCTCTGTCAAAGTTCATTGGGATGTTTTACTACATTAATGGTGCTATATAAATGTAGGCTCTTATGTTGGTGATGGATGCTGTATAAATGTAAGCTGTTGCTGACAGTTGCTAGCCAGTATTTTAAGTGTATTTCATGCATGGTGCAGACTCTGTCTGATCCCTCGTTCAGTGATGGAGAGTTGCGACGTTCCTTACCTTCCCTTACTCTGCCAGTCTCCGAGCCCCCAGCAACTCACCTCCCCCGAAAAGGCCTGTCCGTTTAATAGATGCTCCGATCCATGACTGTCCTCACTGCCAAAGTGTAACCGGATTTCTTCTAAGCGGTAACTGTAGGTCATCGGCCCGCCAGACACATTGACCAAATGCTCCTTGTCCAATCGCAGGGAGACATGTCGTCCAGTGTTGTACATCGTCCCACTCACCTGGTATGAAGCAGAAAGAAAGTGTCAGCAAGGCTGCAGCCTGAGGCAGAAACCATCACTTCACCAGGAATCTACCAGCTGTAGCCCAGGGGCTAAAACTCTCACCTCAGAGTCAGACGCTCATGGTTTAAGTCCCACTTCAGAAGCTCGAGTATGAAATTCAGACGGACACTCTCAGTGAAGTACTGAGGGAGTGCTGCACTGTCGGAGATGCCGTTCTTGGATCATCCATTAAATCAAGACCTGGTCTCTCAGGAAGATTTGGAAGATCCTATGGGACTATTTTGAAGAGCAAGGGATTTCTCCCCTGATGTCCCACCAATGTTTAGCCCTCAACCAACATCACAAAATAAACAGATTATCTGGTCATTATAACATTGCTGTTTGTGAGAGCTTGCTGTGTGCAAATTGGCTGCCACGTTTCCTACTTGCAGTGACTACATACACTTGTAAAACACTTCGTTGGTTGTAAAGTGCTTTGGGATGTGAAAGGCGTTATAGAAATGCAAGCCTTTCTTTCACTCAGTGGGTTTCTCCCTTGTACTAATGATGCAGTAAAATCCCTTCTCCTAATCTCCCCCTGCCTGTTTTAAACTCTGCCGTGACTCCTGGACCTGGACCTGGGAGCTGGTGGCCTAGTGCTTGGATTCCAGAGACCCTGGTTCAAATCCCACCCCGGCAGATGGTGAAATTTCAATTCAATAAATAACTGGAATTAAAAGTCTAATGATGACTGTGAACCGATTGTTGATTGTTACAAAAATCCATCTGGTTCACTAATGTCACCAAAATTTCCCTCAAATATTCAGTTCAGTAAATTGCCAGGTAATCTGGTTTGAGTGATGTTGGTTGGGATACAAGTGTAATTGGCTGGGACACCGGGGTGAATTTCCGTGTTCTCCTTCAAAATAGTTTCCTGGGATCTTTTACATCCAACTGAGTATCTCAATGGAAAGACAGTGCCTTTGACAGCGCAGCACTCCTTCAACACTGACAGCCTGAATCATGTGCTGAAGCCCTGGAGTAGGTCCTGAATCCACAACTTTCATGAATCAAAGACAAGGCCAGGAGGAGCAAGCTGACCCCTGACCTTCGGTTTACTTAACTGTGATTGGAATTAGTGACTTCAAAATGGACACAGCTCCAACTTTGCAAGGCAATAACACGCGGCACACGGACGTGACTGACCTTAAACAACGTGCCATGGGCAATCCCAAGGGTGGTCCACTTGTAATACAAACCCCCACTTAAAGATCTCACATTGAAATTGTGAACTTGCGAAACTGGTTAAAAGTGCAAACCATTAACCATTTGCCTTGAAGTCAATTTCAAAGTTGTTACTTACGATGTGTCAAGCTCCCTGAGTCTGCTGGGTAGAAAGTACTTGTCTTTACTCATCAGTTCACACTTCATTAATGTGTACTGACTTCAGGAACAAACAGAAGTGAAAAACACTTTGTTATGACCCAGCTGCCTTTTTCATTTTACAGCTCCTGGACTCAAAGGGTTCAACAATTTCATAACCTTGTCTCCATTTCATCGGACAGCAGCTGTTCGTATTGATTCTGCTTTTCCATTCACGCCTCCTCAATGCTCGTTTCTTACTTGTCAGATTACCGCCCTCCTTTGACCTTGCGCCATCGACCCTTTTAACAATCATCTCTCCTGGTTTTCGCCCTATCACACACCTTCCCTTTTGTTCTTTCCTGGCCCTTCCCACTGCCTCTGTCCTGTGACATCCCCAGCTTTTCCCAGTGGCTGACCTGAAAGGTTTTCTCTCCCCACATATGCTGCCTGGTCTGCAGAGGATTTCCAGCATCTGCAGTACCTTGTCGATCTGTTATTCATGTTTACTGAGGGGTGACACGCTGAGCAAGCACTGCCATCATAACAAACACACCAAACAGACGCCATAGATCATCTTTTTTTAAATTCTTTTGTGGGATGGGGGTGTCACTGGCAAGGCCAGCATTGGTTGCCCATCCCTAACTGCCCTCGAACTGATTGATTTGCTAGGCCATTTCAGGGGGCAGTTAAGAGTCAACCACGTTGCTGTGGGTCTGGAGTCACAGGTAGGCCAGACCGGGTAAGGACGGCAGGTTTCCTTCCCTGAAGGGACGTTAGTGAACCAGATGGGTTTTTACAACAATCGATGAGAGTTTCGTGGTCACCAATTCCAGATTTATTAATTGAATTTAAATTCCACCAGCTGCTATGTTGGGATTTGAACCCTTGTTCCCATCAGCCCCCAACACCCCTCCCCCGGCCCCCTCCTCCCCACTCTCCCGAACATTAGTTTGGGCTTGAAGAAGGAAATGATGTATTGCAGAGGGAGGCTATTCGGTCCAATGTGCCTGTGCTGACTCTTTGCAAGAGTTACCCTTTAACCTGGTCATTTTCCCACGTCCAGTATTTATCCAATATCATTTTTGAAAGTTATTATTGAATCTGCTTCCACCAGCCTTTCAAGCAGTACGTTCCTGCGTGATATATTTCCCCCCTATCTCCCCTCTGGATTCTCTCTGCCAATTATCTTAACCTGTGTCCTCTGGATACTGACCTTCCTACAAGTGGAAACAGTTTCTCCCTATTTTTTTTAATTCACTTACGGGATGTGGGCTTCGCTGGCTGGGCCAGCATTTATTGCCCATCCCTAATTGCCCTTGAGAAGGTGGCGGTGAGCTGCCTTCTTGAACCGCTGCAGTCCATGTGGTGTAGGTACACCCACAGTGCTGTTAGGGAGGGAGTTCCAGGATTTTGACCCAGTGACAGTGAAGGAACAGCGATATATTTCCAAGTCAGGATGGTGAGTGACTTGGAGGGGAACCTCCAGGTGGTTGTGTTCCCATCTATCTGCTGCCCTTGTCCTTCTAGATGGTAGAGGTTGTGGGTTTGGAAGGTGCTGTCTAAGGAGCCTTGGTGAGTTGCTGCAGTGCATCTTGTAGATGGCACACACACTGCTGTTACTGTGTGTCGGTGGTGGAGGGAGTGGATGTTGAAGGTGCTGGATGAGGTGCCAATCAAGCGGGGTTGCCTTATCCTGGATGCTGTCGAGCTTCTTGAGTGTTGTGGGAGCTGCACTCATCCAGGCAAGTGGGGAGTATTCCATCACACTCCTGACTTGTGCCTTGTAGATGGTGGACAGGCTTTGAGGATTTAGGGGGTGAGTTACTCACCGCAGGATTCCTAACCCTGACCTGCTCTGTAGCCACAGTATTTATGTGGCTGGTCCAGTTCAGTTTCTTCATCTACTTTTATCAAATGCCCATGTGATTTTGAACATCTCTGTTAAGTCTCCTCTTAACCTTTGGTGCTCTAAAGAGAAAAATCCCAGAATCTCAATTCTCTCCACCTAATGATATTCCCTCCACCTCGGTACCCGCCTGTTAAATCTGCTCCATACCCATGCCAAGGTCTTAACATCCTACTTCTGATGTAGTGCCCAGAGTTGGGATTTCTGGGGCCCATTCTTGGAGCAGTTGATACCTCTGTCCACCCCCAGCACTGACCCCCAGCACTGACCCCCAGCACTGACCCCCAGCACTGACCCCCAGCACTGACCCCCAGGAGGCTCCCGACAACCACAGGGTCAAAGCCAGTGAAAGGTCTGCCTCCGTTTTTGAACCGCAGCCCCTGGCACTGGTGTTGTTGAGGCTGGCATATGGGAAATAGATTAAGTATCAATACATTGTGGCATTTCTGATGGTGACAGAATGATCTGGATTCCAGGTGTGGCTGGGTTTTGCCCCAGTTTCAGTCCATCGCCTACCCCGTGCTGCCAATGCCTTGGAAAACCAACCAGCTAACTCCAGAATATCTGGAGCCAGCATTCTGTCCACCTAACCATGAGGGACGGCATGGGAGGTAACCCAGACTATACCAAATATATATTCAGTTTGAAGATATATTGCTCCTCTTATAAATCAGCACAATCTCCAACATATTGTCGGCCGTGTTACATTAACCCACCACAAAGTACAATGAAGATTAACCGTCACAAACAGCAAACTAATGACCCTTCAAACAACTGAGCATTTCATTACTGAATCAAATATCACACTATTGGCAAAATGTAGAGCATGTTTTACTCTGTATCTAACCCCGTGCTGTACCTGTCCTGGGAGTGTTTGATGGGGACAGTGTAGAGTGAGCTTTACTCTGTAACCCCGTGCTGTACCTGTCCTGGGAGTGTTTGATGGGGACTGTGTAGAGGGAGATTTACTCTGTATCTAACCCCGTGCTGTACCTGTCCTGAGAGTGTTTGATGGGGACAGTGTAGAGGGAGCTTAACTCTGTATCTAACCCCGTGCTGTATCTGTCCTGGGAGTGTTTGATGGGGACAGTGTAGAGGGAGCTTTACTCTGTATCTAACCCTGTGCTGTACCTGTCCTGGGAGTGTTTGATGAGGACAGTGTAGAGGGAGCTTTACTCTGTATCTAACCCCGTGCTGTACCTGTCCTGGGAGTGTTTGATGGGGACAGTGTAGAGGGAGCTTTACTCTGTATCTAACCCCGTGCTGTACCTGTCCTGGGAGTGTTTGATGGGGACAGTGTAGAGGGAGCTTTACTCTGTACCTAATACCGTGCTGTACCTGTCCTGGGAGTGTTTGATGGGGACGGTGTAGAGGGAGCTTTACTCTGTATCTAACCCCGTGCTGTACCTGTCCTGGGAGTGTTTGATGGGGACGGTGTATGGAATAGCCTCCAATCGCAGTGGCCTCTCTTTTCCACTGGATGAGCTGAACAATTTCACATAAGAGAAAAAGATCAAACCAGATTCAAAAAAGCAAAATGAAAGGAAAGGATAATGTTTTGTTACAAGATGGATTGTTCCTGTCACTCACTGAGGCAGTGAAATCATTCATTGACAGAAACAAGCTTGAATGCAGGGATATTGTGGAATTTTCAAGAACAAATACAGAAAGGGAATGTTCTGCAGCTCAGTGCTGCTCTCCCAGATCAGACTGACTTAAAATCAAATTGTTTCCCTGACTGAAAGATTCAAGGTTTTACTCAGTGTGACTCTAAATATTTTATCGGGACTTTGAATGGTTTTCGCAGAATATAGAGACAAGAACCGAATAATGGAATGAATGTGTGAGGAAAGGCTGCTGGATGGAGGATTCGTGATTCTGACAGAGGGGAGTCACAATGAGATCGAGTCAGATCATCTTTAATAGCCTCCCCTCCAAGGTCTCTGCCTGATGTTGAACCAGCTTGTTCATGGCCTTGGTCCCTATTTTACCCCCAGCTGAGATTCTGACTTCCATAACCCTCCAAGCTACCTCTGCCCCTCTAATTCTGCCTCCTTAACCATTTCCAATTTTAATGGTTGCACTGTTGGCACCCACACCTTCAGCTGCCTGGTCCCAGAGTTGCCCCTGCACACCTCTCTGCCTCTTTTTAGACAATCACTAAAACCTGCCTGCTCGGCCAAGATTTGATTCACACGTCCTAATATCTTACGTGGTTTGGTGTAAAATTTTTGGTTAATAATGCTCCCATGAAGTAGCCTCCTAATAAGAGGAGACTGTGGTGTGGCCATGATGTCACTGGGTTTATAATCTAGAGGAATGGGTTCAAATCCCACTGTAGCAATGGATGGAATTTAAATTCAATTGATTAATTAATCTGGAATTGAAAATTATGAAACCATTGTCAATTGTTCACCTGTTTCACTAATGTTCTTTAGGGAAGGAAATCTGCTGTCCTTAACTGGTCTGGCCTACATGTGAATCTGGATCCACAGCAACGTGGTTGACTCTTAAGAGTGAAGGGATGGGGACTGAATGCTGGTCCTTGCCAACAACACCCATATCCCATGATAGAATTTTTTTCACTGTATTAAGGGTGTTTGTAAATGTGCTTGTTGTCACTCTCCTTGTTTCTTTATGTGGTCACTATTAGAGGCCAAAGTATAACAGGGAGAAACAGAACCCTATCAAACCTTATAATCTTAAACATCTCAATTAGATCATCTCTTAATCTTCTACACTGAATATACGTCCCCCTCTCCAAAATCTCCTGTTCCTGTCTCTCTCACGTTTTTATTCACCTGCCCCTCAAATCGATCTCTACTATTCACCTCGACCACTCCCCGTGGGAGTGAGTCCCACACTCTCCCCAATCTCTGGGTAAAGAGAATTCTCCTGAATTCCACATTGGATTTATTAGTGACTGTCTTATGTGGATGGCCTTCTAGTTCTGGTCTCTTCCAGAATCACAGGATTGTTACAGTGCAGAAGGAAGCCATGTGCCCCCCCCACCCCCCCCCACCCCCCAGTCAAAGACTTTGATCATTTTTGAAGGCCACTATGAGGTCACCCCTCAGCCTTTTCTTTTCTGGAAGAAAGGGCCCCAGGCTGTTCCATTTCCAGACGGGTCGAGTTTAGTTCTGGCACCAAGTTTTGTCAGCATTTTATTTTTCACCTAATGCACCGTTTGTAAGAAGGAGACTGGAACTGTGCAATGGGTGAGAGAAGATTCTGGAAAAGAATGAGAAAAATAATTCTTCTTTCAAAGAATAAAGGCTTTTGTGATAGCTGCTCAGAGACCCTAATTAATCACAAGCCTGCCACTGATTCGATTCCCCCATTTAATTGCTTTGATTGACTTTCCTTTCTCATTAACATTGAGAATAGTTTCAAATGAAACATGTTAACAAGCGAAAGTCTCTTTCCATCAGTCACCCAACAACTCCTTGGTCAATGGCCAATTCTGCATATCTGAAACCTTCCGACCAAGGGTGGGGAACCTTTCTCTTATTCACACACAGACAGAATCAGTCACAGGCCACACACGCATCAAAATCAAATTAATTTAGATTTTTTAAAGGGAATGCGGAAATGTTCAACTCACCCGCTGTTTTAATTTGGATGTGATATTGTTAAATATTATTATAGTCATTGAGTTGACGGTCCTATCCAAAGCAAATCCGTGACCATGATGAAGATGCTCCTGTCAAAGGTCTATATTTGTAGGAATCTAGCCGTGGGCCGGGTGAAATTGAGTAACGCGCCGGATCCCCCCCCCCCCCCACCCCTGCTTTAGACAGTGAATGTTGGCTATTCGATTGGGACAGGAAACCCAATCCCCAGTTTTCACTCACTGTCCACATAGCAAGTGGTCATTGGCCAGTGACTGGGAGCAGGAGCCCTGTACGATTTGCCCACTTACCCCTCTAACTCTATTAACTAGATTTTAATTGGACCTGACTTTGGGTTAGAATCAGTTTGGTGCATTTCCTCTGTTTGTCTGAGAGAGGGGCCGAGAGGTTTAGGGAGGGAACTCCAGAGCTTAGGGCCCAGGCAGCTGAAGGCACAGATTGTACTCCAGAGAATATAGATGATGAAAGGAATGATCAGATTGAGGTATTGAAAATGATTAAAGGATTTGATTAGTTAAATGGAGAGAAACTATTTGCCCTGTTGGGGAGAGTCCAGGATACAGGACCAAAGCCAGGACCTTAATATTGGAGCCAGGCCATTCAGGGGTGATGTCAGGAGGCACTTCTTCACACAAAGGGAAGTGGAAATCTAGAACTCTCTCCCCAATGAGCTGATGAAGCTGGAGGCCAATTTCAAATTTCAAAATTAAGATTGATAGATTTTTGTTAGGTCAGGGTGTTAAGGATCACAGAACCAAGGTGCGTCGATGGAGTTAAGAGGCAGATCAGCCATGATCTTATTGAATGGTGGAGCAGGCTTGAGGGGCTGAATGGCCTTAATGTGTTACAATGCTGGGATTGTAGAAATCAGGGAACGAGCAAGAGGCCAGAGTTGCAGGAGGGTAGAGATCTCCCAGGAATGTAGGGATAGAGGAAAGTTCCAGAGATTTGGATGGGGGAGGAACAGAGGTCATGAACGTACCCTGAGTGCAATCTTAACAATGGCCCAAGTGGTGAAGCTGCTACAGTTCAGCTGCCAGGTTAAAACAGCCAGAGAAAGATTCAGAATCAGAAGAAACTGTTTAAAGTAGGTTTTTTTTCACTCATCTTGTGGGTGCAGGAGGAGGCCCTGACACAGATGATTCAATTCAGCCCTGCCTCCACGCTCTCACCCTCCCACCTGCCCCCTTGCCCTCACCCCATAACCCACCTGAAACCCCATTTCCCACTCGCTTCCCATTGAGGCTTCTTTCAGTTTCAATGAGTGTCCTCCTCTCGAGCTCTCCCTAAGTTTCTGCATCACCCCCTGGGACCGCCCTGGCTGGGGAACTGATCTGGGGCCAAGAAAACCAAACGCAGGGATTAAACTCCCAGGTCACAGGGGATTGATCTCCCACTCACCCCACTATCTTACTCCAAATTAAAATTCCCATTAAGGTTCCTTCGCTCTCCTACCCCCTCCTGTCTGGAAGACCTCCGCTCCTGGGAGCTTTACCTGCCCAGAGACCAACTCTCTGGGATCTTTCCTGGTCAGCAGGCTTGGTCCCACATTTCAATCAGGGGACTCTCATGTACCTAGTGTTACAGATTAATGAGATGGTGAAGGAAAGGAAGATTTTCATTTATATAGCACCTTTCACCCACCTCAGAATGAGCCAAAAAACTTTACAGTCAATGAGACACTTCTTGATGTGTATTCACTGTTGTAGGAAATAAATAGCAGCCAATATGCACACTGGAAGATCCTGTAAATGGCAACATGTTCTCTGTGGTGCTGCTAATTGAGGAATAAATATTGTCCCAGGTCACTGGGGATACCTCCCCTACTCGTCTTCAAAATTATGCCATGGGACCTGAGGGACAGACATGGCCTCGGCTTAACATCTCATCCAGAATTTGGCACCTCCAACAGTCCAGCTCCCCCTCAGTAGCACATTGGGGGTGTCAGCCTGATTTACATGCTCAAGTCTCTGGAGTAGGCTTCGAACCCACAACCTTCTTACCCAGAGGTTAAGAGTGTGACCCACAGAACCACAGCGGAGCCAACTTGCCTATAAAGGCAGTACCAATGGGAACTCAGCACCCTGGATGTTTGGAAGTATTTGCAAGCTGGAGTTTGTAGATGGGGAGGGGATGTGTGCTTCCTGAGATTGCTGCAACAGACGTGCCAGATCCAGACAGCACAAAGATTCTGTAAACTTTGCTAACTGTCTTTCATCTCAGACACATCAGCGAACTGGCTGTGATGTATTTTTTAACACCATTTAACAATGCAACCTTGTTGCCATAGATACCAAAACTAACTGCTTTCCTCCCACCAGAAACCGGATTCCATTTGGTGATCCACACTGAAACACAACAACACATTCAGGCACCAGCCATTGGTTAAAACACCTTCACAGCACAGAATGCAACTAGTTACCCTGAATGCTAAATTCTACAAAGAACTGGTGTCTCTCAGTCCATCCCTCAGGGAAGCATCTATACACTGATATTTCTCCGTATTCCTTTCACAGACATACATGGTTCACACTGTCCCCATGAAACACTCCCAGGACAGGTACAGCACGGGGTTAGATACAGAGTAAAGCTCCCTCTACACTGTCCCCATCAAACACTCCCAGGGCAGTTACAGCACGGGGTTAGATACAGAGTAAAGCTCCCTCTACACTGTCCCCATCAAACACTTCCAGGACAGGTACAGCACGGGGTTAGATACAGAGTAAAGCTCCCTCTACACCGTCCTCATCAAACACTCCCAGGACAGGTACAGCACGGGGTTAGATACAGAGTAAAGCTCCCTCTACACTGTCCCCATCAAGCACTTCCAGGACAGGTACAGCACGGGGTTAGATACAGAGTAAAGCTCCCTCTATACTGTCCCCATCAAACACTCCCAGGACAGGTACAGCACGGGGTTAGGTACAGAGTAAAGCTCCCTCTACACTGTCCCCATCAAACACTCCCAGGACAGGTACAGCACGGGGTTAGATGCAGAGTAAATCTCCCACTACACTGTCCTCATCAAACATTCCCTGGACAGGTACAGCACGGGGTTAGATACAGAGTAAAGCTCCCTCTACACCGTCCCCATCAAACACTCCCAGGACAGGTACAGCATGGGGTTAGATACAGAATAAAGAACCCTCTACACTGTGCCCCTTAAACACTCCCAGGACAGGTACAGCACGGGGTTAGATACAGAGTAAAGCTCCCTCTACACTGTCCCCATCAAACACTCCCAGGACAGGTACAGCACGGGGTTAGATACAGAGTAAAGCTCCCTCTACACTGTCTCCATCAAACACTCCCAGGACAGGTACAGCACGGGGTTAGATACAGAGTAAAGCTCCCTCTACGCTGTCACCATGAAGTGACTCAGTCTTAACTTCGGATGTACACTGCTGTGAAATTTTTCCACTCCCCACATCATCTTTCCTGTGGGATAAATGCAATTGTTCATGTAGAGCTGGACTAGGGGCAGTTTTCTGAGTTGTGTGTGTGTCTGTCCAGTGGGGCCTGTGAAACCTGCTGGACTTTGGCAGCAGTTGATGTACTTCAGTCGGGGCTGGATGTTAAGGGCAGGCTCCTGGGGTAGCAGGTGAACATCTAGCCCACTGCAGTGTCAAAAGTGCTTTTAAACTCGGACCTGGAACAAGACCTGGAGATAATGGGATTTTGGATCAAATGTTTCTGAAAAGGCACAAGGGACAAGGCATTAAGGACAAATTTACATGGTATAGATCCAGCAAACATACAAATCACTCTCAGGATTAAAATGGATGCTGGGCCAGAGGAAGGCCTTTTATTAAATACTGAATAATGTGATTGCTGTTTAGTCCCGGTACCTTCCCATTCATCATGTGGCCAATGATATGTCACTTGCACCTTCTGCCACTGATTTGTTCGATTATTTATGTTTGAAGAATTTCAATTTTTTGCTGTGGTGTTTGCAAAACTTATCGACCACAGCCTCACTGCTGCGTTGCTGTGGTGATGGAGCCAGAGAGCTGCTGCTGCGGCTGCAAGGCTTGTTGGGAATCTGACCGCTGAATTGTTGGAGGGACGCGGACTGGAGAGGGGACAGCCCCTCTCCTCCAGCTATTCCCGTTTAATGGAAAAACTCCCATCAGGAGACAGGGCTTTTCAGAAAAGCGAGAACTTGCATTTAGATCACTCCTTTCAAGGTATCCCTGAAGCCTCTACAGTCAATCAAGTGCTTTTTGAAGAGAACTCACTGTTGTAATGCGGGGAATGTGACAGCTATTTTGTGCACAGCAAGATCCCACAAGCAGCAATAGGATAAATGACCAGGGGACCTGTTTTAAGCGGTTGTGATTGAGGGATACATATTGGTCCCAGGAACCAGGGATAACTTCCTCATTGCAGTTGTGTTCTGGGATCTGAGAGTTAAATGGCTCAGCTGAAAAGCGGCACCTCTGACAGTGCAGCGTTTACGAGCGTACAAAATAGGTGCAGGAGTAGGACATTCGGCAGAGCACGCTATTCAATAAGATCGTGGCTGATTTGTTTGCGTTTTGAGTTCCACATTCACATCCAACCCTGATAACCTTTGATTCCCTTGCCTAACAGGAATGTATCTAGTTCTGCCTTAAAAATATTCCATGACCCCGCCTCCACCACCTTCTGAGGCAGAGAGCTCCAAAGTGGCACAACTCTCAGAAAGAAAAAGAATTCTCCTCATCTCTGGCCCCTAATTTTAAAACAGTGCCCCATAGTTCTGGACTCACCCACAGGAGGAAACATCCTTTCCACATCCACCTTGTCAAGGTTGTTCAGGATCTTGTGTACTTCAGTCAAATCACCCCTCACTCTTCTAAACTCCAGTGGAAACAAGCCCAGTCTGTCCAACCTTTCCTCATGAGACAGCCCACTCATTCCAGGTATCAATCTAGTAAACCTCCTCCAATACATTTACATCCTTCCTTAGATAAGGAGACCAAAACTGCACACAGTATTCGAGGTGCGGTCTCACCAATGCTCTGTATAACTGAAGAATAACATCCTTACTTTTATGTTCAATCCCTCTCGTAATAAACAATAACATTCCATTAACCTTCTTAATTACTTGCTATATCTGCATATAACTTTTTGTGACTCATGCACCAGAACACCCAGATCCCTCTGCACCTCGGAATTCTGCAGCCGTTCTCGGTTTAAGTAATACTCTGCTTTTTTAAATGCTTCCTGCCAAAGTGAACAGTTTCACATTTTCTCACATTTTACTCCATCTGCCAGATTTTTGCCCAGTCACTCAACCTATCTATATCTGTCTGCAACTTCCTTGTGTCCTCTTCACAACACTTTCCTATCTTTGTGTCATCAGCAAATTTAGCTACCATGCCTTCACTCTCCTCATCTAAGTCATTGATATAAATTGCCAAAAGTTGAGGCCCCAGCACAGATCCCTGTGGGACTCCTTTCGTCATATCCTGCCAATCAGAAAAAGACCCATTTATGTATACTCTGCCAGCCAGCCAGTCAGCCAATCTTCCATCCATGCTAATATGTTACCGCCTACACCATGAGCTTTTATTTTCCACAATAACCTTTGATGTGGCACCTTATCAAATGCCTTCTGGAAATCCAAGCGCAGCATGTCTACAGGCTCCCTGTTATCCAGTGCTTGTTACTTCTTCAAAGAACTCCAATAAATTGGTTAAACATGATTTCCCTTTCACAGAACCATGCTGACTCTTCCAGATTACCTTGAGTTGTCCTAAGTGCCCAGCTATAATCTCCTTAATGATCGCTTCTAACACCTTCCCCATGACAAATGTCAAGCTCATTGGCCTATAGTTTCCTGCTGTCTGCCTCCCTCTCTTCAAGAAGAGAGGGTTTATGCTTGTTACTTTCCAGTCTGATAGAACCTTTCCAGAATCTAGAGAATTTTGGAAAATTACCACCAACATCTTTACTACCTCATTAGCCACCTCTTTTAAGACCCTAGGATAGAGTCCATTGGGACCAGGAGACTTGTCAGCCCGCAGCTCCAGCAGTTTGCTCAGTAATTTTTCCCTAGTGATTGTAGTTTCACCAAGTTCCCCTCTCCCTTTCATCTCTTGATTTATAGATATAATTGGAATGCTTTTTCTTTCCTCCATAGTGAAGACAGAAGCAAAATATTTGCTCATTTCTTCCACCATTCCCTTATTATCTACTGTTAACTCCTCACTGTCACTCTCTGGAGGACCAACACTCACTTTACTTACTCTTATCCTGTTTAAATACCTGTAGAAACTCTTGCTATCTGATTTTACATTTCTATAGGTCATTAATTAATCCTGTCACATTACACAATACCAAGTCTAATATAGTTTGTTCTCTGATTGGTTCCAGAAAGTGCTGCTCTAAAAAACTGTCACAAAAGCAGTCTAGGAACCCCTCATTCAGGCTACTACTGCCAATCTAATTTTTCCAGGTTATATGTAGATTAAAATAATCCATGATTATTACCATCCCTTTATCACAAGCGCCAATATTTCTTCTTGCATATTTTGTCCTATACTGTGGTTACCATTAGGGGGTCTGTAAACCACTCCCACTCGTGACTTCTTTCCCCTAGTATTCCTCATCTTTACCCAAACCGATTCTACATCCTGATCTCCTGAAGCAAGGTCATCTCTAACTATTGCATTAATGCCCTCTTTGATTAACAGTGCTACCCCGCCACCTTTACCTAGCTCCCTATTCTACTTGAATGTCATGTACTCCTCAATATTCAGGATGCAATCCTTGTCATCCTGCAGCCATATCTCTCTAATGGCTGTCAGGTTATACTTATTTACTTCAATGTGGGCTATCAATTCATTTACTATGTTATGAATGCTAGACACCCTTTGGTTTTGTCTTTTTGTTATCTAGTCTTGACTATTGGTGCATTCTTAGGTTTTTTTTCTCTCTGTCCCTTCTTGCCCTTCCCTGACCCTCATTTCCCTTATCACTATTTTTCTCTCCTGCCTTGACTCTACCCCTTGCTTTGCTTTGCTACATCCATCCAAGTTTGATCTCTCAACCCCTTGTTTGGTTTAAAGCTCTCTCTAATTCCCTAGTTATGCAGCTTGCCAGAACACCCATCCCAGCATGGTCAGGTGGAGACCATCCCAACGGTACAGCCCCCACTTTCCCCAGTGCTGGTGTCAGTGCCCCACCAACTGGAACCCACTTCTCCCACACCAGTCTGAGCCGTGCATTCATCTCGCTGATCTTATTCACCTTATGCCAAGGATATTAAAAATCCAGGGATTATTACCTTTGAGGTTCTGTATCTTAATTTGGTACCTAGCTCCTCTCACTGACTCTGCAGGACCTTTTTCTTTGTCCTATGGCATTAGTACCTACAAGGACCATGACAACTAGGTCCGCCCCTTCTCACTGCAAGTTCTTTCCAGCCCTGAGCTGATGTCCCGAGCCCTGGCACCAGGTAGGCAACACAGCCTTCTGGACTCTCGCTCTGCAGAGAACAGTGTCAATCCCCCTCACTATACTGTCCCCTACTACCACTACATTCCTGTTTGCTCCCCCAACTTGAACAGCTTCCTGAACCATGATGTCATGGCTAGCCTGCTCATCCACCTTGCAGACCTTTCTTTCATCCACACAGGTTGTGAGCACTTCAAACCTGTTTGACAATTGCAAAGTCTGAGGCTCTTCCACTACTGTCTGCTCATCCCTGTACCTGCTTCACTCACTGTCACAGCCTCTTGACCCTCACTGCTGACCAAAACAGAAGACCCTATTCGAAGACATGTGACCATCTTTAGGACAAAGTGTCCAAATATTTCTCACCATGCCTTATGTTACGCAGTGTCTGCAGTTTGGCTTCCATATCAAAAATCCTGATCCTGAATTCCTCTAGCTGCTTACACTTTCTGCAGACGTGGTTGTCCTGGATAGCCATGATGTCCAAAAGCTCCCACATTCCACAGCTGCAACATAACACTGGTCCTCTGTTGTTACTTATATTATTTGGTTAAATTAATTTAATTACCTTCTTAATTAGCTTAGAATAATTCCTATGCATACTACACCTCTTTCCCCCATGCACCGAATTCCCACGTGAACCTAATTTGCTACTCACTCAGTCTCCGTCTCACTCAGGTGTAGTCTCCTGTCTCCCCGCCTGCCCCTTCTTCAGTCCTGCACTGGGAGTATCAGCCGGGGTTGTGTGCTCCCCTTTGGACAACTCCCCTTGTCCTCACATTCCACCCCACCAGCCTCTGCATTCAAACGACTATCCTCCGCCATTTCTGCCAGCTCCAGCATGATGCCACCAGCATTAGAAAGAAACTATGAGCAGGAGTAGGCCATTCAGCCCTTTGACCCTGCACCCTCAATATGATCATGGCTGACCTTTTATCTCAATGCCATAATCCTGCTTTTTCTCTATACCTCTTGATGCTCCTAATATCCAAAAAATTATAAATTTCTTTCTTGAATATACACAGTGACCCAGCCTCCATGGTAGAGAATTGCACAGGTTGACCACTCTCTGAGTGAAGAAATTTTTCCTTATCTCAGTCCTAAATGGGCTGCCCCGTATTCTGAGACTGTGACCCCTGGTTCTAGACTCCCCAACCAAGGGAAACATCATCCCTGCATCTAGTCTGTCTAGCCCTGTTAGAATTTTATACGTATCAATCAGAACCCCTCTCATTCTTCTAAACTCTAGTGAGTACAGGCCCAGTCAAACCAATCTCTCCTCATACGACAGTCCTGCCATCCCCAGTATCAGCCTAGTGAACCTTCGCAGCACTCCCCCTAAGGCAAGTGTATACTTTCTTAGGTAAGGAGACCAAAACTGCACACAATACTCCAGGTGTGGTCTCACCAAGGCCCTGTATAACTGCAGTAAGATATCCTTACTTCTGAACTCAAATCCTCTTGCAATGAAGGCCCACATACCATTTGCCTTCCCCTAATTGCTCGCTGCACCTGTATGTTTGCTTTCATTGACTGGTGTACAAGGACATCCAGATCCCTTTGTACACCCACATTTCCCAATATATCACCATTTAAATAATACTCTGCCTTTCTGTTTTTCACACCAAAGTGTATAACTTCACATCTATCCACATTACACCGCAGCTGCCATGTGTTTGCACATCTTCTCCTCCCCACTCCTGTCAGCATTCCGATGGGACCATTCTCTGCATGACACCCCTGGTCAACTGCTTTATAAATTTCTGATTGACAATAACATAAAGGGTTATGGGTATAGTGTGGGGAAAAGGCATTGACGTGTTTGATCAGCCATGATTGTATTGAATGGTGAAGCAGGCTCGACGGGCTGAATGGCCTTCTCCTGTTCCTATGTTCCTAACACTTCATCCCTTCCCCCAGTACCTTCCCATGTAATCTCAGAAGGTGTAACACCTGTCCCTTTACCTCCTGCCCCCTCACTGTCCAAGGCCCCAAACACTCCTCCCAGGTGAAGCAGTGAGTTACCTGTGCTTCTTTCGATTTAGTTACTGTATTCACTGCACACAATGCGGTCTGCTGTACATTGGAGAGACCAAACGCAGAGTGGGTGACCGCTTTGCGGAACACCTTCGGTCTGTCCGCAAGCATTACCCAGACCTCCCTGTCACTTGCCATTTTAACACTCCACCCTGCTCTCTTGCCCACATGTCTGTCCTTGGCTTGCTGCATTGTTCCAGTGAAGCCCAACGCAAACTGGAGGAACAACACCTCATCTTCCGATTAGGCACCTTACAGCCTTCCGGACTGAATATTGAGTTCAACAATTTTAGATCTTGAACTCTTTCCTCCATTTTGTATTTTTTCCCCATGTGCCAGTCTCTATCTTGTTCTCATACTTTGCTTTCAGACAGCGCTGGCTATTGTTCTGCTATTAACACCTACTCTGGGCTAGAGCTTTGTTTCTTTACTCCTGCCATTATCACTGTCTTTGCCTTTTGTCCTATGACATCATTGTCATTTAATCTCCCCACCCTCTACCCCAGCTCTGACCTTCCCTTTGCTTCCCCTGTCTGTCCCTCCCATTCTCTACAGCGTAAGACCCATCTCATTTCTGCTTTCTTTCAGTCCCAAGGAAAATCATTAACCCTGTTCCTCTCCCTCTACAGGCACTGCCAAACCTGCTGAGTTTTTCCAGCACTTTCTGTTTTTTGTTAATTTGTGCTCATGTCTCTGGAGTGGGGCTTGAACTCACAAGTTCCTGACTCAGTGGGGAGACTGTTACCCATGGTGTCACAGCTGATACCTCCACAGCACCCCGCCCGATGCTGGATGATGCAGCCAACTGTAATTGAACCTGCAGAATTGGTATCAGCACCAACAATAAGTGCTGAATCATTCCGCTGTCATTGAGTCTGACTGAATGTTGCAACACTCCTTCAAGCAGCCTCAGAGAAACACACAGTTCTGGCAAACTTGCCACTTTATATTCCTGATGCATTTGTCCAAAGGTATAATAAAAATGCAGTTAGGAAGTAACCTAATGAACAGTCAAATCGACAGTTCAGATTGATCAATGGAAATCAGCTTCCGAGTAGTTTGCTATAAGTGTTAGTGAGGGGAGGCACAATATTTCAGCTACACAGTCAGTCAACTCCCTCAGAATCCTAATGAATCACTTTATCGACCCGTATGGAATGGGGCTAAATAGGTCCAAGGATAGGAACACAGGAAATAAGAGCAGAAGGAGGCCATTCAGCCCATCAAACCTGCTCCACCATTCAAACAGATGATCCTCTACCATACGCCATTTTCCCACACTAACCAGGTATCCCTTGATTTTTTAATATGTAGAAATCTATCCCTCTCAATGACTGAGCCTCCACAGGCTCTGGGATAGGGAATTCCAAAGATTCACCACCCTCTGAGTGAAGAAATTCCTCCTCGTCTCAGTCCGAAATGACCTGCCCCTTATTCTGATACTGTGTCCCCTGGACCCCCCTAGACCCCCCTCCCCACCAGCCAGAGGAAACATCCTTCCTGCATCTGGCCTGTTGAGCCTTGTTAAGAATTCTGAATGTTTGAATGAGATCACCTCTCATTCTTCTAAACTCTAGAGGATATAGGCCCAATCTAGGCCCAGAGCCTGACCTGTGCTGATTTTACCCCAGAAAGCAAGGGAGATTGGCACAGCCACTAAAGGGCAAGAGGGCAGTGCAAGAGGGCAATTATTTCAGAATGAGTCACAGTCCCTCCTCACTGTTCTCCACCACATCCTTCCCTCCTCAATTCCCTGCAGTTTGGGTAGCAAGGGGCTAGGGGGTGGGGAGGGGGCTGGTCAGAACCAAAAGCAGGTCCATGATTGCTGTCCAAATGCTGAAAGGTGCAGTGGGGTGTGTGGGGACGTGGGTGAAGCGAGCTTGAGTCCATTGCTTCTCGCAGTCTGGAGGCCAATGGGACTCACTGGACTGTGTCTCACATGAGCCATCGCTTGGGGAAGTAATCAGACTGGGGGGGGGTACCCATGGAACTGAACTTTGCGTCCCTCCATGGCAAGGGCACTCTTTAAAGCAAGGCTTAGTTAGAACTCGCAGTGCTCAGCGGTATTGCTCAGGCCAGTCAGGGCCTGAGGACCTGTTGTATCTGCGCTAACTTCTCTCTGTGTGAACACAGCGTCTAGAATTTCTAATGAAGAGGTGCTGAGAAATGAAACAGGAGAGATAATTGCTCAGATTTCAGAAGCAGCAGGTAGGGGGATAAATATTTGATTAAACAAAAAGGTTACAAAGAGCAAGTGGAAAATAAAAATAGACTAATGCTTGGAAATGCTTCTCAGTTACAATGGTTGCTGTGACCTTTGTTTCTTTCTTTGCGTTTTGCATAATACCGTCACCAAAAGAAAGATTCGCATTTAGACGGCAATATTCACAACCTCAGGACATCTCAAAGCACTTTATCGCCAATTGAAGCACAGTCACTTCATGGGAAATGTGGCAGCCAATTTATGCACAGCAAACTCCAATAAAAAGCACATCAACCTGAACCCATAATTCAGGCTGATTATCCCAGTGCAGCACTAAGGGAGTGCCGCACTGTCAGAGCGTCAGTACTGAGGGAGTGCTGCACTGTCAGAGCGTCAGTACTGAGGGAGTGCTGCACTGTCAGAGCGTCAGTACTGAGGGAGTGCTGCACTGTCAGAGCGTCAGTACTGAGGGAGTGCTGCACTGTCGGAGGGTCAGTACTGAGGGAGTGCTGCACTGTCAGAGCGTCAGTACTGAGGGAGTGCTGCACTGTCAGAGCGTCAGTACTGAGGGAGTGCTGCACTGTCAGAGGGTCAGTACTGAGGGAGTGCTGCACTGTCAGAGGGTCAGTACTGAGGGAGTGCTGCACTGTCAGAGGGTCAGTACTGAGGGAGTGCTGCACTGTCAGAGGGTCAGTACTGAGGGAGTGCTGCACTGTCAGAGCGTCAGTACTGAGGGAGTGCTGCACTGTCAGAGGGTCAGTACTGAGGGAGTGCTGCACTGTCAGAGGGTCAATACTGAGGGAGTGCTGCACTGTCAGAGGGTCAGTACTGAGGGAGTGCTGCACTGTCAGAGGGTCAGTACCGAGGGAGTGCTGCACTGTCAGAGGGTCAGTACTGTGGGAGTGCTGCACTGTCAGAGCTTCAGTACTGAGGGAGTGCTTCACTGTCAGAGGGTCAGTACTGAGGGAGTACTGCACTGTCGGAGGGTCAGTATTGAGGGAGTATTACACTGTTAGAGGGTCAGTACTGAAGGAGTGCTGCACTGTTCAATGGTTAGTACTGAGGGAGTGCTGCACTGTCGGAGGGTCAGTACTGAGGGAATGCTGCACTGTCAGAGCGTCAGTATTGAGGGAGTGCTGCACTGTCAGAGGGTCAGTACTGAGGGAGTGCTGCACTGTCAGAGGGTCAGTACTGAGCGAGTGCTGCACTGTCGGAGGTTCAGTACTGAGGGAATGCTGCACTGTCAGAGCGTCAGTATTGAGGGAGTGCTGCACTGTCAGAGCGTCAGTACAGAGGGAGTGCTGCACTGTCAGAGGGTCAGTACTGAGGGAGTGCTGCACTGTTGGGGGGTCAGTACTGAGGGGGTGCTGCACTGTCAGAATGTCAGTACTGAGGGAGTGCAGTACTGTCAGAGGGTCAGTACTGAGGGAGTGCTGCACTGTTGGGGGGGTAAGTACTGAGGGAGTGCTGCAACGCTGGATATGATTTTAGATTGAAGTCCTGTCTATCCTTTCAGGTGTGTGTAAATGTCCCATGATAATAATGGACGATGAGCAGCACACTTCTCCCCAGTCTCTTTGGCCAATTAAAATCCCTCAACATAATTATCTCATTATTTTTGTCTTGCTGTTTGGGGGAGTTTGCTTTGTGTTAACTGAATTTCTGCAATGTGCTTGTTGTGAATGGTGCTATATAAATGCAAGTTCTTTCTAGCTAGGCTGCTTTCGCTTGCACTCATGATTAAGACAATGTGTGACAGGCCAGCAGTTTGCAGGTTTGACCCCCAGTCCATGCTGAATTTCGGGATGTGGTGATGTAATCAGCTTCTTTATCCTGCGAATTGGACAAGGAAAGATTAACCAAAATTTCCATTCCCAAAAGGTAACTAGTGACACCCGACTCCCCGATTCTCCCATCCCTCACGGGAAAGAGTGAGAACGTCCAGAGAGTCAGTGATGCACTCCATGGTTGAATGGCCTTCTGACAATCGTATCTCAGCTCACATCTGAAGAATGGTCACTTGTTTCCAGTGGAAGAGCATTCCCAGTCAGAGTGAATCCTCTCAGGAGAGCGAAGTGAATCCAACTATTTCACACTGGAGTAATTGCTTTTGGTCCCCTTACTTGAGGAAGGATGTAGTTGCTTTGGAGGCGGTTCAGAGGAGGTTCACTAGATTGATTCCAGAGATGTGGGGCTTGTCTTAAGAGGAGAGACTGAGTAGTTTAGGCCGATACTCGCTAGACTTTAGAAGGATGAGAGGAGATCTAATTGAGCTATATAAGATGCTAAAGGGGAGAGGCAAAGTAGACTTGGAGCAGATGTTTCCCCTTGTGGGACATTCTAGAACGAGAGGCCATAGTTTTTAGGCTAAGGGGCGGTAGATTTAAATCAGAGATGAGGAGGAATTACTTTTCTCAAAGGGTCGTGAATCTGTGGAATTCACTGTCTCAGAGTGCAGTGGATGCCGGAACACTGAATAAATTTAAGGAGGAGATAGACAGATTTTTAATTAGTAACAAGTTGAAAGGTTATGGGTGGAGGGCGAGAAATTGGAATTGAGGCCAAAATGAGATCAGTCATGATCGTAATGAATGGCGGGGCAGGCTCGAGGGGCTGAATTGCCTACTCCTGCTCCTAGTTCTTATGTTCTATGTTTTGTGGCTGATGGATTTTACTCCTCTGCTGTGTAAAACTGGATAAGGGTGGGGTAAGTTTTATACTTCGATTAGAAATTTGCAGGAGAATATCCAATTGTTCCCAAATGCAAAGGACATTGATCATTTGGGATTGTGCACAGCACAATGGGAGTGAACGGGAAGGAGTTTGATCCTATGGCAATTGTGTAGAATGGGAAAAGGGTTTGGTTCATTGGGATTGTGTACAATGGGAAAGGTGTTTGGTTATGTGGAAATGGTAGAATGGGAGAGAATGGAATAGGTTGTGTTCCATTCGAATATTTTTATCATTTAACAATTTCTCTAATCTATGATTGTGACTTTCTATCAGATAGAGTGGGCTGTAATCTCACAATAACTCCCTGAGGGAAATAAAACCACAGGATAATAAATATGTGTGTGTGTGTGTATGTGTGAGTGAGTGTTATTTTGCACAGGGTGGAGGCTAGATAAATATTATCTCTGACACAGCTGCCCCACAAGTCAGAAATATTTGTTCTGTGAGCACCAACGCACAATTCACAGTGTCATTCAACAATTGAAAGAAAGACTGCATTTGTATAGCATCTTACATGACCCCAGGGCATTCCAAAGTGTTTTATAGACAAAGAAGTATTTTTTAACACATCACTGTTTCACATGTAACGTAAAGAAAAAAGACACCCATGGAAATATTCCAAAACCCAACTAACAGGAATGGAATAAATGATCAGATCATTTGTTGTTTTAATGCGGTGGGTTGAGGAATAAATATTGGCCAGGACACTCTCTTGCCCTCCTTCAAAATGTTCCCATGCAATCTTTTACATCCACCAGAGAGAACAGACAGGCTAACTGACGATGTGGCTCGCTCGCAGATGTTATTTGTAATTTAAGCTTGTTTTGTATTTTTAAACTTCTATCAACTTTGTCCTTGTGAGAAAGTATCATTCAATTAATAACTTCTTTGTTCAGAAAAACGTTAACGTGTTGTTGATAATCCACTGCCCTTTGTCAGTGATATTATTACACGTGCGCTTATCAGCCTCGATAAAAAGATAGGAATCCATAAACATCTTCATTATCATCCGAGTCACAGCATTGCGGCGCTTAGGATATTGTTCTTCTTCTGATAAATGGCTCTATTGTTATTAAGGATGCTGATCTCATGCTTATAGATTTTATGCTCAAACCTGTGGAGTTTGACTTGAGCCCACAACCTCCTGATTTAGGAGCGGACAGTGTTACCCACTGAGCCACAGCAGGCACCTTAGAGAGATGAGAATGGAGGAATGGAGTGGGCTGACTTGTTAATGGCATTCTCGCCTAACCTGGGTCATTGCAGCAATAAAACAGCCCAACTACATCAGTCTCAGTTGTTTAGTGAACTGGAGTAACTTGAGCTCCAGTTGTACAGTGACCTGGTGTAACTTGAGCTCCAGTTGTACAGTGAACTGGTGTAACTTGAGCTCCAGTTGTACAGTGGACTGGTGTAACTTGAGCTCCAGTTGTACAGTGAACTGGTGTAACTTGAGCTCCAGTTGTACAGTGAACTGGTGTAACTTGAGCTCCAGTTGTACAGTGACCTGGTGTAACTTGAGCTCCAGTTGTACAGTGACCTGGTGTAACTTGAGCTCCAGTTGTACAGTGAACTGGTGTAACTTGAGCTCCAGTTGTACAGTGGACTGGTGTAACTTGAGCTCCAGTTGTACAGTGAACTGGTGTAACTTGAGCTCCAGTTGTACAGTGAACTGGTGTAACTTGAGCTCCAGTTGTACAGTGGACTGGTGTAACTTGAGCTCCAGTTGTATGTGGACAGGTATAACTTGAGCTCCAGTTGTATGTGGACAGGTGTAACTTGAGCTCCAGTTGTATGTGGACTGGTGTAATTTGAGCTCCAGTTGTATGTGGACTGGTGTAACTTGAGCTCCAGTTGTACGTGGACTGGTGTAACTTGAGCTCCAGTTGTATGTGGACAGGTATAACTTGAGCTCCAGTTGTACAGTGGACAGGTGTAACTTGAGCTCCTGTTGTATGTGGACTGGTGTAACTTGAGCTCCAGTTGTATGTGGACTGGTGTAACTTGAGCTCCAGTTGTATGTGGACTGGTGTAACTTGAGCTCCAGTTGTATGTGGACTGGTGTAACTTGAGCTCCAGTTGTATGTGGACTGGTGTAACTTGAGCTCCAGTTGTATGTGGACTGGTGTAACTTGAGCTCCAGTTGTAAAGTGGACGGTTGTAACTTGAGCTCCAGTTGTATGTGGACTGGTGTAACTTGAGCTCCAGTTGTACGTGGACAGGTGTAACTTGAGCTCCAGTTGTATGTGGACAGGTGTAACTTGAGCTCCAGTTGTATGTGGACAGGTATAACTTGAGCTCCAGTTGTATGTGGACAGGTGTAACTTGAGCTCCAGTTGTATGTGGACTGGTGTAACTTGAGCTCCAGTTGTATGTGGACTGGTGTAACTTGAGCTCCAGTTGTATGTGGACTGGTGTAACTTGAGCTCCAGTTGTATGTGGACAGGTATAACTTGAGCTCCAGTTGTATGTGGACAGGTGTAACTTGAGCTCCAGTTGTATGTGGACTGGTGTAACTTGAGCTCCAGTTGTATGTGGACTGGTGTAACTTGAGCTCCAGTTGTATGTGGACTGGTGTAATTTGAGCTCCAGTTGTACAGTGGACTGGTGTAAATTGAGCTCCAGTTGTACAGTGACCTGCTGCTTTTGGCACAATTCTTTCTTGTTCCAAACTGCCACAAACGAGGTGGTGCGATGGGGATTTATCCACACTGGGATCATGCAAGATGCTATACAAATGCATCCTTTCTTTCAATTGTTGAATGACACTGGGAACCGTGCTGTGATATCATTGAGGCTGGGCCCAACAGTGAAAACATCCCAGTGCACCTTCTAATGTCATCTGTGATGTAATGCTGCTGGAGGCTGGGAGAAGATCTCTGAAGAAAGAAAGATAATTCAACCAGCTCACCCCATTAGCAGAAACAGTGTGAACTAGACTGAATTTGATTGGAACCCTCTCCATCCAAAATGGTCATTACCACATTGTACATTCCCTACAAATCCTGTTTATTGGGGGTAAGCTAATTACAGTGGGTGGGACCTGGGGTAATTATAATGGGAGGGGCTGGGTTAATTACAATGGGGTAATTACAATGGATGGGGATAATTGCAATAGGGGTAATTGCAATGGGGTTAAATAAAATAGGTGGGGTTTGTTACAGTGGAGGGGTTAATTCCAATGGGTTGGGGTTAACTACACTGTGTGGGGGTTAATTCCGATGGGTTGGGGTTAATTATACTGTGTGGGGGTTAATTCCAATGGCTTGGGGTTAACTACACTGTGTGGGGGTTAATTCCGATGGGTTGGGGTTAATTACACTGTGTGGGGGTTAATTACAATGGGTTGGGGTTAATTACACTGTGTGGGGGTTAATTATACTGTGTGGGGGTTAATTACAATGGGTTGGGATTAATTAAATGGAGTGGGGCTGGGATTGAACTAAAGCCACTTGCCCTGTCAGTTAAGTTACACTGATGAAAGGTCATTGAGCTGAAACGTTCACTGATTCTCCCTCAACAGATGCTTGCCTGAGTATTTCCAGCATTTTCTGGTTTTAATACTTATCATTAAGTCATATGTTCTCTGTGGCTGTCACTCTGTGGGATAAAGGTCGGCAAGTCTGATTGGATGGGTTCTTGGAGGTATCATTGCATGGACCTCCCTCCTTCATATGTCCCGCCCCCACATTGACACGTCCGTCCGTGTGGTGTTACTCTGTCCCAGGCAATTGGAAAGCAAAGAAAGATCATTACCCAATTGGATGATTCTGAACATCTAACAAAATGGCCCTTCTCCTTCCCCAATATTGCATTAATGAATAAACAGAATTCTTCAAAGAAAATAAATGAGGAAACACTTGCTTTTCTATCCCACTTTCGGTATCTCTTCTGGGTTTTGCCCCCTGCAGTGTCCTGCAGATTAATCTTCAATTCCTGGCTACTCCAGCTAACCCTGGAAAGTTGGTAAACTGACTGGGGTGGCCGGGGTTAGAAACATGTCTGACTGCACAGCCGGGCATGGAATATTCCCCCCGGAAAGAGAGAAGATGGAGGGAACGGGAGAAAAAAAACATTGCGGAGCAACAGTGAGAGATTCAGAGTGAAGTGACGTGGAGGAAGATTAACTCTTGCTTTGTTCTGGAACTGTTGTGAATTTATTTATGAGGCGATGCTTGTGAAAGATCATCTGCTGGGATTGTTTGAGGAGGATCAAATCATCGGGGGTGGGGTGGGGGGAGGTGGGGGTGGGAGCGAATGCTTTGTACTGATAGGAGGGGGCTGCGAGGGTAAGGAGAAATAATCTCACCAAAGAAACCTTTCATTTAAATATCTTTGAGCTGTAATTGACCCAACAATTGATTCCAATTATACAGGGTTCCTCCAGCCCAATGCTGAGAGTTCATTAATTACTCTCACAGAGTGTGTCAGGAAAATGTTTCCTAAATATCAAACAAGTAACTCCCTCCTCTCCTCCCCTCCCCCCTCTAACCATCTGTCCACCTAATCTGGAATTGTTGCCTGTGTCATCATCAAAGTGTATTTACACTCCATTAAATGTGCTGAATTCAGCAATGACCATCGGCAATCTGTAGTCAAACACTTGCTGACAAATTCCCGGGAACTAACCTTAAATTAGGCACTTTGCAGCCCTCCAGATTCAACACTGAGTTCAACAGTCTCAGTTCACCTTCCACCACCAGCTGTTTGTGCTGATTCTCCTTTCGCCCATTTACATCAGCCCATCTTCTGTCTCTTGCCTCATTCTGGTCCCCTTTGACCTTGCAACATCATCCCTTTTATTATTTACCTCTCCTGGTTTTCACCCTATCACACACCATCCTGTTTGTTCTTTCCTGCCCTCCCCCCTCTTTCCCTGTCTCTGTTCTTGTTTAAACCCTGTTACATCTGCAATCTTTCTCGTTTCTGGTGAAAGGTCACTGACCTGAAACGCTAACTCTGTTTCTCTCTCCACAGACGCTGCCGGACCTGCTGAGTATTTCCAGCATTTTCTGTTTTTATTTCAGGTTTCCAGCATCGGTAGTGAGGAACTGGGCTGTAGCTCAACAGGAGAGAATTGTACAATGGAATTATTCTCCCTATTTAACTTTAGTCTCTTTGCTGTGCTGTCACAGGAAAGGATCTTTGGTGAAATATTCCCCCAACTTTCTCAACAGCTCAATTTTCACGAGCTATAAAATACAAACTATATCTTTCATTGTCCAGTTTCCATATCCACCGTCTCGCTGCAGCTGTACGAAGTGACTGAGGTGCACACCATGCCACCTTAACATTCTTTACTGCCGTGTTAAAAAATACATCTGTCCACTGATACATTTTTCTAAGGTATATTCTCCTTGCCGGTGACTTTAGTGAGTTTGTTCAGTGATTGCTGAGCTCAACACACCGGGAGACCATTGGATATATTCAATCCTCAATTTACGCCCGAATGATTCAAGCTCACACTGACCTGCGTGAATAAAGAAAAGTTGCATCCTGTTGGTGGGAGGCTTGACAAACAGAGGGACATGGATCAAAGGCAAAAGAAGCAGAGAGGGAGGTGAGGAAAATGTCTGCTTTCTGGAATGCACTGCCAGATGGACAGGGAGGAGAATTCAATAATCACGTTCAAACGGGAATTGGCGAGAAAATTAAAGGGTAAAGATTACATACAAAGGTACGAAGTGGGAGCAGGAGTAGGCCACTCGGCCCCTCAAGTCTGCTGCACCATTCAATAAGATCATGGCTGATCTGATTGTAGCCTCAACCCCACATTCCCACCTACCCCCCGATAACCTTTCACCCCGTTGTTAGTCTAAAACCTATCAACCTCGGCCTTAAAAATATTCATCGACCCTGCCCCCCCACGTGGGATTGGTGGAGTGAGCAGGATATTGGGACCATATGGATAGCTTTTGCAAGATGGACCAAATGGAAGACTGGGGGTGTGAGGGGGAGTCAGCGATGATTCTGATTCCATCTTCAGTGGCTTCCAATGTGTAAGGGAGCAGAATTCCATCCCGGCCTGAAGGAAGTATGGGGTCCCTGGGAGCAGCCGGCTAGTCACTCAGGAGCTGTGTGTGGTTCAGTGTTGGAACCTTGTCCTGGGCAAGACCTCTTAATTTCACTGGAATCTCTCCTCAGCTGCTTCAATTGGAAATATTTCACCAAATATTTTTCAAAATTTGTTCGCAGGATGTGGGTGTTGCTGGCTGGGCCAGCATTTATTGCCCATCCCTAATTGCCCCTTGAGAAGGCGGTGGTGAGCTGCCTTCTTGAATCGCTGAAGTCCACGTGCTGTAGGTACACCCACAGTGGTTAGGAAGGCAGTTCCAGGTTTTTGACCCAGCGACAGTGAAGGAACGGTGATATATTTCCAATTCAGGATGGTGAGTGACTTGGAGGGGAACTTCCAGGTGGTGGTGTTCCCATCTATCTGCTGCCCTTGTCCTTCTAGATGGTAGAGGTTGTGGGTTTGGAAGGTGCTGTCTAATGTGGTGAATTCCTGCAGTGCATCTTGTAGAAGGTACACACACTGCTGCTACTGTGTGTCGGTGGTGGTGGGAGTGAATGTTTGTGGATGTGGTGCCAATCAAGCGGGCTGCTTTGTCCTGGATGGTGTCGAGCTTCTTGAATTTTGTTGGAGCTGCACTCATCCAGGCAAGTGGGGATCCAACTGAAAGGGAGAGGAAGAGCCCACTCATCCCCTCCAATCTTCACTTTTATTGGCTGGTGAGGAGCAGCAGCCCATGGTTAGCTCATTGTCATGAAGTCTGGCTCTGAGTGACAGAACCATTTCCGCATCCAATTTGACTTTAATTACTGAACATGGAATGCTAAAAGGTTGATTCACAGTAGCAATAATAACCCAGGAAAGTCCTATAAATCTTAATTCATTGTTCCTCGGTCACTGATTGGTTTGAACAATCAGTTTATTTCTGAATGAGCAACTTTGCAAATGGTCCAGAAAACAGGAATAGCGAGTTCCCGGAACCTAGAAACTTACAGTTTGGAGGTAGCTCAGTCAGCTAATCATTGCCTCTGTGAAAGATACCATCTCACCTCTTCTACTCTCTCCCCACAGTCTCATAATATTTTGTTCAAGTATTTATTCAGTTCTCTTTTGAATGTTAAGATTGAAGTTGCTTCTCTATCAGTCAGCACATCCCCAGGTCACAACGACTCGCTGTGTGTGATAAAAAATCTTTTCTCATGTAGCCTCTGGTTCATTTTCCAATCACCTTAAATCTGTGTCCGCCGCTTACTCACCCTCCTGCCACTGGAAACCCTTTCTCCTTATTTTCTCGATTAAAACACCAACTGAGACACATTCAACAGCATTATCGTACTCTGACAGCTTTGTAAACCTCACTCCATCAGCAGCGCAGGCGAGAGCGAGTCTGTGATTCTATCTTGTGGTTTTACTGCGGTTCCCAGTCAGTGAAGACATTGTCGCTGACCAGGTCTCCATCTCCTTTCTGCCCTCTCCTCTGTCTCTCCCCCTCTATCAGCTCCCACTCTCTCTCTCTCCAGTCTGTCTCTCTTTCTCTCTTGTTTATCCTGTCTGTTCATCCCTCTGTCTTACTCTCTCCTCAGACTATTCCCACTCTCTCTCTCTCCAGCCTACAGCTTTCATTCCTCTTGTTTAACTCCTCTCCATCCCTTTTACACTCTATCCATCCCATTCTTTACCCTTCCATCTATTTCTTTTTTCCCTCTACCCCACTGCTGCTCTCCATGCCCCCCACCCCCGCCATCTGCCCTCTCTCTCTCTCTCACAGGCAGAATTTTGCCCTCGTTGGGTGGGGTCAGCAGGAGTGAGCAGGAAGCTGACCACTGGCCACTGACCGCTGCCCGCGATCGGGCCCTGACTGTGGTTTCATGCTGGTGGGCCAATTAAGGCCCCCTCCCCAGCATGAGGTGCCCAGAGCAGCGCTCAGAGTCAGGGTGGGAGGAGGGTGAGTGCATAGAGAAATCTCCCTGAGGCACAGAGCTGGACCTGGGAGCTGAAGATTTAAAAAATGAAGAAGATAGAATTATAAAATGTTCAGAAACCATGTCCCCCTTGCCTGACTCTGTCACACGAGCAGGGACATGTTATGAATGAAACATTAACATTTTTATTTAATTTTTATTTGCTGTTGGAAGCCTCACCCCGCCCGTGGATGAGGTTTCCTAAAAAAATCCAGAGGCCGCTTGGCCTCTTCACCTACCTGCCCACCGTAAGGTTAGACAGGCAGCGAAAAATGTGTCTCAGTTGGTACTTTAATGGCCTTTCACAGGCCTGTTAGTTGTCAGCGGGCGCGCTGCCCACTCCCACTCCTGTCCCTCGACCGAAACATCAGGCGAGTGCGCGATGATGTCAGGACGCTCACCCCACGGCACCTTACAGGTCAGCCAGGCACCCAGCGAGTGAACACCTCTGGCCCACGTGTCCCTGCCAACCTGTCGTCTTTGCTCTATCTCTTTCTCCCTTTCTCTACCTGATGGCTTCTCTCTGTCTTCCTTTCCCTTTCTCCCTGTTTCTCCCGCTCTTTGTCCTTATCTCTTCATCCCTTCTCTCTCCTACCCACACTCTGTCCCTTCCACCTATCTCTTCCCTATCTGTGTCTCTCATTGAGGACAGTGTATACTGAGGGGTTGAAGAGCACACCCTGGTGGACTGGAGTATATCACATGCTGTCACACCAGACAATGCCTCCTTCAGTCTGATTTAACATTGCACAGAGGAGCTGTAGTTGGTGAATACTGTGTGTTTACAATGATCACAAACTTTGGCATTCTCTTCAACATCAATACACCAAAGACATTTCCCCTGTGCTGACTTGTGACATGAAACTGGTCCTCAAAGCATCGTCAGTCACTCTTATCTGGAGAAATGCTCCCAGAGGAGCCACAGAATGTCTACAAATTCCAGATGGTCTCGCACCGTCTGGGAGCTGAGCCAAGCATAAACATGTAACTACAAACTCTGGGCTCATGTCACAAACAGACACTGGCTCTCCTCCACACCAGCACTTCGGAAAAAGCCAAGAGTCAAACCTATTCTTTAAAACGAAATGCAAAGGAGGTTAATTGTGAAATGAACACTTTGTTCAGAATGGCTTTCATCAGCTGTGAGAATGAAAGACTTTAATGTCTATTGTACCCTCACAACCTCAGCTTGTTCCAAAGTGCAGTACAACCAGTGAGATACAAGAGTGTTGCAGCACTGCAACGGCTGACTGGCTACAGGTGTGTGCTGACTCAGTTTCGAGTCACACCCACTGATTATAAGAAACTCTCCTAATACATAGAAATGTACTTCAAGCGTCTATATTTAGTAACAACCATCTATCACCACTCAGTCACCAAGGGAGTTAAACCAACCAAAATGATCAAAAACACTGCCACCCCACTGCTTTTAATTCATCATTTTACTAACAAAAACACACAGACATTATGCAAATATGATTATTGTGATCACATTCTCAGCGACAGTGTCTAATACTCTGTTTTTAATTCGTTAATCAGAATAGCAATTAGCCACAGCTGCTACATGTGGTCCATGACTAGCCAATTGGTTAACACTGATCTCCTGGGTAGAATGTCACTAATGGATCAACGTGAATATATTGTTGAATGGCAATTATGCTTTTTGGATCCTAAGGGAAGTGGGGGATATGGAGATGGGCAGGGAAGCGGATTTGAATTGGAAAACAGCCGAGCTTTTAATCATCCATTCTCATACCTCCTTACGTAGTTCAGTGTTGAATTTTGTCTGATCACAATCCTGTGAAGAGCCTTGGTTCATTTACTATGTATCAGGTTGCTCTATAAATGCAAGTTGATTGGCAAAAAATGGGACAGTGAAATAAGGAAACCATTTTGACACAGCAAGTGGTTAGGACCTGGAATACAAAGATACCAACAAGGAGCAGGAGTAGGCCATTCAGCCCCTCGAACCTGCTCCGTCGTTTAATAAGATCATGGCTGGTCTGATAGTAACCTGAAATCTGCATCCCGCCCATCCCCCGATAACCTATCATCCCCTCGCTTACCAAGAATCTATCCAGCTCTGCCTTAAAAATATTCAAAGACTCTGCTTCCACCACCTTTTCAGGAAGAGAGTTCCAAAGACTCGCAACCCTCTGAGTGAAAAAATTGCGCCTCATCCGTTTTACATGAGTGACCCCCTATTTTTAAACAGTGACCCCCCTAGTTCTAGATTCTCCCATAAGAGGAAACATTCTCACCACATCCACCCTGTCAAGAGCCCACAGGATCTTATATGTTTCAACCAAGTCGCCTCTTACTCTTCTAAACTCCAGTGGATACAAGTCTAGTCTGTCCAACCCTTTCTCATAAGACTCATTCCGGATATTAGTCTGGTAAACCTTCTCTGAATGCACTGTCTGAACATGTAATGGAGGCAAATTCAATCATGACTTTCAAAAGGGAATTGGATACACACCTTAAGAGAATAAGTGTGCAGGGATACAGGTAACAGGTCACGGAGGGAGGGGGAGCAGGATCCGCAGAGCTGCTCTTACAGAGAACCAGCACGGACTCAACAGGCTGAATGGCCTCCTTCTGTGTTGTAACCATTCTGTGATTCTACGATTCACAGGTGGTGTTGAGTACACATTAAAACCAGAAGAAGAGCCAATGAAAATAGGCCAGAATTCTTCAGTTGTTACCTCAGGATGAGGAATAGCTGACGTTGTGTTGGACCCTGAGGGAACAGTCAGTGTGATCCAAACTCAAGGCAACTTCCCGTATAACTCACGATTGATGCTGCAATGTTATCAGGATTAATGCAGGTGAGTGGGTCTGTAACCAGAAGTCATAGATTTAAAATCCCCTTCAAAAGATTGAGAGGGGAGATGGGGAGAAATGACTTCACTGAGTTGTTGGGATCTGGAACATTTGACCTTAAAAGGATAGAAGCTGAATCCGGAAATAATTTGAAAAGGGAGCTGGACAGGAACCCGGGGATGAGAAGTTTACAGAGTTACAGACAGGAAGTAGCAACATGGAGCTGAGTTTGACAGCTGTTCCAAAAGGCCAAAAATGGGCTGAATGGCCTCATTTTGAGCTGTAAGATTCTGTGAATTGAAGTGCAACACCGCAGGGGAATGCCAACAGGGAAACGATCCTTCACTCAGCCCTTAGAAACTGGAAAGATTGGATTCCGGGTACGTGCTGACCTAGGTGATCATAGGTGGAACTGGGGAGGCCATAATTGCACGCTCGCCTAGCTGGGGAAAGCTCTGCTGCAAGAGGGTGTCTCGTTGTTGGCTTAGCAGTAATGCCCTACGCAGCCAAATAGCCCAAAGATGCCCATTTATCTAGATCTCAAAACACAGGGGAGCAATGGACCATGGCACCCATGGGTCTGTCTTGCAGCAATGTCTCAGCACCCAGTGTGGGGGAGGGGCTGGGGAGTGTGAGTGGAAGGAATACTTTAAAATCTGTGAGGGGGGCCTGGCTCCTGGGCTGGTGTCAAGAGACAATTACTCAGAATCTTAAACATGCAACAGACTGGGCTCTGATGGAAAGCCATTGGCCTGAAACATTAACTCTGTTCTTCCTGCTCCATAGATACTGTCCGGCCGGCTGAGTATTCACAACGTTCAATCATCCAAGAACATTGCTGTCTGTACATTTCGTGTTTCAACCTGGAGAATATCACATCAAGGCTCCATCAGCTATTGTTTCTGTAAACCCATGTAAGATGTCTCTCAGATGTCCTGTATTGAAGTGTGAGTCTCAATAGCTGAACCAACTGCTGTCCAGATCACCTGGACCCTCACCGAGATGCTCCCAGGATTTGGGAATTAGGATAGTAAAAATATGCAGGAGGAGGCCATTCAGCCCATCAAGCCTGCTCCACCATTCAACCAGATCTTGGCTGTTGTCTACCCCAGCTCCACCTTCCCACCTGCTCCCCATATCGCTTGGTGCTCAAAAATCAATCGATCTCAGTCTTGAATATACTAAACAATAGAGCATCCCCAACGCTCTGGGATAGAAAATCCCAATGGTTCACAACCCTGTGAAAGAAGAAATTTCTCCTCATCTCAGTCCTAAATGATTGACCCCTTATCCTGAGACTGTGACCCTGTGTTTTAGATTCCCCGACCAATGGAAACGATCTCTCAGCGTTGACTCTGCCAAGCCCCTCAGAATCTTGTATGCTTTCAAAAGGTCATCTCTCATTCTTCTCTACTCCAGAGAGTAGAGGCCCATTCTATCCAATCTTTCTTCATGGACAGACCCTTATCGCAGGAATCAATCTAATGAGCCTTCATTGGATCCTCTCTAAGGCATGTAAATCATTCCTCGGGTAAGGAGATCAACACTGTTCACAGCGCTACACTGGCTCACCGAAGGCCTGTACAATTGCAGCAAGAGTTCTCACAGGTGTCCAGGAAGATCCGATTGTGTGAAGATTCAATACCAGGGAGACTCCCTCTCTTCTGGGATTATGTGATGATTAAATTGGTGAAGACTTTGACTTCAGCTTGTACAGTTCCATCATTAGGACAATTGACCAACTCACATGACCAGTGTGAACCCATTAATCAGCCTCTCTGTGCAGCATTGTATTAGACAGATCAAGAAATAGAATAAAGCTCCCCAAAAATGCTTGGGATCTTCCAGGCCTATGTCACACCACATCTCACCACATCTCACCACATCTCACCACATTTCACCGCATCTCACTACATCTCACAACATCTCACTGCATCTCACTGCATCTCACCACATCTCACCACATCACACCACATCTCACTGCATCTCACTGCATCTCACCGCATCTCACCACATCACACCACATCTCACCGCATCTCACTGCATCTCACCACATCTCACTGCATCTCACTGCATCTCACTACATCTCACTGCATCTCACTACATTTCACCACATCTCACCGCATCTCAGCGCATCTCACCGCATCTCACTATATCTCACCACATCACACCACATCTCACTACATTTCACTATATCTCACTACATCTCACCACATCTCACTACATTTCACTATATCTCACTACATCTCACCACATCACACCTCATCTCACCGCATCTCACCTCATCTCACCACATCTCACCACATCTCACCGCATCACACCACATCTCACCACATCTCACTGCATCTCATCACATCTCACCGCATCTCACTACATCTCACCACATCACACCACATCTCACCGCATCTCACCGCATCTCACCACATCTCACCGCATCTCAGCGCATCTCACCATATCTGACTATATCTCACCACATCACACCACATCACACCACATCTCACTACATTTCACTATATCTCACTACATCTCACCACATCTCACTACATCTCACTGCATCTCACCACATCCCAGCACATCTCACTGCATCTCACCACACCACACCACATCTCACCTCATCTCACCTCATCTCACTGCATCTCACCGCATCTCACTGCATCTCACCACATCTCACCGCATCTCACCACATCACACCACATCTCACCTCATCTCACCGCATCTCACCACATCACACCACATCTCACCTCATCTCACCGCATCTCACCACATCACACCACATCTCACCTCATCTCATCACATCTCACCGCATCTCACTACATCTCACCACATCACACCACATCTCACCGCATCTCACTGCATCTCACCACATCACACCACATCTCACCTCATCTCACTGCATCTCACCACATCACACCACATCTCACCTCATCTCATCACATCTCACCGCATCTCACTACATCTCACCACATCACACCACATCTCACCGCATCTCACCGCATCTCACCACATCTCACCGCATCTCAGCGCATCTCACCACATCTGACTATATCTCACCACATCACACCACATCTCACTACATTTCACTATATCTCACTACATCTCACCACATCTCATTACATCTCACTGCATCTCACCACATCCCAGCACATCTCACTGCATCTCACCACACCACACCACATCTCACCTCATCTCACCTCATCTCACCGCATCTCACTGCATCTCACCGCATCTCACTGCATCTCACCACATCTCACCGCATCTCACCACATCACACCACATCTCACCTCATCTCACCGCATCTCACCACATCACACCACATCTCACCTCATCTCATCACATCTCACCGCATCTCACCACATCTCACCGCATTTCACCACATCTCACCACATCTCACTATATCACACCACAGCTGACCGCATCTCACCTCATCTCACCACATCTCACCGCATCTCACCACATCTCACCACATCATACCACATCTCACCTCATCTCACCGCATCTCACCACATCACACCACATCTCACCACATCTCACCTCATCTCACCTCATCTCACCTCATCTCACCGCATCTCACCGCATCTCACCACATCTCACCGCATTTCACCGCATCTCACCACATCTCACTATATCACACCACATCTGACCACATCTCACCTCATCTCACCACATCTCACCGCATCTCACCACATCTCAACGCATCTCACCGCATCTCACCACATCTTACTGCATCTCACCACATCTCACTATATCACACCATATCACACTATATCGCACCATATCACACTATATCGCACCATATCACACTATATCGCACCATATCACACTATATCCCACCATATCACACTATACCACTTCATATTACACTATATGACGCTACATTCCACCATATCACACCATATCACATCACACTATAATCACACCATATCACACTATAGCACACTATTTCACACTACATCACACCATATAACACTATATCATGCCATATCACACTACATCACACCATACCACACTACATCACATCATATCACACCATATTGTACCATATCACACCACATTTCACCACATTTCACCACATTTCACCATATCGCACCATGGGCAGGATTTTCAGCTTGGTGGGTGGGCGCATGCCTGACCTGACTGAGTGTGAAATGACACACGATGACGTGAGTTAAGTGTGCCGATGCCAATGGACAGTGGCGTGATAGCTCAGTCGGCGGGCACACGCCAGAACTGGTAACACACCCACCGGCAATTAAAAGGCCAGTTAAGGCCATTAAATAATCAACTGTGCTTAAGCTCAGCGCAGCGCTCGTGTGTCACGCTGGGCAGGCATTAACTGGCCCAACCAGCATGAAAATCGCGGTGTGCAGTGGATTGCGGACGGCGGACAGCTTCCTGACCACCCCTGCCCACCCTGGTCAATCCCTCAGGCCAAGGGCAAAATCCTGCCCCATATCACACCACGTTTCCCACTATAATTCTGTGCAGAAGGGGAAGGAGATGGGTTTAACATGAGTGTAAAATAGACGATCATTCATGCAAACAACAGAAGTGTTTGCATAGAGCCTCACAGTGAGGCAGCATCTCCCTCTCAGTGTGCTTAAATTGGACGGTGTAATTCTATGCACATAACTAATAAATTGCCGGGTGTTTCTGGCAGATTGTGAATGTTCTGCTTTTATGCTATTAGCTGGTGTGGTGATAATAGAGGATCTGTCAAACCAATCTCTACAACCTTCTATCAAACTCACACCGGCCTCTCTTATTGTGATTTCAGGTTCTGATGGTCCTTTACTGAGACACTAAGCGTTCTGTACGACACAGTCTACACACAAACTGTCTCTAAAAGTACAATAGGCACAGGCCCTCTCAAATTCCACACAACCCAAAGCCTTTCACAGCAGTGAAACACTTTTTGAGGTGCAGTGGAAGGACAGCAGCCAATTTGCGCACAGCAAGCTCCCACGAACAGCAATGAGCTAAATGATCCAATGTCGGTCGAGAAATGAATATTAGCCTCAGGACCGGACATGGCCCCCCTGCTCTGCTGCAAAACAGTTGCGGTGGGATCTTAAACATCTGCCAGAGAGAGGAGGCAGGGCCACAGTTTATCTGAAAGACAGCACCACCAACACAGCAGCACTCGCTCTGTACTGCACGGGGACAGTCAGCTTAGGGTCGTGCTGGAGTCTTTGAGTCCCTGAAATATGGAGTCTAACATTCTCCAGCAAACAGAACCTCCCATTATTGCTGCATTTTGAGGATGGGTTAAGGATTCGCTCTTCGATACCGTTCACATGGCAACCTCATTAATTCCATCTGTCAGATGTGTTGCAGTAAAAGAGATGCATGGATATTTTATTCTGATTAACTGTACCAGCTAATCAATTCTTTCAGTGACAGAGTAAAGATTTTCACAGTTGTGAGCTGGAGTCAATTTCCTTGCTATTCCCACTGTCACGACCAGTTTCAGCAGAAGCCAGTCAGTTCAGTGCATTAATGAGAAATGTGTGAGCCCCACATCCTTCATCCAATCATTGCAGTCTGAAAGATGACTGTTTGAGTCACACATCAGGTACATGATGCAGACTGACATTCCTAATACCATAATGAGGGAGTGCTGCACTGTCAGAGGGTCAGTACTGAGGGAGCGCTGCAATGTCGGAAGATCAGTACTGAGAGAGTGCTTCACTGTCGGAGGGACAGTATTGAGGGAGTATTGCACTGTCAGAGGGGCAGTACTGAGGGAGTATTGCACTGTCGGAGGGTCAGTACTGAGGGAGTGCTGCACTGTCGGAGGGTCAGTACTGAGGGAGTGCTACACTGTCGGAGGGACAGTACTGAGTGAGTGCCGCACTGTCAGTGTGTCAGTACTGAGGGAGTGCTTCACTGTCAGAGGGTCCGTACTGAGGGAGTGCTGCACTGTCAGATGGTCAATACTGAGGGAGTGCTGCACTGTCAGAGGGTCAGTACTGAGGGAGTGCTGCATTGTCAGAGGTTCAGTACTGAGGGAGTGCCGCACTGTCAGAGGGTCAGTACTGAGCGAGTGCCGCACTGTCAGAGGGTCAGTACTGAGGGAGTGTTGCACTGTCAGAGGGTCAGTACAGAGGGAGTGCTGCACGGTCAGAGGGTCAGTACTGAGGGAGTGCTGCACTGTCGGCGGGTTAGTACTGAGAGAGTGCTGCACTGTCAAGGGGCAATACAGAGGGAGTGCTGCACTGTCAGAGCGTCAGTACTGTAGGAGAGCTGCACTGTCAGAGGGTCAGTACTGAGGGAGTGCTGCACTGACAGAGGGTCAGTACTGAGGGAGAGCTGCACTGTCAGAGGGTCAGTACTGAGGGACTGCTGTACTGTCAGAGCGTCAGTACTGAGGGAGTCCTGCACTGTCAGAGCGTCAGTACTGAGGGAGTGCTGCACTGTCAGAAGGTCAATACTGAGGGAGTGCTGCACTGTCAGAGGGTCAGTACTGAGGGAGTCCTGCACTGTCAGAGCGTCAGTACTGAGGGAATGCTGCACTGTCAGAGGGTCAGTATTGAGGCAGTATTGCACTGTCAGAGGGTCAGTCCCTGAGGGAGTGCTGCGCTGTTGGAGGGTTAGTACTGAGGGAGTGCTGCAATGTTGGAGGGTATGCACTGAGGGAGTGCTGCACTGTCAGAGGGTCAGTACTGAGGGAGTGCTGCACTGTCGGAGGGTCAATACTGAGGGAGTGCTGCACTGTCAGAGGGTCAGTACTGAGGTAGTGCTGCACTGTCAGAGGGTCAGTACTGAGGGAGTGCTGCACTGTCAGTGGGTCAGTAATTAGGGAGTGCTGCACTGTCAGAGGGTCAGTACTGCGTGAGTGCTGCACTGTCAGAGGGTTAGTACTGAGCGAGTGCCGCACTGTCAGAGTGTCAGTACTGAGGGAGTGCTGCACTGTCGGCGGGTAAGTACTGAGGCAGTGCTGTACTGTCAGAGGGTCAGTACTGAGAGAGAGCTGCACTGTCAGAGGGTCAGTACTGAGGGAGTGCTGCACTGTCAGAGGTTCCGTACTGAGGGAGTGCTGCACTGTCAGATGGTCCGTACTGCGGGTCTGCTGTACTGTTAGAGGGTCAGTACTGAGTGAGTGCAGCACTGTCAGAGGCTCAGTAATGAGGGAGTTCTGCACTGTCAGAGGGTCAGTACTGAGGGAGTGCTGCACTGTCAGAGGGTATGTACAGAGGGAGTGCTGCACTGTCAGATGGTTAGAAATGAGGGTGTGCTGCTCTGTCGGAGGTTCAGTATTGAGGCATTATTGCACTGTCAGAGGGTCAGTACTGATGGAGTGCTGCACTGTTGGAGTGTTAGTACTGAGAGATTGCTTTACTATCGGAGCGTCAGTACTGAGGGAGTGCTGCACTGTCAGAGGGTCAGTACTGAGTGAGTGCTGCATTGACAGAGGGTCAGTACTGAGGGAGTGCTACGCTGTCGGATGATCAGTACTGAGAGAGTGCTTCACTGTCGGAGGGTCAGTATTGAGGGAGTATTGCACTGTCAGAGGGTCAGTACTCAGGGAGTATTGCACTGTCGGAGGGTCAGTACTGAGGGAGTGCTGCACTGTCGGAGGGTCTGTACTGAGGGAGTGCTTCACTGTCAGAGGGACAGTAATGAGGGAGTGCTGCACTGTCAGAGGGTCAGTACTGAGCGAGTGCTGCACTGTCAGAGGGTCAGTAAAGAGGGAGTGCTGCACTGTCAGAGGGTCAGTACTGAGTGAGTGCTGCACTGTAAGAGGTTCCGTACTGAGGGAGTGCTGCACTGTCAGAGGATCAGTACTGAGGGAGTGCTGCACTGTCAGAGGGTCAGTACTGAGGGAGTGCTGCACTGTCAGAGGGTCAGTACTGAGGGAGTGCTGCACTGTCAGAGGGTATGTACAGAGGGAATGCTGCACAGTCAGATGTTTAGAAATGAGGGAGTGCCGCACTGTCAGAGGGTCAGTACTGAGGGAGAGCTGAACTGTCAGAGCGTCAGTACTGTAGGAGTTCTGCAGTGTCAGAGGTTCAGTACTGAGGGACTGCTGTACTGTCAGAAGGTCAATACTGAGCGAGTGCTGCACTGTCAGAGGGTCAGTACTGACGGAGTGCTGCACTGTCAGAGGGTCAATACTGAGGGAGTGCTGCACAGTCAGAGGGTCAGTAATGAGCGAATGCTGCACTGTCAGAGGGTCAGTACTGAGGGAGTGCTGCACTGTTGGAGGGTTAGTACTGAATGATTGCTTTACTCTCGGAGCGTCAGTACTGAGGGAGGGCTGCAATGACGGTGGGTATATACTGAGGGAGTGCTGCACTGTCAGAGGGTCAGTACTGAGCGAGAGCTGCACTGTCAGAGGGTCAGTACTGAGGGAGTGCTACGCTGTCGGATGATCAGTGCTGAGAGAGTGCTTCACTGTCGGAGGGTCAGTATTGAGGGAGTATTGCCCTGTCAGAGAGTCAGTACTCAGGGAGTATTGCATTGTCGGAGGGTCAGTACTGAGGGAGTGCTGCACTGTCGGAGGGTCTGTACTGAGGGAGTGCTTCACTGTCAGAGGGACAGTAATGAGGGAGTGCTGCACTGTCGGAGGGTCAGTGCTGAGGGAGTATTGCACTGTCAGAGGGTCAGTACTGCGGCAGTGCTGCACTGTCGGATGGTCAGAACTGAGGGAGTGCCGCACTGTCAGTGTGTCAGTACTGAGGGAGTGCTGCACTGTCAGAGGGTCAATACTGAGGGAGTGCAGCACTGTCAGAGGGTCAGTACTGAGCGAGTGCTGCACTGTCAGAGGGTCAGTACTGAGTGAGTGCTGCACTGTCAGATGTTCTGTACTGAGGGATTGCTGCACTGTCAGATGGTCAGTACTGAGGGAGCGCTGCACTGTTGGAGGGTTAGTACTGAGGGAGTGCTGCAATGTCGGAGGGTATGTACTGAGGGAGTGCTGCACTGTCAGAGGGTCAGTACTGAGGGAGTGCTGCACTGTCGGAGGGTCAGTACTGAGGGAGGGCTTCACTGTCAGAGGGACAGTACTGAGGGAGTGCTGCACTGTCAGAGCGTCAGAACTTAGGGAATGCGGCACTGTTGGAGGGTTATTTCTGAGAGAGTGCTTCACTGTCGGAGGTTCAGTATTGAGGGAGTATGGCAATGTTAGAGGGTCTGTACTGATGGAGTGCTGCAATGTTGGAGGGTTAGTACTGAGAGTGGGGTGTACTGTCGGAGGATCAATACTGAGAGAGTGCTTCACTGTCGGAGGTTCAGTAGTGAGGGAGTGTTGCACTGTCAGAGGGTCAATACTGAGTGAGTGCTGCACTGTTGGAGTGTTAGTACTGAGAGAGTGCTTCACTATCGGAGGGCCAGTACTGAGGGAGTGCTGCACTGTCGGAGGGTCAGTACTGAGTGAGTATTGCACTGTCAGAGGGTCAGTACTGAAGGATTGCTGCGCTGTCAGAGAGTCAGTACTGAGGGAGTGCTGCAATGTCGGAGGGTCAGTACTGAGGGAGTATTGCACTGTCAGAAGGTCAGTACTGAGGGATTGCTGCACTCTTGGAGGGTTAGTACTGAGTGAGTGCTGCACTGTCAGATGGTCAGTACTGAGGGAGTGCTGCACTGTCAGAGGGTCAGTAATTAGGGATTGCTGCACTGTCAGAGGGTCAGTACTGAGGGAGTGCTGCACTGTCACTGGGTCAGTACTGAGGGAGTGCTGCACTGTCAGAGGGTCAGTATTGAGGGAGTGCTGCAACGTCAGAGGGTCAGTACTGATGGAGTGCTGCACTGTCAGACAGTCAGTACTGAGAAGGTGCTTCACTGTCAGAGGGTCAGTACTGATGGAGTGCTGCACTTTTGCAGCGTTAGTACTGAGGGAGTGCTGCTCTGTCAGAGGGTCAGTACTGAGAGAGGGCTGCACTGTCGGAGGATCAGTACTGAGGGAGTATTGCACTGTCAGAGGGTAAGTACTGAGTGAGTGCTGCACTGTTGGAGGGTTAGTACTGAGAGAGTGCTTCACTATCGGAGGGCCAGTACTGAGGGAGTGCTGCGCTGTCGGAGGGTCAGTACTGAGGGACTGCTGCACTGTTGCAGGGTTAGTACTGAGGGAGTGCAGCACTGTCACAGGGTCAGTACTGAGGGAGTGCTGCAATGTCGGAGGATATGTACTGAGGGAGTGCTGCACTGTCAGAGGGTCAGTATTGAGCGAGTGCTGCACTGTCAGAGGGTCAGTACTGAGGGAGTGCTACACTGTCGGAGGGACAGTACTGAGTGAGTGCCGCACTGTCAGTGTGTCAGTACTGAGGGAGTGCTTCACTGTCAGAGGGTCCGTACTGAGGGAGTGCTGCACTGTCAGATGGTCAATACTGAGGGAGTGCTGCACTGTCAGAGGGTCAGTACTGAGGGAGTGCTGCATTGTCAGAGGTTCAGTACTGAGGGAGTGCTGCACTGTCAGAGGGTTAGAACTGAGGGAGTGCCGCACTGTCAGAGGGTCAGTACTGAGCGAGTGCCGCACTGTCAGAGGGTCAGTACTGAGGGAGTGTTGCACTGTCAGAGGGTCAGTACAGAGGGAGTGCTGCACGGTCAGAGGGTCAGTACTGAGGGAGTGCTGCACTGTCGGCGGGTTAGTACTGAGAGAGTGCTGCACTGTCAAGGGGCAATACAGAGGGAGTGCTGCACTGTCAGAGCGTCAGTACTGTAGGAGAGCTGCACTGTCAGAGGGTCAGTACTGAGGGAGTGCTGCACTGACAGAGGGTCAGTACTGAGGGAGAGCTGCACTGTCAGAGGGTCAGTACTGAGGGACTGCTGTACTGTCAGAGCATCAGTACTGAGGGAGTCCTGCACTGTCAGAGCGTCAGTACTGAGGGAGTGCTGCACTGTCAGAAGGTCAATACTGAGGGAATGTTGCACTGTCAGAGGGTCAGTACTGAGGGAGTCCTGCACTGTCAGAGCATCAGTACTGAGGGAATGCTGCACTGTCAGAGGGTCAGTATTGAGGCAGTATTGCACTGTCAGAGGGTCAGTCCCTGAGGGAGTGCTGCGCTGTTGGATGGTTAGTACTGAGGGAGTGCTGCAATGTTGGAGGGTATGCACTGAGGGAGTGCTGCACTGTCAGAGGGTCAGTACTGAGGGAGTGCTGCACTGTCGGAGGGTCAATACTGAGGGAGTGCTGCACTGTCAGAGGGTCAGTACTGAGGTAGTGCTGCACTGTCAGAGGGTCAGTACTGAGGGAGTGCTGCACTGTCAGTGGGTCAGTAATTAGGGAGTGCTGCACTGTCAGAGGGTCAGTACTGCGTGAGTGCTGCACTGTCAGAGGGTTAGTACTGAGCGAGTGCCGCACTGTCAGAGTGTCAGTACTGAGGGAGTGCTGCACTGTCGGCGGGTAAGTACTGAGGCAGTGCTGTACTGTCAGAGGGTCAGTACTGAGAGAGAGCTGCACTGTCAGAGGGTCAGTACTGAGGGAGTGCTGCACTGTCAGAGGTTCCGTACTGAGGGAGTGCTGCACTGTCAGATGGTCCGTACTGCGGGTCTGCTGTACTGTCAGAGGGTCAGTACTGAGTGAGTGCAGCACTGTCAGAGGCTCAGTAATGAGGGAGTTCTGCACTGTCAGAGGGTCAGTACTGAGGGAGTGCTGCACTGTCAGAGGGTATGTACAGAGGGAGTGCTGCACTGTCAGATGGTTAGAAATGAGGGTGTGCTGCTCTGTCGGAGGTTCAGTATTGAGGCATTATTGCACTGTCAGAGGGTCAGTACTGATGGAGTGCTGCACTGTTGGAGTGTTAGTACTGAGAGATTGCTTTACTCTCGGAGCGTCAGTACTGAGGGAGTGCTGCACTGTCAGAGGGTCAGTACTGAGTGAGTGCTGCATTGACAGAGGGTCAGTACTGAGGGAGTGCTACGCTGTCGGATGATCAGTACTGAGAGAGTGCTTCACTGTCGGAGGGTCAGTATTGAGGGAGTATTGCACTGTCAGAGGGTCAGTACTCAGGGAGTATTGCACTGTCGGAGGGTCAGTACTGAGGGAGTGCTGCACTGTCGGAGGGTCTGTACTGAGGGAGTGCTTCACTGTCAGAGGGACAGTAATGAGGGAGTGCTGCACTGTCAGAGGGTCAGTACTGAGCGAGTGCTGCACTGTCAGAGGGTCAGTAAAGAGGGAGTGCTGCACTGTCAGAGGGTCAGTACTGAGTGAGTGCTGCACTGTAAGAGGTTCCGTACTGAGGGAGTGCTGCACTGTCAGAGGATCAGTACTGAGGGAGTGCTGCACTGTCAGAGGGTCAGTACTGAGGGAGTGCCGCACTGTCAGAGGGTCAGTACTGAGGGAGAGTTGAACTGTCAGAGCGTCAGTACTGTAGGAGTTCTGCAGTGTCAGAGGTTCAGTACTGAGGGACTGCTGTACTGTCAGAAGGTCAATACTGAGCGAGTGCTGCACTGTCAGAGGGTCAGTACTGACGGAGTGCTGCACTGTCAGAGGGTCAATACTGAGGGAGTGCTGCACAGTCAGAGGGTCAGTACTGAGCGAATGCTGCACTGTCAGAGGGTCAGTACTGAGGGAGTGCTGCACTGTTGGAGGGTTAGTACTGAATGATTGCTTTACTCTCGGAGCGTCAGTACTGAGGGAGGGCTGCAATGACGGTGGGTATATACTGAGGGAGTGCTGCACTGTCAGAGGGTCAGTACTGAGCGAGAGCTGCACTGTCAGAGGGTCAGTACTGAGGGAGTGCTACGCTGTCGGATGATCAGTGCTGAGAGAGTGCTTCACTGTCGGAGGGTCAGTATTGAGGGAGTATTGCCCTGTCAGAGAGTCAGTACTCAGGGAGTATTGCATTGTCGGAGGGTCAGTACTGAGGGAGTGCTTCACTGTCAGAGGGACAGTAATGAGGGAGTGCTGCACTGTCGGAGGGTCAGTGCTGAGGGAGTATTGCACTGTCAGAGGGTCAGTACTGAGGGAGTGCTGCACTTTTGGAGGGTTAGTACTGCGGCAGTGCTGCACTGTCGGATGGTCAGAACTGAGGGAGTGCCGCACTGTCAGTGTGTCAGTACTGAGGGAGTGCTGCACTGTCAGAGGGTCAATACTGAGGGAGTGCAGCACTGTCAGAGGGTCAGTACTGAGCGAGTGCTGCACTGTCAGAGGGTCAGTACTGAGTGAGTGCTGCACTGTCAGATGTTCTGTACTGAGGGATTGCTGCACTGTCAGATGGTCAGTACTGAGGGAGCGCTGCACTGTTGGAGGGTTAGTACTGAGGGAGTGCTGCAATGTCGGAGGGTATGTACTGAGGGAGTGCTGCACTGTCAGAGGGTCAGTACTGAGGGAGTGCTGCACTGTCGGAGGGTCAGTACTGAGGGAGGGCTTCACTGTCAGAGGGACAGTACTGAGGGAGTGCTGCACTGTCAGAGCGTCAGAACTTAGGGAATGCGGCACTGTTGGAGGGTTATTTCTGAGAGAGTGCTTCACTGTCGGAGGTTCAGTATTGAGGGAGTATGGCAATGTTAGAGGGTCTGTACTGATGGAGTGCTGCACTGTCGGAGGGTCAGTACTGAGTGAGTATTGCACTGTCAGAGAGTCAGTACTGAGGGAGTGCTGCAATGTCGGAGGGTCAGTACTGAGGGAGTATTGCACTGTCAGAAGGTCAGTACTGAGGGATTGCTGCACTCTTGGAGGGTTAGTACTGAGTGAGTGCTGCACTGTCAGATGGTCAGTACTGAGGGAGTGCTGCACTGTCAGAGGGTCAGTAATTAGGGATTGCTGCACTGTCAGAGGGTCAGTACTGAGGGAGTGCTGCACTGTCACTGGGTCAGTACTGAGGGAGTGCTGCACTGTCAGAGGGTCAGTATTGAGGGAGTGCTGCAACGTCAGAGGGTCAGTACTGATGGAGTGCTGCACTGTCAGACAGTCAGTACTGAGAAGGTGCTTCACTGTCAGAGGGTCAGTACTGATGGAGTGCTGCACTTTTGCAGCGTTAGTACTGAGAGAGGGCTGCACTGTCGGAGGATCAGTACTGAGGGAGTATTGCACTGTCAGAGGGTAAGTACTGAGTGAGTGCTGCACTGTTGGAGGGTTAGTACTGAGAGAGTGCTTCACTATCGGAGGGCCAGTACTGAGGGAGTGCTGCGCTGTCGGAGGGTCAGTACTGAGGGACTGCTGCACTGTTGCAGGGTTAGTACTGAGGGAGTGCAGCACTGTCACAGGGTCAGTACTGAGGGAGTGCTGCAATGTCGGAGGATATGTACTGAGGGAGTGCTGCACTGTCAGAGGGTCAGTATTGAGCGAGTGCTGCACTGTCAGAGGGTCAGTACTGAGGGAGTGCTGCACTGTCAGAGGGTCAGTACTGAGCGAGTGCTGCACTGTCAGAGGGTCTGAACAGAGGGAGTGCTTCACTGTCAGAGCGTCAGTACAGAGGGAGTGCTGCCCGGTCAGAGGGTCAGTACTGAGGGAGTGCTGCACTGTCGGTTAGTTATTACTGAGGGAGTGCTGCACTGTGAGTTTGTATTGAGGGAGTGCTGCACTGTGAGAGCGTCAGTACTGAGAAGGTGCTTCACTGTCAGAGGGTCAGTACTGAGGGAGTTCTGAACTGTCACAGGGTCAGTACTGAGGAACTGCTGCACTGTCAGAGGGTCAGTAATGAGGAAGTGTTGCACTGTCAGTGGGTCAGAACTGAGGGAGTGCCGCACTGTCAGAGGGTCAGTACTGAGCATGTGCTGCACTGTCAGAGGTTAAGTACTGAGGGAGTGCTGCACTGTCAGAGGTTCAGTACAGTGGGAGTTCTGCACAGTCAGAGGGTCAGTACTGAGGGAGTGCTGTACTGTAAGACGGTCAGTACTGAGGGAGAGCTGCACTGTCAGAGGGTCAGTACTGAAGGAATGCTGCACAGTCAGAGGGTCAGTACTGATGGTGTGCTGCACTGTCAGAGGGTCAGTACTGAGGGAGTGCTGCACTGCCAGAGGTTCAGTACTGAGGGAGTGCTGCTCTGTCAGATGTTCAGTACTGAGGGAGTGCTGCACTGTCAGAGGGTCAGTAATGAGGGAGTGTTGCATTGTCAGAGGGTCAGTAATGAGGGAGTGCTGCACTGTCAGAGGGTGAGTAATGAGGGACTGCTGCACTGTCAGAGGGTCAGTACTGAGGACGTGCTGCGCTGTCAGAGGGACAGTACTGAGGGAGTGCTGCACTGTCAGATTGTCAGTACTGAGGGAGTGCTGCACTGTCAGAGGGTCAGTTCTGAGGGAGTGCTGCACTGTCGGTGAGTTAGTACTGAGGGAATGCTGCCCTGTCAGAGGGTCAGTACTGAGGGAGTGCTGCACTGTCGGCGACTTAGTACTGAGGGAGTGCTGGACTTTCAGAGGGTTAGTACAGAGATGGTGCTTCACTGTCAGAGGGTCAGTACTGAGGGAGTGCAGCACTGTCGGAGGTTCAGCAATGTGGGAGTGCTGCACTGTCAGAGGGTCAGTAATGAGGGAGTGCTGTATTGTCAGAAGGTCAGTCCTGCGGGAGTGCTGCACTGTCAGAGGGTCAGTACTGAGGGAGTGCTGCACTGTCAGATGTTCAGTTCTGAGGGAGTTCTGCACTGGCAGAGGGTCAGTAATGAGGGAGTGCTACACTCTCAGAGATTCAGTACTGAGGGAGTGCTGCACTGTCTGAGGGTGAGTACAGTGGGAGTGCTGCACAGTGAGAGGGTCAGTACTGAGGGAGTGCTGTACTGTAAGAAGGTCAGTATTGAGGGAGAGCTGCACTGTCAGAGGATCAGTACTGAGGGAGTGCTGCACTGTCAGAGGGTCAGTACTGAGGGATTGCTGCACTGTCGGAGGGTCAGTACTGAGGGATTGCTTCACTGTCTGAGGGACAGTACTGAGGGATTGCTGCACTGTCAGATGGTCAGTACTGAGGGAATGCTGCCCTGTCAGAGGGTCAGTACTGAGCGAGTGCTGCACTGTTGGAGGGTCAGTACTGAGGGAGTGCTGCAGTGTCCGAGGATATGTAATGAGGGAGTGCTGCACTGTCTATGAGTCAGTACTGTGGGAGAGCTGCACGGTCAGAGGGTCAGTACTGATGGAGTGCTGTACTGTCAGAGGGTCAGTACTGAGGGAGTACTGCACTGTCAGAGGGTCAATACTGAGGGAGTGCTGCACTTTGAGAGGGTCAGTACTGAGGGAATGCTGCACTGTCAGATGGTCAGTACTGAGGGAATGCTGCCCTGTCAGAGGATCAGTACTGATGGAGTGCTGCACTGTCAGAGGTTCAGTACTGATGATGTGCTGCACTGTCAGAGGGGCAGTACTGAGGGAGTGCTGCACTATCAGAGGTTCAGCATTGAGGGAGTGCTGCACTGTCAGAGGGTCAGTACTGAGGGAGTGCTGCATTGTCAGAGGGTCAGAAATGAGGGAGTGCTGCTCTGTCAGAGGGTCAGTACTGAGGGAGTGCTGCACTGTCAGAGGGTCATTACTGAGGGTTTGCTGCACTGTCAGAGTGTCAGAACTGAAGGAGTGCTGCACTGTCAGTGGGTCAGTACTGAGCGAGTGCCGCACTCAGAGGGTCAGCACTGAGGGAGTGCTGCACAGCAAGAGTGTCAGTACATAGGGTGTGCTACATGGTTAGAGGGTCAGTACTGAGGGAGTGCTGCTCTGTCAGATGGTCAGTACTGAGAAAGTGCTTCACTGTCAGAGGTTCAGTACTGAGGGAGTGCTGATCTGTTGGAAGGTCAATATTGAGGGAGTGCTGTACTGTCAGAAGGTCAATACTGAGGGAGTGCTGCACTGTCAGAGGGTCAGCACTGAGGGAGTATTGCACTGTCAGAGGGTCAGTAGTGAGGGAGTGCTGCACTGTTGGCGGGATAGTACTGCGGGAGTGCTACAATGTCTGAGGGTATGTACTGAGGGAGTGCTGCACTGTCGGATGGTCAGAACTGAGGGAGTGCCGCACTGTCAGTGTGTCAGTACTGAGGGAGTGCTGCACTGTCAGAGGGTCAATACTGAGGGAGTGCAGCACTGTCAGAGGGTCAGTACTGAGCGAGTGCTGCACTGTCAGAGGGTCAGTACTGAGTGAGTGCTGCACTGTCAGATGTTCTGTACTGAGGGATTGCTGCACTGTCAGATGGTCAGTACTGAGGGAGCGCTGCACTGTTGGAGGGTTAGTACTGAGGGAGTGCTGCAATGTCGGAGGGTATGTACTGAGGGAGTGCTGCACTGTCAGAGGGTCAGTACTGAGGGAGTGCTGCACTGTCGGAGGGTCAGTACTGAGGGAGGGCTTCACTGTCAGAGGGACAGTACTGAGGGAGTGCTGCACTGTCAGAGCGTCAGAACTTAGGGAATGCGGCACTGTTGGAGGGTTATTTCTGAGAGAGTGCTTCACTGTCGGAGGTTCAGTATTGAGGGAGTATGGCAATGTTAGAGGGTCTGTACTGATGGAGTGCTGCAATGTTGGAGGGTTAGTACTGAGAGTGGGGTGTACTGTCGGAGGATCAATACTGAGAGAGTGCTTCACTGTCGGAGGTTCAGTAGTGAGGGAGTGTTGCACTGTCAGAGGGTCAATACTGAGTGAGTGCTGCACTGTTGGAGTGTTAGTACTGAGAGAGTGCTTCACTATCGGAGGGCCAGTACTGAGGGAGTGCTGCACTGTCGGAGGGTCAGTACTGAGTGAGTATTGCACTGTCAGAGGGTCAGTACTGAAGGATTGCTGCGCTGTCAGAGAGTCAGTACTGAGGGAGTGCTGCAATGTCGGAGGGTCAGTACTGAGGGAGTATTGCACTGTCAGAAGGTCAGTACTGAGGGATTGCTGCACTCTTGGAGGGTTAGTACTGAGTGAGTGCTGCACTGTCAGATGGTCAGTACTGAGGGAGTGCTGCACTGTCAGAGGGTCAGTAATTAGGGATTGCTGCACTGTCAGAGGGTCAGTACTGAGGGAGTGCTGCACTGTCACTGGGTCAGTACTGAGGGAGTGCTGCACTGTCAGAGGGTCAGTATTGAGGGAGTGCTGCACTTTTGCAGCGTTAGTACTGAGGGAGTGCTGCTCTGTCAGAGGGTCAGTACTGAGAGAGGGCTGCACTGTCGGAGGATCAGTACTGAGGGAGTATTGCACTGTCAGAGGGTAAGTACTGAGTGAGTGCTGCACTGTTGGAGGGTTAGTACTGAGAGAGTGCTTCACTATCGGAGGGCCAGTACTGAGGGAGTGCTGCGCTGTCGGAGGGTCAGTACTGAGGGACTGCTGCACTGTTGCAGGGTTAGTACTGAGGGAGTGCAGCACTGTCACAGGGTCAGTACTGAGGGAGTGCTGCAATGTCGGAGGATATGTACTGAGGGAGTGCTGCACTGTCAGAGGGTCAGTATTGAGCGAGTGCTGCACTGTCAGAGGGTCAGTACTGAGGGAGTGCTACACTGTCGGAGGGACAGTACTGAGTGAGTGCCGCACTGTCAGTGTGTCAGTACTGAGGGAGTGCTTCACTGTCAGAGGGTCCGTACTGAGGGAGTGCTGCACTGTCAGATGGTCAATACTGAGGGAGTGCTGCACTGTCAGAGGGTCAGTACTGAGGGAGTGCTGCATTGTCAGAGGTTCAGTACTGAGGGAGTGCTGCACTGTCAGAGGGTTAGAACTGAGGGAGTGCCGCACTGTCAGAGGGTCAGTACTGAGCGAGTGCCGCACTGTCAGAGGGTCAGTACTGAGGGAGTGTTGCACTGTCAGAGGGTCAGTACAGAGGGAGTGCTGCACGGTCAGAGGGTCAGTACTGAGGGAGTGCTGCACTGTCGGCGGGTTAGTACTGAGAGAGTGCTGCACTGTCAAGGGGCAATACAGAGGGAGTGCTGCACTGTCAGAGCGTCAGTACTGTAGGAGAGCTGCACTGTCAGAGGGTCAGTACTGAGGGAGTGCTGCACTGACAGAGGGTCAGTACTGAGGGAGAGCTGCACTGTCAGAGGGTCAGTACTGAGGGACTGCTGTACTGTCAGAGCGTCAGTACTGAGGGAGTCCTGCACTGTCAGAGCGTCAGTACTGAGGGAGTGCTGCACTGTCAGAAGGTCAATACTGAGGGAATGTTGCACTGTCAGAGGGTCAGTACTGAGGGAGTCCTGCACTGTCAGAGCATCAGTACTGAGGGAATGCTGCACTGTCAGAGGGTCAGTATTGAGGCAGTATTGCACTGTCAGAGGGTCAGTCCCTGAGGGAGTGCTGCGCTGTTGGATGGTTAGTACTGAGGGAGTGCTGCAATGTTGGAGGGTATGCACTGAGGGAGTGCTGCACTGTCAGAGGGTCAGTACTGAGGGAGTGCTGCACTGTCGGAGGGTCAATACTGAGGGAGTGCTGCACTGTCAGAGGGTCAGTACTGAGGTAGTGCTGCACTGTCAGAGGGTCAGTACTGAGGGAGTGCTGCACTGTCAGTGGGTCAGTAATTAGGGAGTGCTGCACTGTCAGAGGGTCAGTACTGCGTGAGTGCTGCACTGTCAGAGGGTTAGTACTGAGCGAGTGCCGCACTGTCAGAGTGTCAGTACTGAGGGAGTGCTGCACTGTCGGCGGGTAAGTACTGAGGCAGTGCTGTACTGTCAGAGGGTCAGTACTGAGAGAGAGCTGCACTGTCAGAGGGTCAGTACTGAGGGAGTGCTGCACTGTCAGAGGTTCCGTACTGAGGGAGTGCTGCACTGTCAGATGGTCCGTACTGCGGGTCTGCTGTACTGTCAGAGGGTCAGTACTGAGTGAGTGCAGCACTGTCAGAGGCTCAGTAATGAGGGAGTTCTGCACTGTCAGAGGGTCAGTACTGAGGGAGTGCTGCACTGTCAGAGGGTATGTACAGAGGGAGTGCTGCACTGTCAGATGGTTAGAAATGAGGGTGTGCTGCTCTGTCGGAGGTTCAGTATTGAGGCATTATTGCACTGTCAGAGGGTCAGTACTGATGGAGTGCTGCACTGTTGGAGTGTTAGTACTGAGAGATTGCTTTACTCTCGGAGCGTCAGTACTGAGGGAGTGCTGCACTGTCAGAGGGTCAGTACTGAGTGAGTGCTGCATTGACAGAGGGTCAGTACTGAGGGAGTGCTACGCTGTCGGATGATCAGTACTGAGAGAGTGCTTCACTGTCGGAGGGTCAGTATTGAGGGAGTATTGCACTGTCAGAGGGTCAGTACTCAGGGAGTATTGCACTGTCGGAGGGTCAGTACTGAGGGAGTGCTGCACTGTCGGAGGGTCTGTACTGAGGGAGTGCTTCACTGTCAGAGGGACAGTAATGAGGGAGTGCTGCACTGTCAGAGGGTCAGTACTGAGCGAGTGCTGCACTGTCAGAGGGTCAGTAAAGAGGGAGTGCTGCACTGTCAGAGGGTCAGTACTGAGTGAGTGCTGCACTGTAAGAGGTTCCGTACTGAGGGAGTGCTGCACTGTCAGAGGATCAGTACTGAGGGAGTGCTGCACTGTCAGAGGGTCAGTACTGAGGGAGTGCCGCACTGTCAGAGGGTCAGTACTGAGGGAGAGTTGAACTGTCAGAGCGTCAGTACTGTAGGAGTTCTGCAGTGTCAGAGGTTCAGTACTGAGGGACTGCTGTACTGTCAGAAGGTCAATACTGAGCGAGTGCTGCACTGTCAGAGGGTCAGTACTGACGGAGTGCTGCACTGTCAGAGGGTCAATACTGAGGGAGTGCTGCACAGTCAGAGGGTCAGTACTGAGCGAATGCTGCACTGTCAGAGGGTCAGTACTGAGGGAGTGCTGCACTGTTGGAGGGTTAGTACTGAATGATTGCTTTACTCTCGGAGCGTCAGTACTGAGGGAGGGCTGCAATGACGGTGGGTATATACTGAGGGAGTGCTGCACTGTCAGAGGGTCAGTACTGAGCGAGAGCTGCACTGTCAGAGGGTCAGTACTGAGGGAGTGCTACGCTGTCGGATGATCAGTGCTGAGAGAGTGCTTCACTGTCGGAGGGTCAGTATTGAGGGAGTATTGCCCTGTCAGAGAGTCAGTACTCAGGGAGTATTGCATTGTCGGAGGGTCAGTACTGAGGGAGTGCTTCACTGTCAGAGGGACAGTAATGAGGGAGTGCTGCACTGTCGGAGGGTCAGTGCTGAGGGAGTATTGCACTGTCAGAGGGTCAGTACTGAGGGAGTGCTGCACTTTTGGAGGGTTAGTACTGCGGCAGTGCTGCACTGTCGGATGGTCAGAACTGAGGGAGTGCCGCACTGTCAGTGTGTCAGTACTGAGGGAGTGCTGCACTGTCAGAGGGTCAATACTGAGGGAGTGCAGCACTGTCAGAGGGTCAGTACTGAGCGAGTGCTGCACTGTCAGAGGGTCAGTACTGAGTGAGTGCTGCACTGTCAGATGTTCTGTACTGAGGGATTGCTGCACTGTCAGATGGTCAGTACTGAGGGAGCGCTGCACTGTTGGAGGGTTAGTACTGAGGGAGTGCTGCAATGTCGGAGGGTATGTACTGAGGGAGTGCTGCACTGTCAGAGGGTCAGTACTGAGGGAGTGCTGCACTGTCGGAGGGTCAGTACTGAGGGAGGGCTTCACTGTCAGAGGGACAGTACTGAGGGAGTGCTGCACTGTCAGAGCGTCAGAACTTAGGGAATGCGGCACTGTTGGAGGGTTATTTCTGAGAGAGTGCTTCACTGTCGGAGGTTCAGTATTGAGGGAGTATGGCAATGTTAGAGGGTCTGTACTGATGGAGTGCTGCACTGTCGGAGGTTCAGTACTGAGTGAGTATTGCACTGTCAGAGGGTCAGTACTGAAGGATTGCTGCGCTGTCAGAGAGTCAGTACTGAGGGAGTGCTGCAATGTCGGAGGGTCAGTACTGAGGGAGTATTGCACTGTCAGAAGGTCAGTACTGAGGGATTGCTGCACTCTTGGAGGGTTAGTACTGAGTGAGTGCTGCACTGTCAGATGGTCAGTACTGAGGGAGTGCTGCACTGTCAGAGGGTCAGTAATTAGGGATTGCTGCACTGTCAGAGGGTCAGTACTGAGGGAGTGCTGCACTGTCACTGGGTCAGTACTGAGGGAGTGCTGCACTGTCAGAGGGTCAGTATTGAGGGAGTGCTGCAACGTCAGAGGGTCAGTACTGATGGAGTGCTGCACTTTTGCAGCGTTAGTACTGAGAGAGGGCTGCACTGTCGGAGGATCAGTACTGAGGGAGTATTGCACTGTCAGAGGGTAAGTACTGAGTGAGTGCTGCACTGTTGGAGGGTTAGTACTGAGAGAGTGCTTCACTATCGGAGGGCCAGTACTGAGGGAGTGCTGCGCTGTCGGAGGGTCAGTACTGAGGGACTGCTGCACTGTTGCAGGGTTAGTACTGAGGGAGTGCAGCACTGTCACAGGGTCAGTACTGAGGGAGTGCTGCAATGTCGGAGGATATGTACTGAGGGAGTGCTGCACTGTCAGAGGGTCAGTATTGAGCGAGTGCTGCACTGTCAGAGGGTCAGTACTGAGGGAGTGCTGCACTGTCAGAGGGTCAGTACTGAGCGAGTGCTGCACTGTCAGAGGGTCTGAACAGAGGGAGTGCTTCACTGTCAGAGCGTCAGTACAGAGGGAGTGCTGCCCGGTCAGAGGGTCAGTACTGAGGGAGTGCTGCACTGTCGGTTAGTTATTACTGAGGGAGTGCTGCACTGTGAGTTTGTATTGAGGGAGTGCTGCACTGTGAGAGCGTCAGTACTGAGAAGGTGCTTCACTGTCAGAGGGTCAGTACTGAGGGAGTGCTGCACTGTCAGAAGGTCAGTTCTGAGGGAGTTCTGAACTGTCACAGGGTCAGTACTGAGGAACTGCTGCACTGTCAGAGGGTCAGTAATGAGGAAGTGTTGCACTGTCAGTGGGTCAGAACTGAGGGAGTGCCGCACTGTCAGAGGGTCAGTACTGAGCATGTGCTGCACTGTCAGAGGTTAAGTACTGAGGGAGTGCTGCACTGTCAGAGGTTCAGTACAGTGGGAGTTCTGCACAGTCAGAGGGTCAGTACTGAGGGAGTGCTGTACTGTAAGACGGTCAGTACTGAGGGAGAGCTGCACTGTCAGAGGGTCAGTACTGAAGGAATGCTGCACAGTCAGAGGGTCAGTACTGATGGTGTGCTGCACTGTCAGAGGGTCAGTACTGAGGGAGTGCTGCACTGCCAGAGGTTCAGTACTGAGGGAGTGCTGCTCTGTCAGATGTTCAGTACTGAGGGAGTGCTGCACTGTCAGAGGGTCAGTAATGAGGGAGTGTTGCATTGTCAGAGGGTCAGTAATGAGGGAGTGCTGCACTGTCAGAGGGTGAGTAATGAGGGACTGCTGCACTGTCAGAGGGTCAGTACTGAGGACGTGCTGCGCTGTCAGAGGGACAGTACTGAGGGAGTGCTGCACTGTCAGATTGTCAGTACTGAGGGAGTGCTGCACTGTCAGAGGGTCAGTTCTGAGGGAGTGCTGCACTGTCGGTGAGTTAGTACTGAGGGAATGCTGCCCTGTCAGAGGGTCAGTACTGAGGGAGTGCTGCACTGTCGGCGACTTAGTACTGAGGGAGTGCTGGACTTTCAGAGGGTTAGTACAGAGATGGTGCTTCACTGTCAGAGGGTCAGTACTGAGGGAGTGCAGCACTGTCGGAGGTTCAGCAATGTGGGAGTGCTGCACTGTCAGAGGGTCAGTAATGAGGGAGTGCTGTATTGTCAGAAGGTCAGTCCTGCGGGAGTGCTGCACTGTCAGAGGGTCAGTACTGAGGGAGTGCTGCACTGTCAGATGTTCAGTTCTGAGGGAGTTCTGCACTGGCAGAGGGTCAGTAATGAGGGAGTGCTACACTCTCAGAGATTCAGTACTGAGGGAGTGCTGCACTGTCTGAGGGTGAGTACAGTGGGAGTGCTGCACAGTGAGAGGGTCAGTACTGAGGGAGTGCTGTACTGTAAGAAGGTCAGTATTGAGGGAGAGCTGCACTGTCAGAGGATCAGTACTGAGGGAGTGCTGCACTGTCAGAGGGTCAGTACTGAGGGATTGCTGCACTGTCGGAGGGTCAGTACTGAGGGATTGCTTCACTGTCTGAGGGACAGTACTGAGGGATTGCTGCACTGTCAGATGGTCAGTACTGAGGGAATGCTGCCCTGTCAGAGGGTCAGTACTGAGCGAGTGCTGCACTGTTGGAGGGTCAGTACTGAGGGAGTGCTGCAGTTTCCGAGGATATGTAATGAGGGAGTGCTGCACTGTCTATGAGTCAGTACTGTGGGAGAGCTGCACGGTCAGAGGGTCAGTACTGATGGAGTGCTGTACTGTCAGAGGGTCAGTACTGAGGGAGTACTGCACTGTCAGAGGGTCAATACTGAGGGAGTGCTGCACTTTGAGAGGGTCAGTACTGAGGGAATGCTGCACTGTCAGATGGTCAGTACTGAGGGAATGCTGCCCTGTCAGAGGATCAGTACTGATGGAGTGCTGCACTGTCAGAGGTTCAGTACTGATGATGTGCTGCACTGTCAGAGGGGCAGTACTGAGGGAGTGCTGCACTATCAGAGGTTCAGCATTGAGGGAGTGCTGCACTGTCAGAGGGTCAGTACTGAGGGAGTGCTGCATTGTCAGAGGGTCAGAAATGAGGGAGTGCTGCTCTGTCAGAGGGTCAGTACTGAGGGAGTGCTGCACTGTCAGAGGGTCATTACTGAGGGTTTGCTGCACTGTCAGAGTGTCAGAACTGAAGGAGTGCTGCACTGTCAGTGGGTCAGTACTGAGCGAGTGCCGCACTCAGAGGGTCAGCACTGAGGGAGTGCTGCACAGCAAGAGTGTCAGTACATAGGGTGTGCTACATGGTTAGAGGGTCAGTACTGAGGGAGTGCTGCTCTGTCAGAGGGTCAGTACTGAGAAAGTGCTTCACTGTCAGAGGTTCAGTACTGAGGGAGTGCTGATCTGTTGGAAGGTCAATATTGAGGGAGTGCTGTACTGTCAGAAGGTCAATACTGAGGGAGTGCTGCACTGTCAGAGGGTCAGCACTGAGGGAGTATTGCACTGTCAGAGGGTCAGTAGTGAGGGAGTGCTGCACTGTTGGCGGGATAGTACTGCGGGAGTGCTACAATGTCTGAGGGTATGTACTGAGGGAGTGCTGCACTGTCGGATGGTCAGAACTGAGGGAGTGCCGCACTGTCAGTGTGTCAGTACTGAGGGAGTGCTGCACTGTCAGAGGGTCAATACTGAGGGAGTGCAGCACTGTCAGAGGGTCAGTACTGAGCGAGTGCTGCACTGTCAGAGGGTCAGTACTGAGTGAGTGCTGCACTGTCAGATGTTCTGTACTGAGGGATTGCTGCACTGTCAGATGGTCAGTACTGAGGGAGCGCTGCACTGTTGGAGGGTTAGTACTGAGGGAGTGCTGCAATGTCGGAGGGTATGTACTGAGGGAATGCTGCCCTGTCAGAGGATCAGTACTGATGGAGTGCTGCACTGTCAGAGGTTCAGTACTGATGATGTGCTGCACTGTCAGAGGGGCAGTACTGAGGGAGTGCTGCACTATCAGAGGTTCAGCATTGAGGGAGTGCTGCACTGTCAGAGGGTCAGTACTGAGGGAGTGCTGCATTGTCAGAGGGTCAGAAATGAGGGAGTGCTGCTCTGTCAGAGGGTCAGTACTGAGGGAGTGCTGCACTGTCAGAGGGTCATTACTGAGGGTTTGCTGCACTGTCAGAGTGTCAGAACTGAAGGAGTGCTGCACTGTCAGTGGGTCAGTACTGAGCGAGTGCCGCACTCAGAGGGTCAGCACTGAGGGAGTGCTGCACAGCAAGAGTGTCAGTACATAGGGTGTGCTACATGGTTAGAGGGTCAGTACTGAGGGAGTGCTGCTCTGTCAGAGGGTCAGTACTGAGAAAGTGCTTCACTGTCAGAGGTTCAGTACTGAGGGAGTGCTGATCTGTTGGAAGGTCAATATTGAGGGAGTGCTGTACTGTCAGAAGGTCAATACTGAGGGAGTGCTGCACTGTCAGAGGGTCAGCACTGAGGGAGTATTGCACTGTCAGAGGGTCAGTAGTGAGGGAGTGCTGCACTGTTGGCGGGATAGTACTGCGGGAGTGCTACAATGTCTGAGGGTATGTACTGAGGGAGTGCTGCACTGTCAGAGGGACAGTACTGAGGGAGTGCTGCACTGTCAGAGCGTCAGAACTTAGGGAATGCGGCACTGTTGGAGGGTTATTTCTGAGAGAGTGCTTCACTGTCGGAGGTTCAGTATTGAGGGAGTATGGCACTGTTAGAGGGTCTGTACTGATGGAGTGCTGCAATGTTGGAGGGTTAGTACTGAGAGTGGGGTGTACTGTCGGAGGATCAATACTGAGAGAGTGCTTCACTGTCGGAGGTTCAGTAGTGAGGGAGTGTTGCACTGTCAGAGGGTCAATACTGAGTGAGTGCTGCACTGTTGGAGTGTTAGTACTGAGAGAGTGCTTCACTATCGGAGGGCCAGTACTGAGTGAGTGCTGCACTGTTGGAGGGTCAGTACTGAGTGAGTATTGCACTGTCAGAGGGTCAGTACTGAAGGATTGCTGCGCTGTCTGAGAGTCAGTACTGAGGGAGTGCTGCAATGTCGGAGGGTCAGTACTGAGTGAGTGCTGCACTGTCAGATGGTCAGTACTGAGGGAGTGCTGCACTGTCAGAGGGTCAGTAATTAGGGATTGCTGCACTGTCAGAGGGTCAGTACTGAGGGAGTGCTGCACTGTCACTGGGTCAGTACTGAGGGAGTGCTGCACTGTCAGAGGGTCAGTATTGAGGGAGTGCTGCAACGTCAGAGGGTCAGTACTGATGGAGTGCTGCACTGTCAGACAGTCAGTACTGAGAAGGTGCTTCACTGTCAGAGGGTCAGTACTGATGGAGTGCTGCACTTTTGCAGCGTTAGTACTGAGAGAGGGCTGCACTGTCGGAGGATCAGTACTGAGGGAGTATTGCACTGTCAGAGGGTAAGTACTGAGTGAGTGCTGCACTGTTGGAGGGTTAGTACTGAGAGAGTGCTTCACTATCGGAGGGCCAGTACTGAGGGAGTGCTGCGCTGTCGGAGGGTCAGTACTGAGGGACTGCTGCACTGTTGCAGGGTTAGTACTGAGGGAGTGCAGCACTGTCACAGGGTCAGTACTGAGGGAGTGCTGCAATGTCGGAGGATATGTACTGAGGGAGTGCTGCACTGTCAGAGGGTCAGTATTGAGCGAGTGCTGCACTGTCAGAGGGTCAGTACTGAGGGAGTGCTGCACTGTCAGAGGGTCAGTACTGAGCGAGTGCTGCACTGTCAGAGGGTCTGAACAGAGGGAGTGCTTCACTGTCAGAGCGTCAGTACAGAGGGAGTGCTGCCCGGTCAGAGGGTCAGTACTGAGGGAGTGCTGCACTGTCGGTTAGTTATTACTGAGGGAGTGCTGCACTGTGAGTTTGTATTGAGGGAGTGCTGCACTGTGAGAGCGTCAGTACTGAGAAGGTGCTTCACTGTCAGAGGGTCAGTACTGAGGGAGTGCTGCACTGTCAGAAGGTCAGTTCTGAGGGAGTTCTGAACTGTCACAGGGTCAGTACTGAGGAACTGCTGCACTGTCAGAGGGTCAGTAATGAGGAAGTGTTGCACTGTCAGTGGGTCAGAACTGAGGGAGTGCCGCACTGTCAGAGGGTCAGTACTGAGCATGTGCTGCACTGTCAGAGGTTAAGTACTGAGGGAGTGCTGCACTGTCAGAGGTTCAGTACAGTGGGAGTTCTGCACAGTCAGAGGGTCAGTACTGAGGGAGTGCTGTACTGTAAGACGGTCAGTACTGAGGGAGAGCTGCACTGTCAGAGGGTCAGTACTGAAGGAATGCTGCACAGTCAGAGGGTCAGTACTGATGGTGTGCTGCACTGTCAGAGGGTCAGTACTGAGGGAGTGCTGCACTGCCAGAGGTTCAGTACTGAGGGAGTGCTGCTCTGTCAGATGTTCAGTACTGAGGGAGTGCTGCACTGTCAGAGGGTCAGTAATGAGGGAGTGTTGCATTGTCAGAGGGTCAGTAATGAGGGAGTGCTGCACTGTCAGAGGGTGAGTAATGAGGGACTGCTGCACTGTCAGAGGGTCAGTACTGAGGACGTGCTGCGCTGTCAGAGGGACAGTACTGAGGGAGTGCTGCACTGTCAGATTGTCAGTACTGAGGGAGTGCTGCACTGTCAGAGGGTCAGTTCTGAGGGAGTGCTGCACTGTCGGTGAGTTAGTACTGAGGGAATGCTGCCCTGTCAGAGGGTCAGTACTGAGGGAGTGCTGCACTGTCGGCGACTTAGTACTGAGGGAGTGCTGGACTTTCAGAGGGTTAGTACAGAGATGGTGCTTCACTGTCAGAGGGTCAGTACTGAGGGAGTGCAGCACTGTCGGAGGTTCAGCAATGTGGGAGTGCTGCACTGTCAGAGGGTCAGTAATGAGGGAGTGCTGTATTGTCAGAAGGTCAGTCCTGCGGGAGTGCTGCACTGTCAGAGGGTCAGTACTGAGGGAGTGCTGCACTGTCAGATGTTCAGTTCTGAGGGAGTTCTGCACTGGCAGAGGGTCAGTAATGAGGGAGTGCTACACTCTCAGAGATTCAGTACTGAGGGAGTGCTGCACTGTCTGAGGGTGAGTACAGTGGGAGTGCTGCACAGTGAGAGGGTCAGTACTGAGGGAGTGCTGTACTGTAAGAAGGTCAGTATTGAGGGAGAGCTGCACTGTCAGAGGATCAGTACTGAGGGAGTGCTGCACTGTCAGAGGGTCAGTACTGAGGGATTGCTGCACTGTCGGAGGGTCAGTACTGAGGGATTGCTTCACTGTCTGAGGGACAGTACTGAGGGATTGCTGCACTGTCAGATGGTCAGTACTGAGGGAATGCTGCCCTGTCAGAGGGTCAGTACTGAGCGAGTGCTGCACTGTTGGAGGGTCAGTACTGAGGGAGTGCTGCAGTTTCCGAGGATATGTAATGAGGGAGTGCTGCACTGTCTATGAGTCAGTACTGTGGGAGAGCTGCACGGTCAGAGGGTCAGTACTGATGGAGTGCTGTACTGTCAGAGGGTCAGTACTGAGGGAGTACTGCACTGTCAGAGGGTCAATACTGAGGGAGTGCTGCACTTTGAGAGGGTCAGTACTGAGGGAATGCTGCACTGTCAGATGGTCAGTACTGAGGGAATGCTGCCCTGTCAGAGGATCAGTACTGATGGAGTGCTGCACTGTCAGAGGTTCAGTACTGATGATGTGCTGCACTGTCAGAGGGGCAGTACTGAGGGAGTGCTGCACTATCAGAGGTTCAGCATTGAGGGAGTGCTGCACTGTCAGAGGGTCAGTACTGAGGGAGTGCTGCATTGTCAGAGGGTCAGAAATGAGGGAGTGCTGCTCTGTCAGAGGGTCAGTACTGAGGGAGTGCTGCACTGTCAGAGGGTCATTACTGAGGGTTTGCTGCACTGTCAGAGTGTCAGAACTGAAGGAGTGCTGCACTGTCAGTGGGTCAGTACTGAGCGAGTGCCGCACTCAGAGGGTCAGCACTGAGGGAGTGCTGCACAGCAAGAGTGTCAGTACATAGGGTGTGCTACATGGTTAGAGGGTCAGTACTGAGGGAGTGCTGCTCTGTCAGAGGGTCAGTACTGAGAAAGTGCTTCACTGTCAGAGGTTCAGTACTGAGGGAGTGCTGATCTGTTGGAAGGTCAATATTGAGGGAGTGCTGTACTGTCAGAAGGTCAATACTGAGGGAGTGCTGCACTGTCAGAGGGTCAGCACTGAGGGAGTATTGCACTGTCAGAGGGTCAGTAGTGAGGGAGTGCTGCACTGTTGGCGGGATAGTACTGCGGGAGTGCTACAATGTCTGAGGGTATGTACTGAGGGAGTGCTGCACTGTCGGATGGTCAGAACTGAGGGAGTGCCGCACTGTCAGTGTGTCAGTACTGAGGGAGTGCTGCACTGTCAGAGGGTCAATACTGAGGGAGTGCAGCACTGTCAGAGGGTCAGTACTGAGCGAGTGCTGCACTGTCAGAGGGTCAGTACTGAGTGAGTGCTGCACTGTCAGATGTTCTGTACTGAGGGATTGCTGCACTGTCAGATGGTCAGTACTGAGGGAGCGCTGCACTGTTGGAGGGTTAGTACTGAGGGAGTGCTGCAATGTCGGAGGGTATGTACTGAGGGAATGCTGCCCTGTCAGAGGATCAGTACTGATGGAGTGCTGCACTGTCAGAGGTTCAGTACTGATGATGTGCTGCACTGTCAGAGGGGCAGTACTGAGGGAGTGCTGCACTATCAGAGGTTCAGCATTGAGGGAGTGCTGCACTGTCAGAGGGTCAGTACTGAGGGAGTGCTGCATTGTCAGAGGGTCAGAAATGAGGGAGTGCTGCTCTGTCAGAGGGTCAGTACTGAGGGAGTGCTGCACTGTCAGAGGGTCATTACTGAGGGTTTGCTGCACTGTCAGAGTGTCAGAACTGAAGGAGTGCTGCACTGTCAGTGGGTCAGTACTGAGCGAGTGCCGCACTCAGAGGGTCAGCACTGAGGGAGTGCTGCACAGCAAGAGTGTCAGTACATAGGGTGTGCTACATGGTTAGAGGGTCAGTACTGAGGGAGTGCTGCTCTGTCAGAGGGTCAGTACTGAGAAAGTGCTTCACTGTCAGAGGTTCAGTACTGAGGGAGTGCTGATCTGTTGGAAGGTCAATATTGAGGGAGTGCTGTACTGTCAGAAGGTCAATACTGAGGGAGTGCTGCACTGTCAGAGGGTCAGCACTGAGGGAGTATTGCACTGTCAGAGGGTCAGTAGTGAGGGAGTGCTGCACTGTTGGCGGGATAGTACTGCGGGAGTGCTACAATGTCTGAGGGTATGTACTGAGGGAGTGCTGCACTGTCAGAGGGACAGTACTGAGGGAGTGCTGCACTGTCAGAGCGTCAGAACTTAGGGAATGCGGCACTGTTGGAGGGTTATTTCTGAGAGAGTGCTTCACTGTCGGAGGTTCAGTATTGAGGGAGTATGGCACTGTTAGAGGGTCTGTACTGATGGAGTGCTGCAATGTTGGAGGGTTAGTACTGAGAGTGGGGTGTACTGTCGGAGGATCAATACTGAGAGAGTGCTTCACTGTCGGAGGTTCAGTAGTGAGGGAGTGTTGCACTGTCAGAGGGTCAATACTGAGTGAGTGCTGCACTGTTGGAGTGTTAGTACTGAGAGAGTGCTTCACTATCGGAGGGCCAGTACTGAGTGAGTGCTGCACTGTTGGAGGGTCAGTACTGAGTGAGTATTGCACTGTCAGAGGGTCAGTACTGAAGGATTGCTGCGCTGTCTGAGAGTCAGTACTGAGGGAGTGCTGCAATGTCGGAGGGTCAGTACTGAGTGAGTGCTGCACTGTCAGATGGTCAGTACTGAGGGAGTGCTGCACTGTCAGAGGGTCAGTAATTAGGGATTGCTGCACTGTCAGAGGGTCAGTACTGAGGGAGTGCTGCACTGTCACTGGGTCAGTACTGAGGGAGTGCTGCACTGTCAGAGGGTCAGTATTGAGGGAGTGCTGCAACGTCAGAGGGTCAGTACTGATGGAGTGCTGCACTGTCAGACAGTCAGTACTGAGAAGGTGCTTCACTGTCAGAGGGTCAGTACTGATGGAGTGCTGCACTTTTGCAGCGTTAGTACTGAGAGAGGGCTGCACTGTCGGAGGATCAGTACTGAGGGAGTATTGCACTGTCAGAGGGTAAGTACTGAGTGAGTGCTGCACTGTTGGAGGGTTAGTACTGAGAGAGTGCTTCACTATCGGAGGGCCAGTACTGAGGGAGTGCTGCGCTGTCGGAGGGTCAGTACTGAGGGACTGCTGCACTGTTGCAGGGTTAGTACTGAGGGAGTGCAGCACTGTCACAGGGTCAGTACTGAGGGAGTGCTGCAATGTCGGAGGATATGTACTGAGGGAGTGCTGCACTGTCAGAGGGTCAGTATTGAGCGAGTGCTGCACTGTCAGAGGGTCAGTACTGAGGGAGTGCTGCACTGTCAGAGGGTCAGTACTGAGGGAGTGCTGTACTGTCAGAGGGTCAGTACTGAGCGAGTGCTGCAGTGTCAGAGGGTCTGAACAGAGGGAGTGCTGCACTGTCAGATGGTCAATACAGAGAGAGTGCTGCCCGGTCAGAGGGTCAGTACTGAGGGAGTGCTGCACTGTCGGTTAGTTATTACTGAGGGAGTGCTGCACTGTGAGTTTGTATTGAGGGAGTGCTGCACTGTGAGAGCGTCAGTACTGAGAAGGTGCTTCACTGTCAGAGGGTCAGTACTGAGGGAGTGCTGCACTGTCAGAAGGTCAGTTCTGAGGGAGTTCTGAACTGTCACAGGGTCAGTACTGAGGAACTGCTGCACTGTCAGAGGGTCAGTAATGAGGAAGTGTTGCACTGTCAGTGGGTCAGAACTGAGGGAGTGCCGCACTGTCAGAGGGTCAGTACTGAGCATGTGCTGCACTGTCAGAGGTTAAGTACTGAGGGAGTGCTGCACTGTCAGAGGTTCAGTACAGTGGGAGTTCTGCACAGTCAGAGGGTCAGTACTGAGGGAGTGCTGTACTGTAAGACGGTCAGTACTGAGGGAGAGCTGCACTGTCAGAGGGTCAGTACTGAAGGAATGCTGCACAGTCAGAGGGTCAGTACTGATGGTGTGCTGCACTGTCAGAGGGTCAGTACTGAGGGAGTGCTGCACTGCCAGAGGTTCAGTACTGAGGGAGTGCTGCTCGGTCAGATGTTCAGTACTGAGGGAGTGCTGCACTGTCGGAGGGTCAGTAATGAGGGAGTGTTGCATTGTCAGAGGGTCAGTACTGAGGGAGTGCTGCACTGTCAGAGGGTGAGTAATGAGGGACTGCTGCACTGTCAGAGGGTCAGTACTGAGGACGTGCTGCGCTGTCAGAGGGACAGTACTGAGGGAGTGCTGCACTGTCAGATTGTCAGTACTGAGGGAGTGCTGCACTGTCAGAGGGTCAGTTCTGAGGGAGTGCTGCACTGTCGGTGAGTTAGTACTGAGGGAATGCTGCCCTGTCAGAGGGTCAGTACTGAGGGAGTGCTGCACTGTCAGAGCGTCAGAACTTAGGGAATGCGGCACTGTTGGAGGGTTATTTCTGAGAGAGTGCTTCACTGTCGGAGGTTCAGTATTGAGGGAGTATGGCACTGTTAGAGGGTCTGTACTGATGGAGTGCTGCAATGTTGGAGGGTTAGTACTGAGAGTGGGGTGTACTGTCGGAGGATCAATACTGAGAGAGTGCTTCACTGTCGGAGGTTCAGTAGTGAGGGAGTGTTGCACTGTCAGAGGGTCAATACTGAGTGAGTGCTGCACTGTTGGAGTGTTAGTACTGAGAGAGTGCTTCACTATCGGAGGGCCAGTACTGAGTGAGTGCTGCACTGTTGGAGGGTCAGTACTGAGTGAGTATTGCACTGTCAGAGGGTCAGTACTGAAGGATTGCTGCGCTGTCTGAGAGTCAGTACTGAGGGAGTGCTGCAATGTCGGAGGGTCAGTACTGAGTGAGTGCTGCACTGTCAGATGGTCAGTACTGAGGGAGTGCTGCACTGTCAGAGGGTCAGTAATTAGGGATTGCTGCACTGTCAGAGGGTCAGTACTGAGGGAGTGCTGCACTGTCACTGGGTCAGTACTGAGGGAGTGCTGCACTGTCAGAGGGTCAGTATTGAGGGAGTGCTGCAACGTCAGAGGGTCAGTACTGATGGAGTGCTGCACTGTCAGACAGTCAGTACTGAGAAGGTGCTTCACTGTCAGAGGGTCAGTACTGATGGAGTGCTGCACTTTTGCAGCGTTAGTACTGAGAGAGGGCTGCACTGTCGGAGGATCAGTACTGAGGGAGTATTGCACTGTCAGAGGGTAAGTACTGAGTGAGTGCTGCACTGTTGGAGGGTTAGTACTGAGAGAGTGCTTCACTATCGGAGGGCCAGTACTGAGGGAGTGCTGCGCTGTCGGAGGGTCAGTACTGAGGGACTGCTGCACTGTTGCAGGGTTAGTACTGAGGGAGTGCAGCACTGTCACAGGGTCAGTACTGAGGGAGTGCTGCAATGTCGGAGGATATGTACTGAGGGAGTGCTGCACTGTCAGAGGGTCAGTATTGAGCGAGTGCTGCACTGTCAGAGGGTCAGTACTGAGGGAGTGCTGCACTGTCAGAGGGTCAGTACTGAGGGAGTGCTGTACTGTCAGAGGGTCAGTACTGAGCGAGTGCTGCAGTGTCAGAGGGTCTGAACAGAGGGAGTGCTGCACTGTCAGATGGTCAATACAGAGAGAGTGCTGCCCGGTCAGAGGGTCAGTACTGAGGGAGTGCTGCACTGTCGGTTAGTTATTACTGAGGGAGTGCTGCACTGTGAGTTTGTATTGAGGGAGTGCTGCACTGTGAGAGCGTCAGTACTGAGAAGGTGCTTCACTGTCAGAGGGTCAGTACTGAGGGAGTGCTGCACTGTCAGAAGGTCAGTTCTGAGGGAGTTCTGAACTGTCACAGGGTCAGTACTGAGGAACTGCTGCACTGTCAGAGGGTCAGTAATGAGGAAGTGTTGCACTGTCAGTGGGTCAGAACTGAGGGAGTGCCGCACTGTCAGAGGGTCAGTACTGAGCATGTGCTGCACTGTCAGAGGTTAAGTACTGAGGGAGTGCTGCACTGTCAGAGGTTCAGTACAGTGGGAGTTCTGCACAGTCAGAGGGTCAGTACTGAGGGAGTGCTGTACTGTAAGACGGTCAGTACTGAGGGAGAGCTGCACTGTCAGAGGGTCAGTACTGAAGGAATGCTGCACAGTCAGAGGGTCAGTACTGATGGTGTGCTGCACTGTCAGAGGGTCAGTACTGAGGGAGTGCTGCACTGCCAGAGGTTCAGTACTGAGGGAGTGCTGCTCGGTCAGATGTTCAGTACTGAGGGAGTGCTGCACTGTCGGAGGGTCAGTAATGAGGGAGTGTTGCATTGTCAGAGGGTCAGTACTGAGGGAGTGCTGCACTGTCAGAGGGTGAGTAATGAGGGACTGCTGCACTGTCAGAGGGTCAGTACTGAGGACGTGCTGCGCTGTCAGAGGGACAGTACTGAGGGAGTGCTGCACTGTCAGATTGTCAGTACTGAGGGAGTGCTGCACTGTCAGAGGGTCAGTTCTGAGGGAGTGCTGCACTGTCGGTGAGTTAGTACTGAGGGAATGCTGCCCTGTCAGAGGGTCAGTACTGAGGGAGTGCTGCACTGTCGGCGACTTAGTACTGAGGGAGTGCTGGACTTTCAGAGGGTTAGTACAGAGATGGTGCTTCACTGTCAGAGGGTCAGTACTGAGGGAGTGCAGCACTGTCGGAGGTTCAGCAATGTTGGAGTGCTGCACTGTCAGAGGGTCAGTAATGAGGGAGTGCTGTACTGTCAGAAGGTCAGTCCTGCGGGAGTGCTGCACTGTCAGAGGGTCAGTACTGAGGGAGTGCTGCACTGTCAGATGTTCAGTTCTGAGGGAGTTCTGCACTGGCAGAGGGTCAGTAATGAGGGAGTGCTACACTCTCAGAGATTCAGTACTGAGGGAGTGCTGCACTGTCTGAGGGTGAGTACAGTGGGAGTGCTGCACAGTGAGAGGGTCAGTACTGAGGGAGTGCTGTACTGTAAGAAGGTCAGTATTGAGTGAGAGCTGCACTGTCAGAGGATCAGTACTGAGGGAGTGCTGCACTGTCAGAGGGTCAGTACTGAGGGATTGCTGCACTGTCGGAGGGTCAGTACTGAGGGATTGCTTCACTGTCTGAGGGACAGTACTGAGGGATTGCTGCACTGTCAGATGGTCAGTACTGAGGGAATGCTGCCCTGTCAGAGGGTCAGTACTGAGCGAGTGCTGCACTGTTGGAGGGTCAGTACTGAGGGAGTGCTGCAGTGTCCGAGGATATGTAATGAGGGAGTGCTGCACTGTCTATGAGTCAGTACTGTGGGAGAGCTGCACGGTCAGAGGGTCAGTACTGATGGAGTGCTGTACTGTCAGAGGGTCAGTACTGAGGGAGTACTGCACTGTCAGAGGGTCAATACTGAGGGAGTGCTGCACTTTGAGAGGGTCAGTACTGAGGGAATGCTGCACTGTCAGATGGTCAGTACTGAGGGAATGCTGCCCTGTCAGAGGATCAGTACTGATGGAGTGCTGCACTGTCAGAGGTTCAGTACTGATGATGTGCTGCACTGTCAGAGGGGCAGTACTGAGGGAGTGCTGCACTATCAGAGGTTCAGCATTGAGGGAGTGCTGCACTGTCAGAGGGTCAGTACTGAGGGAGTGCTGCATTGTCAGAGGGTCAGAAATGAGGGAGTGCTGCTCTGTCAGAGGGTCAGTACTGAGGGAGTGCTGCACTGTCAGAAGGTCAGTACTGAGGGAGTGCTGCACTGTCAGAGGGTCATTACTGAGGGTTTGCTGCACTGTCAGAGTGTCAGAACTGAAGGAGTGCTGCACTGTCAGTGGGTCAGTACTGAGCGAGTGCCGCACTCAGAGGGTCAGCACTGAGGGAGTGCTGCACAGCAAGAGTGTCAGTACATAGGGTGTGCTACATGGTTAGAGGGTCAGTACTGAGGGAGTGCTGCTCTGTCAGAGGGTCAGTACTGAGAAAGTGCTTCACTGTCAGAGGTTCAGTACTGAGGGAGTGCTGATCTGTTGGAAGGTCAATATTGAGGGAGTGCTGTACTGTCAGAAGGTCAATACTGAGGGAGTGCTGCACTGTCAGAGGGTCAGCACTGAGGGAGTATTGCACTGTCAGAGGGTCAGTAGTGAGGGAGTGCTGCACTGTTGGCGGGATAGTACTGCGGGAGTGCTACAATGTCTGAGGGTATGTACTGAGGGAGTGCTGCACTGTCAGAGGGTCAGTACTGAACGAGTGCTGCACTGTGAGAGGGTCAGTACTGAGGGAGTGCTGCAATGTCAGAGGGATAGTACTGAGGGATTGCTGCACTGTCAGATCGACATTACTGAGGGTGGGCGGCACTGTCAGAAGGTCAGTACTGAGGGAGTGCAGCACTGTCAGAGGGTGAGTAATGAGGGAGTGCTGCACTGTCAGAGGTTCAGTACTGAGCGAGTGCTGCACTGTCAGAGGGTCAGTACTGAGGAAGTGCTGCACTGTCGGAGGGTCAGTACTGTGGGAGTGCTGCACTGTCAGAGGGTCAGTACTGATGGTGTGCTGCACTGTCAGAGGGTCAGTACTGAGGGAGTGCTGCACTATCAGAGGTTCAGTACTGAGGGAGTGCTGCACTGTCAGATGTTCAGTTCTGAGGGAGTGCTGCACTGTCAGAGGGTCTGTAATGAAGGAGTGCTGCACTGTCAGAGGGTCAGTACTGAGGGAGTGCTGCACTGTCAGAGGGTCAGTACTGAGGGAGTGCTGCACTGTCAGAGGGTCAGTAATGTGGGAGTGCTGCACTGTCAAGGGTAAGTACTGAGCGAGTGCCGCACTGTCAGAGGGTCAGCACTGAGGGAGTGCTGCACTGTCAGAGTGTCAGTACATAGGGTGTGCTACACGTTTAGAGCGTCAGTACTGAGGGAGTGCTGCACTGTCGGTGAGTTAGTACTGAGGGAGTGCTGCACTGTCATAGGGTCAGTACCCAGGGACTGCTGCAGTGTCGGAAGGTCAATATTGAGGGAGTGCTGTACTGTCAGAAGTTAGTACTGAGGGAGAGTTGCACTGTCAGAGGGTCAGCACTGAGGGAGTATTGCACTGTCAGAGGGTCAGTAGTGAGGGAGTGCTGCACTGTTGGCGGGATAGTACTGCAGAGTGCTGCAATGTCTGAGGGTATGTACTGAGGGAGTGCTGCACTGTCAGAGGGTCAGTACTGAGGGGGTATTGCACTGTAAGAAGGTCAGTACTGAGGGATTGCTGCACTGTCAGAGCGTCAGTACTGAGGGAGTGCTGCACTGTTGGAGGGTTAGTACTGAGAGAGTGCTTCACTATCGGAGGGCCAGTACTGAGGGAGTGCTTCGCTTTCGGAGGGTCAGTACTGAGGGACTGCTGCACTGTTGGAGGGTTAGTACTGAGGGAGTGCTGCACTGTCAGAGGGTCAGTACTGAGGGTGTGCTGCACTTTCAGAGGGTCAGTACTGAGAGTGTGCTGCACTGTCAGAGGGTCAGTATTGAGCGAGTGCTGCACTGTCAGAGTGTCAGTACAGAGGGAGTGCTGCCCGGTCAGAGGGTCAGTACTGAGGGAGTGCTGCACTGTCGGTTAGTTATTACTGAGGGAGTGCTGCACTGTGAGTTAGTATTGAGGGAGTGCTGCACTGTGAGAGCGTCAGTACTGAGAAGGTGCTTTACTGTCAGAGGTTCAGTACTGATGATGTGCTGCACTGTCAGAGGGGCAGTACTGAGGGAGTGCTGCACTGTCAGAGGGTCAGTACTGAGGGATTGCTGCACTGTCGGAGGGTCAGTACTGAGGGATTGCTTCACTGTCTGAGGGAAAGTACTGAGGGATTGCTGCACTGTCAGAGCGTCAGTACTGAAGGTGTGCTGCACTGTTGGAGGGTTAGTACTGAGAGTGTGCTTCACTATCGGAGGGTCAGTACTCAGGGATTGCTGCAGTGTCGAGGGTCAGTATTGAGGGTTTGCTGCACTGTCAGAGTGTCAGAACTGAAGGAGTGCTGCACTGTCAGTGGGTCAGTACTGAGCGAGTGCCGCACTCAGAGGGTCAGCACTGAGGGAGTGCTGCACTGCAAGAGTGTCAGTACATAGGGTGTGCTACATGGTTAGAGGGTCAGTACTGAGGGAGTGCTGCTCTGTCAGAGGGTCAGTACTGAGAAAGTGCTTCACTGTCAGAGGTTCAGTACTGAGGGAGTGCTGATCTGTTGGAAGGTCAATATTGAGGGAGTGCTTGTACTGTCAGAAGGTCAATACTGAGGGAGTGCTGCACTGTCAGAGGGTCAGCACTGAGGGAGTATTGCACTGTCAGAGGGTCAGTAGTGAGGGAGTGCTGCACTGTTGGCGGGATAGTACTGCGGGAGTGCTGCAATGTCTGAGGGTATGTACTGAGGGAGTGCTGCACTGTCAGAGGGTCAGTACTGAGGGAGTACTGCACTGTCAGAGGGTCAATACTGAGGGAGTGCTGCACTTTGAGAGGGTCAGTACTGAGGGAATGCTGCACTGTCAGATGGTCAGTACTGAGGGAATGCTGCACTGTCAGAGGGGCAGTACTGAGGGAGTGCTGCACTATCAGAGGTTCAGCACTGAGGGAGTGTTGCACTGTCAGAGGGTCAGTACTGAGGGAGTGCTGCATTGTCAGAGGGTCAGAAATGAGGGAGTGCTGCTCTGTCAGAGGGTCAGTACTGAGGGAGTGCTGCACTGTCAGAGGGTCATTACTGAGGGTTTGCTGCACTGTCAGAGTGTCAGAACTGAGGGAGTGCTGCACTGTCAGTGGGTCAGTACTGATCGAGTGCCGCACTCAGAGGGTCAGCACTGAGGGAGTGCTGCACTGCAAGAGTGTCAGTACATAGGGTGTGCTACATGGTTAGAGGGTCAGTACTGAGGGAGTGCTGCACTGTCAGAGGGTCAGCACTGAGGGAGTATTGCACTGTCAGAGGGTCAGTACTGCGGGAGTGCTGCAATGTCTGAGGGTATGTACTGAGGGATTGCTGCACTGTCAGATAGACATTACTGAGGGAGGGCGGCACTGTCAGAAGGTCAGTACTGAGAGAGTGCAGCACTGTCAGAGGGTGAGTAATGAGGGAGTGCTGCACTGTCAGAGGTTCAGTACTGAGCGAGTGCTGCACTGTCAGAGGGTCAGTACTGAGGAAGTGCTGCACTGTCGGAGGGTCAGTACTGTGGGAGTGCTGCACTGTCAGAGGGGCAGTACTGAGCGAGTGCTGTACTGTCAGAAGGTCAGTACTGAGGGAATGCTGCACTGTCAGAGGACCAGTACTGATGGAGTGCTGCACTGTCAGAGGGTCAGTACTGATGGTGTGCTGCACTGTCAGAGGGTCAGTACTGAGGGAGTGCTGCACTGTCAGAGGGTCAGTACTGAGGGAGTGCTGCACTGTCAAGGGTAAGTACTGAGCGAGTGCCGCACTGTCAGAGGGTCAGCACTGAGGGAGTGCTGCACTGTCAGAGTGTCAATACATAGGGTGTGCTACACGTTTAGAGCGTCAGTACTGAGGGAGTGCTGCACTGTCGGCGAGTTAGTACTGAGGGAGTGCTGCACTGTCAGAGGGTCAGGACTGAGAAAGTGCTTCACTGTCAGAGGGTTAGTACTCAGGGACTGCTGCAGTGTCGGAGGGTCAGTATTGAGGGAGCGCCGCACTGTCGGAGGGTCAATATTGAGGGAGTGCTGTACTGTCAGAGGTTAGTACTGAGGGAGAGTTGCACTGTCAGAGGGTCAGCACTGAGGGAGTATTGCACTGTCAGAGGGTCAGTAGTGAGGGAGTGCTGCCCTGTTGGCGGGATAGTACTGCAGAGTGCTGCAATGTCTGAGGGTATTTACTGAGTTAGTGCTGAACTGTCGGAGGTTCAGTACTGAGGGGGTATTGCACTGTAAGAAGGTCAGTACTGAGGGATTGCTGCACGGTCAGAGGGTCAGTACTGAGGGATTGCTGCTCTGTCGGCGAGTTAGTACTGAGGGAGTGCTGCACTGTAAGAGGGTCAGTACTGAGAGGGTGCTTCAGTGTCAGTGGGTCAGTACTGAGGGAGTGCTGCACTGTCTGAGGGTCATTACTGAGAAGGTGCTTCAATGTCAGAGGGTCAGTACTGAGGGAGTGCTGCACTGTCAGATGGTCAGTACTGAGGACGTGCTGCACTGTCGGAGGGTCAGTACTGAGGGAGTGCTGCACTGTCAGATGGTCAGTACTGAGGACGTGCTGCACTGTCGGAGGGTCAGTACTGAGGGCGTGCTGCACTGTCGGAGCATCAGTACTGAGGGAGTGCTGCACTGTCAGAGGGTCAGTACTGAGGGAGTTCTTCACTGTCAGACGGTCAGTACTGAGCGAGTGCTTGACTGTCAGAAGGTCAATACTGAGTGAGTGCTGCAATGTCAGAGGGTCAGTACAGAGGGATTGGTACACTGTCGGAGGGTCAGTACTGTGGGGGTATTGCACTGTAAGAAGATCAGTACTGAGGGATTGCTGCACTGTCAGTGCGTCAGTACTGAGGGAGTGCTGCAATATCGGAGGGTATATACTGAGGGAGTGCTGCACTGTCAGAGGGTCAGTACTGAGCGAGTGCTGCACTGTCAGAGGGTCAGTACTGAGGAGGTGCTGCACTCTCAGAGGGTCAGTACTGAGGGAGTGCTGCACTGTCAGAGGGTCAGTACTGAGTGAGTGCTGCACTGTCAGAGGTTCAGTACTGAGCGAGTGCCACATTGTCATAGGGTCAGCACTGAGGGAGTGCCTCACTGTCAGATGGTCAGTACAGAGGGAGTGCTGCGCTGTCAGAGGGTCAGTAGTGAGGGAGTGCTGTACTGTAAGAGGGTCTGTACTGCGAAGGTGCTTTACTTTCAGAGGGTCAGTACTGAGCGAGGGCTGGACTGTCAGAGGGTCAATACTGAGTGAGTGCCGCATTTTCGGAGGGTCAGTGCTGAGGGAGTGCCGCACTGTCAGAGTGTCAGTACTGAGGGAGTGCTGCACGGTCAGAGGTTCAGTACTGAGGAATTGCTGCTCTGTCGGTGAGTTAGAACTGAGGGAGTGCTGCACTGTCAGAGGGTCAGTACTGAGAAGGTGCTTCAATGTCAGTGGGTCAGTACTGAGGGAGTGCTGCACTGTCTGAGGGTCATTACTGTGGGAATGCTTCACTGTCAGAGGGTCAGTACTGAGGGAGTGCTGCACTGTTGGATGGTTCGTACTGAGGGCGTGCTGCAATGTCGGAGGGTATGTACTGTGGGAATGCTGCACTGTCAGAGGGTCAGTACTGAGTGAGTGCTGCACTGTCATATGGTCATTACTGAGGGATTGCTGCACTGTCGGAGGGTCACTACTGAGGGAGTGCTTCACTGTCAGAGGGACACTATTGTGGGTGTGCTGCACTGTCAGAGGGTCAGTACTGAGTGAGTGCTGCACTGTCATATGGTCATTACTGAGGGATTGCTGCACTGTCGGAGGGTCACTACTGAGAGAGTGCTTCACTGTCAGAGGGTCCTGTACTGAGGGAGTACTGCACTGTCGGATGGTCAGTACTGAGGGAGTATTACACTGTTAGAGGGTCAGTACTGAAGGAGTGCTGTACTGTTCGATGGTTAGTACTGAGAAGGTGCTTCAATGTCAGTGGGTCAGTACTGAGGGAGTGCTGCACTGTAAGAAGGTCAGTACTGAGGGAGAGCTGCACTGTCAGATGGTCAGTACTGAAGGAATGCTGCACTGTCAGAGGATCAGTACTGATGGAGTGCTGCACTGTCAGAGGGTCAGTACTGATGGTGTGCTGCACTGTCAGAGGGTCAGTACTGAGGGAGTGCTGCACTATCAGAGGTTCAGTACTGAGGGAGTGCTGCACTGTCAGATGTTCAGTACTGAGGGAGTGCTGCACTGTCAGAGGGTCAGTAATGAGGGAGTGCTGCACTGTCAGAGTGTCATTACTGAGGGAATGCTGCACTGTCAGAGTGTCAGTACTGGGGAGTTGCTTCACTGTCAGAGAGTCAGTACTGATGGAGTGCTGCACTTTTGGAGCGTTAGTACTGAGAGAGGGCTGCACTGTCGGAGGGTAAGTACTGAGCGATTGCTGCACTGTCGAAGGGTCAGTACTGAGGGAGTGCTGCACTGTTGGAAGTTCAGTACTGAGGGAATGCTGCACTGTCGGCGGATCAGTACTGAGCGAGTGCTGCACTGTCGGAGGGTCAGTACTGAGGGAATGCTGCACTGTTATATGGTCAGTACTGAGGGAGTGCTGCACTGTTATATGGTCAGTACTGAGGGAGTGCTGCACTGTCGGAAGGTCATTACTGAGAGCGCAATGCACTGTCGGAGTGTCAGTACAGAGGGAGTGCTGCACTGTCAGAGGGTCAGTAATGAGTGAGTGCTGCACTGTCAGAGGGTCAGTTGAGAGGGAGTGCTGCAGTGTCAGAGGGTCACTACTGAGGGAGAGCTGCACTGTCAGAGGGTCAGTACTGAACGAGTGCTGCACTGTCAGAGGGTCAGTACTGAGGAGATGCGGCACTGTCAGAGGGTTAGAACTGAGGGAGTTCTGTACTGTCAGACGGTCAGTACTGAGGGAGTGCTGCACTGTCAGAGGGTCAGTACTGAGGGAGTGCTGCACTGTCATAGGGTCAGTACTGAGGGAGTGCAGCACTGTCAGAGGGTCAATACTGAGGGAGTGCTGCACTGTCGGAGGGTCAGTACTGAGGAGTGCTGCACTGTCAGAGGGTCAGTACTGAGGGAGTGCTGCACTGTCATAGGGTCAGTACTGAGGGAGTGCAGCACTGTCAGAGGGTCAATACTGAGGGAGTGCTGCACTGTCGGAGGGTCAGTACTGAGGGCGTGCTGCACTGTCGGAGCATCAGTACTGAGGGAGTGCTGCACTGTCGGAGCGTCAGTACTGAGGGAGTTCTTCACTGTCAGACGGTCAGTACTGAGCGAGTGCTTGACTGTCAGAAGGTCAATACTGAGTGAGTGCTGCAATGTCAGAGGGTCAGTACAGAGGGATTGGTACACTGTCGGAGGGTCAGTACTGTGGGGGTATTGCACTGTAAGAAGATCAGTACTGAGGGATTGCTGCACTGTCAGTGCGTCAGTACTGAGGGAGTGCTGCACTGTCAGAGGGTCAGTACTGAGCGAGTGCTGCACTCTCAGAGGGTCAGTACTGAGGGAGTGCTGCACTGTCAGAGGGTCAGTACTGGGTGAGTGCTGCACTGTCAGAGGGTCAGTACTGAGCGAGTGCCACATTGTCATAGGGTCAGCACTGAGGGAGTGCCTCACTGTCAGATGGTCAGTACAGAGGGAGTGCTGCGCTGTCAGAGGGTCAGTAGTGAGGGAGTGCTGTACTGTAAGAGGGTCTGTACTGCGAAGGTGCTTTACTTTCAGAGGGTCAGTACTGAGCGAGGGCTGGACTGTCAGAGGGTCAATACTGAGTGAGTGCTGCACTGTCGGAGGGTCAGTGCTGAGGGAGTGCCGCACTGTCAGAGGGTCAGTACTGAGGGAGTGCTGTACTGTAAGAAGGTCAGTACTGAGGGAGAGCTGCACTTTCAGAGGGTCAGTACTGAGGGAGTGCTGCACGGTCAGAGGTTCAGTACTGAGGGATTGCTGCTCTGTCGGCGAGTTAGAACTGAGGGAGTGCTGCACTGTCAGAGGGTCAGTACTGAGAAGGTGCTTCAATGTCAGTGGATCAGTACTGAGGGAGTGCTGCACTGTCTGAGGGTCATTACTGTGGGAATGCTTCACTGTCAGAGGGTCAGTACTGAGGGAGTGCTGTACTGTCAGAGGGTCAGTACTGAGGGAGTGCTGCACTGTCAGATGTTCAGTACTGAGAAGGTGCTTCACTGTCAGAGGGTCAGTACTGATGGAGTGCTGCACTTTTGGAGCGTTAGTACTGAGAGAGGGCTGCACTGTCGGAGGGTAAGTACTGAGCGATTGCTGCACTGTTGGAAGTTCAGTACTGAGGGAATGCTGCTCTGTTATATGGTCAGTACTGAAGGAGTGCTGCACTGTTGTAGGCTTAGTACTGAGGGAGTGTTGTACTGTCGGAGGTTCAGTACTGAGGGATTGCTGCACTGTCGGCGGATCAGTACTGAGAGAGTGCTGCACTGTCGGAGGGTCAGTACTGAGCGAGTGCTGCACTGTCGGAGGGTCAGTACTGAGGGAGTGCTGCACTGTCGGAAGGTCATTACTGAGGGCGCAATGCACTGTCGGAGTGTCAGTACAGAGTGAGTGCTGCAGTGTCAGAGGGTCAGTACTGAGGGAGTGCTGCACTGTCAGAGGGTCAGTACTGAGGGAGTTCTGTACTGTCAGACGGTCAGTACTGAGGGAGTGCTGCACTGTCAGAGGGTCAGTACTGAGGGAGTGCTGCAATGTCATAGGGTCAGTACTGAGGGAGTGCAGCACTGTCAGAGGGTCAATACTGAGGGAGTGCTGCACTGTCGGAGGGTCAGTACTGAGGGCGTGCTGCACTGTCGGAGCATCAGTACTGAGGGAGTGCTGCACTGTCAGAGGGTCAGTACTGAGGGAGTGCTGCACTGTCAGAGGGTTAGAACTGAGGGAGTGCCGCACTGTCAGAGGGTCAGTACTGAGGGAGTGCTGCACTGTCAGAGGGTCAGTACTGAGGGAGTGCTGCACTGTCGGAGCGTCAGTACTGAGGGAGTTCTTCACTGTCAGACGGTCAGTACTGAGCGAGTGCTTGACTGTCAGAAGGTCAATACTGAGTGAGTGCTGCAATGTCAGAGGGTCAGTACAGAGGGATTGGTACACTGTCGGAGGGTCAGTACTGTGGGTGTATTGCACTGTAAGAAGATCAGTACTGAGGGATTGCTGCACTGTCAGTGCGTCAGTACTGAGGGAGTGCTGCAATATCGGAGGGTATATACTGAGGGAGTGCTGCACTGTCAGAGGGTCAGTACTGAGCGAGTGCTGCACTGTCAGAGGGTCAGTACTGAGAAGGTGCTGCACTCTCAGAGGGTCAGTACTGAGGGAGTGCTGCACTGTCAGAGGGTCAGTACTGAGTGAGTGCTGCACTGTCAGAGGGTCAGTACTGAGCAAGTGCCACATTGTCATAGGGTCAGCACTGAGGGAGTGCCTCACTGTCAGATGGTCAGTACAGAGGGAGTGCTGCGCTGTCAGAGGGTCAGTAGTGAGGGAGTGCTGTACTGTAAGAGGGTCTGTACTGCGAAGGTGCTTTACTTTCAGAGGGTCAGTACTGAGCGAGGGCTGGACTGTCAGAGGGTCAATACTGAGTGAGTGCTGCACTGTCGGAGGGTCAGTGCTGAGGGAGTGCCGCACTGTCAGAGTGTCAGTACTGAGGGAGTGCTGTACTGTAAGAAGGTCAGTACTGAGGGAGAGCTGCACTTTCAGAGGGTCAGTACTGAGGGAGTGCTGCACGGTCAGAGGTTCAGTACTGAGGGATTGCTGCTCTGTCGGCGAGTTAGAACTGAGGGAGTGCTGCACTGTCAGAGGGTCAGTACTGAGGGAGAGCTGTACTGTCAGAGGGTCAGTACTGAGGGAGTGCTTCACTGTCAGAAGGACAGTACTTAGGGAGTGCTGCACTGTTGGATGGTTCGTACTGAGGGCGTGCTGCAATGTCGGAGGGTATGTACTGAGTGAGTGCTGAACTGTCAGAGGGTCTGTACTGTGGGAATGCTGCACTGTCAGAGGGTCATTACTGTGGGAAAGCTTCACTGTCAGAGGGTCAGTACTGACGGAGTGCTGTACTGTCAGAGGGTCATTACTGTGGGAATGCTTCACTGTCAGAGGGTCAGTACTGAGGGAGTGCTGTACTGTCAGAGGGTCAGTACTGAGGGAGTCCTTCACAGTCAGAAGGACAGTACTGAGGGAGTGCTGCACTGTTGGACGGTCAGTACTGAGGGCGTGCTGCAATGTCGGAGTGTCAGTACTGAGGGAGTGCTGCAATGTCGGAGGGTCAGTCCTGAGGGTTTGTTGCACTGTCAGAGGGACAGTGCTGAGGGATTGGTACACTGTCGGAGGGTCAGTACTGTGGGGGTATTGCACTGTAAGAAGGTCAGTACTGAGGGATTGCTGCACTGTCAGTGCGTCAGTACTGAGGGAGTGCTGCAATATCGGAGGGTATATACTGAGGGAGTGCTGCACTTTCAGAGGGTCAGTACTGAGGGAGTGCTGCACGGTCAGAGGTTCAGTACTGAGGGATTGCTGCTCTGTCAGATGGTCAGTATTGAGCGAGTGCTGCACTTTAGAGGGTCAGTACTGAGGGAGTGCTGCACTGTCAGAGGGTCAGTACTGAGGAGGTGCTGCACTCTCAGAGGGTCAGTACTGAGGGAGTGCTGCTTTGTCAGAGTGTCAGTACTGAAGGAGTGCTGCACTGTCAGAGGGTCAGTACTGAGTGAGTGCTGCACTGTCAGAGGGTCAGTACTGAGCGAGTGCCACATTGTCATAGGGTCAGCACTGAGGGTGTGCCTCACTGTCAGATGGTTAGTACAGAGTGAGTGCTGCACTGTCAGAGGCTCAGTACTGAGGGATTGCTGCACTGTCAGAGGGTCAGTAGTGAGGGAGTGCTGTACTGTAAGAGGGTCTGTACTGCGAAGATGCTTCACTTTCAGAGGGTCAGTAATGAGCGAGGACTGGACTGTCAGAGGGTCAATACTGAGTGAGTGCTGCACTGTCGGAGGGTCAGTACTGAGGGAGTGCCGCACTGTCAGAGGGTCAGTACTGAGGGAGAGCTGCACAGTCAGAGGGTCAGTACTGAAGGAATGCTGCACTGTCAGAAGATCAGTACTGATGGAGTGCTGCACTATCAGAGGGTCAGGACTGATGGTGTGCTGCACTGTCAGAGGGTCAGCACTGAGCGAGTGCCGCACTGTCAGAGGGTCAGCACTGAGGGAGTGCTGCACTGTCAGAGTGTCAGTACATAGGGTGTGCTGCACGTTTAGAGCGTCAGTACTGAGGGAGTGCTGCACTGTCTGAAGGTCAATATTGAGGGATTGCTGTACTGTCAGAAGTTCAGTACTGAGGGAGTGCGGCACTGTCAGAGGGTCAGCACTGAGGGAGTATTGCACTGTCAGAGTGTCAGTAGTGAGGGAGTGCTGCCCTGTTGGCGGGATAGTACTGCGGGAGTGCTGCAATGTCTGAGGGTATGTACTGAGTTAGTGCTGCACTGTCGGAGGTTCAGTACTGAGGGGGTATTGCACTGTCAGAGCGTCAGTACTGAGGGATTGCTGCACTGTCAGAGCGTCAGTACTGAGGGAGTGCTGCAATATCGGAGGGTATATACTGAGGGAGTGCTGCACTTTCAGAGGGTCAGTACTGAGCGAGTGCTGCACGGTCAGAGGTTCAGTACTGAGGGATTGCTGCTCTGTCGGCGAGTTAGTACTGAGGGAGTGCTGCACTGTCAGAGGGTCAGTACTGAGAAGGTGCTTCAATATCAGTGGGTCAGTACTGAGGGAGTGCTGCACTGTCTGAGGGTCATTACTGTGGGAATGCTTCACTGTCAGAGGGTCAGTACTGAGGGAGTGCTGTACTGTCAGAGGGTCAGTACTGAGGGAGTGCTTCACTGTCAGAAGGACAGTACTGAGGGAGTGCTGCACTGTTGGATGGTTCGTACTGAGGGCGTGCTGCAATGTCGGAGGGTATGTACTGAGTGAGTGCTGAACTGAGAGAGGGTCTGTACTGTGGGAATGCTGCACTGTCAGAGGGTCAGTACTGAGTGAGTGCTGCACTGTCATATGGTCATTACTGAGGGATTGCTGCACTGTCGGAGGGTCACTACTGAGGGAGTGCTTTACTGTCAGAGGGACACTATTGAGGGTGTGCTGCACTGTCAGAGCGTCAGTACTGAGGGAGTGCCGCACTGTTGAAGGGTTAATACTGAGAGAGTGCTTCACTGTCAGAGGGTCCTGTACTGAAGGAGTACTGCACTGTCGGAGGGTCAGTATTGAGGGAGTATTATACTGTAAGAGGGTCAGTACTGAAGGAGTGCTGCACTATTTGATGGTTAGTACTGAGGGAGTGCTGCACTGTCGGTTAGTTATTACTGAGGGAGTGCTGCACTGTGAGTTAGTATTGAGGGAGTGCTGCACTGTCATAGCGTCAGTACTGAGAAGGTGCTTCACTGTCAGAGGGTCAGAACGGAGGGAGTGCTGCACTGTCAGAAGGTCAGTTCTGGGGGAGTTCTGTACTGTCACAGGGTCAGTACTGAGGAACTGCTGCACTGTCAGAGGGTCAGTACTGAGGAAGTGTTGCACTGTCAGTGGGTCAGAACTGAGGGAGTGCCGCACTGACAGAGGGTCAGTACTGAGCATGTGCTGCACTGTCAGAGGTTCAGTACTGAGGGAGTGCTGCACTGTCGGAGGGTCAGTACAGTGGGAGTGCTGCACAGTCAGAGGGTCAGTACTGAGGGAGTGCTGTACTGTAAGAAGGTCAGTACTGAGGGAGAGCTGCACTGTCAGATGGTCAGTACTGAAGGAATGCTGCACTGTCAGAGGATCAGTACTGATGGAGTGCTGCACTGTCAGAGGGTCAGTACTGATGGTGTCCTGCACTGTCAGAGGGTCAGTACTGAGGGAGTGCTGCACTATCAGAGGTTCAGTACTGAGGGAGTGCTGCACTGTCAGATGTTCAGTACTGAGGGAGTGCTGCACTGTCAGAGGGTCAGTAATGAGGGAGTGCTGCACTGTCAGAGTGTCATTACTGAGGGAATGCTGCACTGTCAGAGTGTCAGTACTGAGAAGGTGCTTCACTGTCAGAGGGTCAGTACTGATGGAGTGCTGCACTTTTGGAGCGTTAGTACTGAGAGAGGGCTGCACTGTCGGAGGGTAAGTACTGAGCGATTGCTGCACTGTCGGAGGGTCAGTACTGAGGGAATGCTGCACTGTTGGAAGTTCAGTACTGAGGGAATGCTGCTCTGTTATATGGTCAGTACTGAGGGAGTGCTGCACTGTCGGAAGGTCATTACTGAGGGCGCAATGCACTGTCGGAGTGTCAGTAGAGAGGGAGTGCTGCACTGTCAGATGGTCAGTACTGAACGAGTGCTGCACTGTCAGAGGGTCAGTACTGAGGAGATGCGGCACTGTCAGAGGGTTAGAACTGAGGGAGTTCTGTACTGTCAGACGGTCAGTACTGAGGGAGTGCTGCACTGTCAGAGGGTCAGTACTGAGGGAGTGCTGCACTGTCATAGGGTCAGTACTGAGGGAGTGCAGCACTGTCAGAGGGTCAATACTGAGGGAGTTCTGCACTGTCGGAGGGTCAGTACTGAGGGCGTGCTGCACTGTCGGAGCATCAGTACTGAGGGAGTGCTGCATTGTCAGAGGGTCAGTACTGAGGGAGTGCTGCACTGTCGGAGCGTCAGTACTGAGGGAGTTCTTCACTGTCAGACGGTCAGTACTGAGCAAGTGCTTGACTGTCAGATGGTCAATACTGAGTGAGTGCTGCAATGTCAGAGGGTCAGTACAGAGGGATTGGTACACTGTCGGAGGGTCAGTACTGTGGGGGTATTGCACTGTAAGAAGATCAGTACTGAGGGATTGCTGCACTGTCAGTGCGTCAGTACTGAGGGAGTGCTGCAATATCGGAGGGTATATACTGAGGGAGTGCTGCACTGTCAGAGGGTCAGTACTGAGCGAGTGCTGCACTGTCAGAGGGTCTGTACTGAGGAGGTGCTGCACTCTCAGAGGGTCAGTACTGAGGGAGTGCTGCACTGTCAGAGGGTCAGTACTGAGTGAGTGCTGCACTGTCAGAGGGTCAGTACTGAGCGAGTGCCACATTGTCATAGGGTCAGCACTGAGGGAGTGCCTCACTGTCAGATGGTCAGTACAGAGGGAGTGCTGCGCTGTCAGAGGGTCAGTAGTGAGGGAGTGCTGTACTGTAAGAGGGTCTGTACTGCGAAGGTGCTTTACTTTCAGAGGGTCAGTACTGAGCGAGGGCTGGACTGTCAGAGGGTCAATACTGAGTGAGTGCTGCACTGTCGGAGGTTCAGTGGTGAGGGAGTGCCGCACTGTCAGAGGGTCAGTACTGAGGGAGTGCTGTACTGTAAGAAGGTCAGTACTGAGGGAGAGCTTCACTTTCAGAGGGTCAGTACTGAGGGAGTGCTGCACGGTCAGAGGTTCAGTACTGAGGGATTGCTGCTCTGTCGGCGAGTTAGAACTGAGGGAGTGCTGCACTGTCAGAGGGTCAGTACTGAGAAGGTGCTTCAATGTCAGTGGGTCAGTACTGAGGGAGTGCTGAACTGTCTGAGGGTCATTACTGTGGGAATGCTTCACTGTCAGAGGGTCAGTACTGAGGGAGTGCTGTACTGTCAGAGGGTCAGTACTGAGGGAATGCTTCACTGTTGGATGGTTCATACTGAGGGCGTGCTGCAATGTCGGAGGGTATGTACTGAGTGAGTGCTGAACTGTCAGAGGGTCTGTACTGTGGGAATGCTGCACTGTCAGAGGGTCATTACTGAGGGAGTGTCGCACTGTCAGAGGGTCAGCACTGAGCGAGTGCCGCACTGTCAGAGGGTCAGCACTGAGGGAGTGCTGCACTGTCAGAGTGTCAGTACATAGGGTGTGCTGCACGTTTAGAGCGTCAGTACTGAGGGAGTGCTGCACCGTCTGAAGGTCAATATTGAGGGATTGCTGTACTGTCAGAAGTTCAGTACTGAGGGAGTGCGGCACTGTCAGAGGGTCAGCACTGAGGGAGTATTGCACTGTCAGAGTGTCAGTAGTGAGGGAGTGCTGCCCTGTTGGCGGGATAGTACTGCGGGAGTGCTGCAATGTCTGAGGGTATGTACTGAGTTAGTGCTGCACTGTCGGAGGTTCAGTACTGAGGGGGTATTGCACTGTAAGAAGGTCAGTACTGAGGGAATGCTGCACTGTCAGAGGGTCAGTACTGAGGGAGTGCGGCACTGTCAGAGGGTCAGCACTGAGGGAGTATTGCACTGTCAGAGTGTCAGTAGTGAGGGAGTGCTGCCCTGTTGGCGGGATAGTACTGCGGGAGTGCTGCAATGTCTGAGGGTATGTACTGAGTTAGTGCTGCACTGTCGTAGGTTCAGTACTGAGGGGGTATTGCACTGTCAGAGCGTCAGTACTGAGGGAGTGCTGCAATATCAGAGGGTATATACTGAGGGAGTGCTGCACTTTCAGAGGGTCAGTACTGAGCGAGTGCTGCACGGTCAGAGGTTCAGTACTGAGGGATTGCTGCTCTGTCGGCGAGTTAGTACTGAGGGAGTGCTGCACTGTCAGAGGGTCAGTACTGAGAAGGTGCTTCAATATCAGTGGGTCAGTACTGAGGGAGTGCTGCACTGTCTGAGGGTCATTACTGTGGGAATGCTTCACTGTCAGACGTTCAGTACTGAGGGAGTGCTGTACTGTCAGAGGGTCAGTACTGAGGGAGTGCTGTACTGTCAGAGGGTCAGTACTGAGGGAATGCTGCACTGTTGGAAGTTCAGTACTGAGGGAATGCTGCTCTGTTATATGGTCAGTACTGAAGGAGTGCAGCACTGTTGTAGGCTTAGTACTGAGGGAGTGTTGTACTGTCGGAGGTTCAGTACTGAGGGAATGCTGCACTGTCGGCGGATCAGTACTGAGAGAGTGCTGCACTGTCGGAGGGTCAGTACTGAGGGAATGCTGCACTGTTGGAAGTTCAGTACTGAGGGAATGCTGCACTGTTATATGGTCAGTACTGAGGGAGTGCTGCACTGTCGGAGGGTCAGTACTGAGGGAGTGCTGCACTGTCGGAGGGTCAGTACTGAGGGAATGCTGCACTGTTGGAAGTTCAGTACTGAGGGAATGCTGCACTGTTATATGGTCAGTACTTAGGGAGTGCTGCACTGTCGGAAGGTCATTACTGAGGGCGCAATGCACTGTCGGAGTGTCAGTACAGAGGGAGTGCTGCACTGTCAGAGGGTCAGTAATGAGTGAGTGCTGCACTGTCAGAGGGTCAGTACTGAGGGAGTGCTGCACTGTCAGAGGGTCAGTACTGAGGGAGAGCTGCACTGTCAGAGGGTCAGTACTGAACGAGTGCTGCACTGTCAGAGGGTCAGTACTGAGGAGATGCGGCACTGTCAGAGGGTCAGTACTGAGGGAGTGCTGCACTGTCAGAGGGTCAGTACTGACGGAGTGCTGTACTGTCAGAGGGTCAGTACTGAGGGAGTCCTTCACTGTCAGAAGGACAGTACTGAGGGAGTGCTGCACTGTTGGACGGTCAGTACTGAGGGTTTGTTGCACTGTCAGAGGGACAGTGCTGAGGGATTGGCACACTGTCGGAGCGTCAGTACTGTGGGGGTATTGCACTGTAAGAAGGTCAGTACTGAGGGATTGCTGCACTGTCAGTGCGTCAGTACTGAGGGAGTGCTGCAATATCGGAGGGTATATACTGAGGGAGTGCTGCACTTTCAGAGGGTCAGTACTGAGGGAGTGCTGCACGGTCAGAGGTTCAGTACTGAGGGATTGCTGCTCTGTCAGATGGTCAGTATTGAGCGTGTGCTGCACTTTAGAGGGTCAGTACTGAGGGAGTGCTGCACTGTCAGAGGGTCAGTACTGAGGAGGTGCTGCACTCTCAGAGGGTCAGTACTGAGGGAGTGCCGCACTGTCAGAGGGTCAGTACTGAGTGAGTGCTGCACTGTCAGAGGGTCAGTACTGAGCGAGTGCCACATTGTCAGAGGGTCAGCACTGAGGGAGTGCCTCACTGTCAGATGGTCAGTACAGAGTGAGTGCTGCGCTGTCAGAGGCTCAGTACAGAGGGATTGCTGCACTGTCAGAGGGTCAGTGCTGAGGGAGTGCTGTACTGTAAGAGGGTCTGTACTGCGAAGATGCTTCACTTTCAGAGGGTCAGTAATGAGCGAGGACTGGACTGTCAGAGGGTCAATACTGAGTGAGTGCTGCACTGTCGGAGGGTCAGTACTGAGGGAGTGCCGCACTGTCAGAGGGTCAGTACTGAGGGAGTGCTGTACTGTAAGAAGGTCAGTACTGAGGGAGTGCTGCACTGTCAGAGGGTCAGTAATGAGGGAGTGCTGCACTGTCAGAGTGTCATTACTGAGGGAATGCTGCACTGTCAGAGTGTCAGTACTGATGGAGTGCTGCACTTTTGGAGCGTTAGTACTGAGAGAGGGCTGCACTGTCGGAGGGTAAGTACTGAGCGATTGCTGCACTGTCGGAGGGTCAGTACTGAGGGAATGCTGCACTGTTGGAAGTTCAGTACTGAGGGAAAGCTGCTCTGTTATATGGTCAGTACTGAAGGAGTGCTGCACTGTTGTAGGCTTAGTACTGAGGGAGTGTTGTACTGTCGGAGGTTCAGTACTGAGGGAATGCTGCACTGTCGGCGGATCAGTACTGAGAGAGTGCTGCACTGTCGGAGGGTCAGTACTGAGCGAGTGCTGCACTGTCGGAGGCTCAGTACTGAGGGAGTGCTGCACTGTTGGAAGTTCAGTACTGAGGGAATGCTGCACTGTTATATGGTCAGTACTGAGGGAGTGCTGCACTGTCGGAAGGTCAGTAGTGAGTGAGTGCTGCACTGTCAGAGGGTCAGTACTGAGGGAGTGCTGCACTGTCAGAGGGTCAGTAATGAGTGAGTGCTGCACTGTCAGAGGGTCAGTACTGAGGGAGGGCTGCACTGTCAGAGGGTCAGTACTGAGGGAGAGCTGCACTGTCAGAGGGTCAGTACTGAACGAGTGCTGCACTGTCAGAGGGTCAGTACTGAGGAGATGCGGCACTGTCAGAGGGTTAGAACTGAGGGAGTTCTGTACTGTCAGACGGTCAGTACTGAGGGAGTGCTGCACTGTCAGAGGGTCAGTACTGAGGGAGTGCTGCACTGTCAGAGGGTCAGTACTGACGGAGTGCTGTACTGTCAGAGGGTCAGTACTGAGGGAGTCCTTCACTGTCAGAAGGACAGTACTGAGGGAGTGCTGCACTGTTGGACGGTCAGTACTGAGGGTTTGTTGCACTGTCAGAGGGACAGTGCTGAGGGATTGGCACACTGTCGGAGGGTCAGTACTGTGGGGGTATTGCACTGTAAGAAGGTCAGTACTGAGGGATTGCTGCACTGTCAGTGCGTCAGTACTGAGGGAGTGCTGCAATATCGGAGGGTATATACTGAGGGAGTGCTGCACTTTCAGAGGGTCAGTACTGAGGGAGTGCTGCACGGTCAGAGGTTCAGTACTGAGGGATTGCTGCTCTGTCAGATGGTCAGTATTGAGCGAGTGCTGCACTTTAGAGGGTCAGTACTGAGGGAGTGCTGCACTGTCAGAGGGTCAGTACTGAGGAGGTGCTGCACTCTCAGAGGGTCAGTACTGAGGGAGTGCCGCACTGTCAGAGGGTCAGTACTGAGTGAGTGCTGCACTGTCAGAGGGTCAGTACTGAGCGAGTGCCACATTGTCAGAGGGTCAGCACTGAGGGAGTGCCTCACTGTCAGATAGTCAGTACAGAGTGAGTGCTGCGCTGTCAGAGGCTCAGTACAGAGGGATTGCTGCACTGTCAGAGGGTCAGTGCTGAGGGAGTGCTGTACTGTAAGAGGGTCTGTACTGCGAAGATGCTTCACTTTCAGAGGGTCAGTAATGAGCGAGGACTGGACTGTCAGAGGGTCAATACTGAGTGAGTGCTGCACTGTCGGAGGGTCAGTACTGAGGGAGTGCCGCACTGTCAGAGGGTCAGTACTGAGGGAGTGCTGTACTGTAAGAAGGTCAGTACTGAGGGAGAGCTGCACAGTCAGAGGGTCAGTACTGAAGGAATGCTGCACTGTCAGAAGATCAGTACTGATGGAGTGCTCCACTGTCAGAGGGTCAGTACTGATGGTGTGCTGCACTGTCAGAGGGTCAGTACTGAGGGAGTGCTGCACTGTCAGAGTGTCAGAACTGAGGGAGTGCTGCACTCTCAGAGGGTCAGCACTGAGGGAGTGTCGCACTGTCAGAGGGTCAGCACTGAGGGAGTGTCGCACTGTCAGAGGGTCAGCACTGAGCGAGTGTCGCACTGTCAGAGGGTCAGCACTGAGGGAGTGCTGCACTGTCAGAGTGTCAGTACATAGGGTGTGCTGCACGTTTAGAGCGTCAGTACTGAGGGAGTGCTGCACTGTCTGAAGGTCAATATTGAGGGATTGCTGTACTGTAGAAGTTCAGTACTGAGGGAGTGCGGCACTGTCAGAGGGTCAGCACTGAGGGAGTATTGCACTGTCAGAGTGTCAGTAGTGAGGGAGTGCTGCCCTGTTGGCGGGATAGTACTGCGGGAGTGCTGCAATGTCTGAGGGTATGTACTGAGTTAGTGCTGCACTGTCGGAGGTTCAGTACTGAGGGGGTATTGCACTGTAAGAAGGTCAGTACTGAGGGAATGCTGCACTGTCAGAGGGTCAGTACTGAGGGAGTGCGGCACTGTCAGAGGGTCAGCACTGAGGGAGTATTGCACTGTCAGAGTGTCAGTAGTGAGGGAGTGCTGCCCTGTTGGCGGGATAGTACTGCGGGAGTGCTGCAATGTCTGAGGGTATGTACTGAGTTAGTGCTGCACTGTCGGAGGTTCAGTACTGAGGGGGTATTGCACTGTAAGAAGGTCAGTACTGAGGGAGTGCTGCACTGTCAGAGCGTCAGTACTGAGAAAGTGCTTCACTGTCGGAGGTTCAGTACTGAGGGGGTATTGCACTGTCAGAGGGTCAGTACTGAGGGAGTGCTGCAATATCGGAGGGTATATACTGAGGGAGTGCTGCACTTTCAGAGGGTCAGTACTGAGCGAGTGCTGCACGGTCAGAGGTTCAGTACTGAGGGATTGCTGCTCTGTCGGCGAGTTAGTACTGAGGGAGTGCTGCACTGTCTGAGGGTCATTACTCTGGGAATGCTTCACTGTCAGAGGGTCAGTACTGAGGGAGTGCTTCACTGTCAGAAGGACAGTACTGAGGGAGTGCTGCACTGTTGGATGGTTCGTACTGAGGGCGTGCTGCAATGTCGGAGGGTATGTACTTAGTGAGTGCTGCACTGTCAGAGGGTCAGTACTGAGTGAGTGCTGCACTGTCATATGGTCATTACTGAGGGATTGCTGCACTGTTGGAGGGTCACTACTGAGGGAGTGCTTTACTGTCAGAGGGACACTATTGAGGCTGTGCTGCACTGTCAGAGCGTCAGTACTGAGGGAGTGCCGCACTGTTGAAGGGTTAATACTGAGAGAGTGCTTCACTGTCAGAGGGTCCTGTACTGAAGGAGTACTGCACTGTCGGAGGGTCAGTATTGAGGGAGTATTATACTGTAAGAGGGTCAGTACTGAAGGAGTGCTGCACTGTTCGATGGTTAGTACTGAGGGAGTGCTGCACTGTCGGAGGGTCAGTACTGAGGGAATGCTGCACTGTCAGAGCGTCAGTATTGAGGGAGTGCTGCATTGTCAGAGGGTCAGTACTGAGGGAGTGCTGCACTGTCGGAGGGTCAGTACTGAGTGAGTGCTGCACTATCAGAGGTTCAGTACTGAGGGAAAGCTGCACTGTTGGATGTTCAGTACTGAGGCAGTGCTGCACTTTTAGATGGTCAGTACTGAGGTCGTGCTGCACTGTTGGAATGTCAGTACAGAGGGAGTGCTGCACTGTCACAGGGTCAGTACTGAGGGAGTGCAGCACTGTTGGATGGTCATTACTGAGGCAGTGCTGCACGGTCAGAGGGTCAGTACTGAGGGAGTGCTGCACTGTCGGAGGTTCAGTACTGAGGGAGTGCTGCACTGTCAGAGGGTCAGTAATGAGGGAGTGCTGCACTGTCAGAGGGTCAGTACTGAGGGAATGCTGCACTTTTGGAGCGTTAGTACTGAGAGAGGGCTGCACTGTCGGAAGATCAGTACTGAGGGAGTATTGCACTGTCAGAGGGTAAGTACTGAGTGAGTGCTGCACTGTTGGAGGGTTAGTACTGAGAGAGTGCTTCACTATCGGAGGGCCAGTACTGAGGGAGTGCTGCGCTGTCGGAGGGTCAGTACTGAGGGAGTATTGCACTGTCAGAGGGTCAGTACTGAGGGACTGCTGCACTGTTGGAGGGTTAGTACTGAGGGAGTGCTGCAATGTCGGAGGATATGTACTGAGGGAGTGCTGCACTGTCAGAGGGTCAGTACTGAGGGAGTGCTGCACTTTCAGAGGGTCAGTACTGAGAGTGTGCTGCACTGTCAGAGGGTCAGTATTGAGCGAGCGCTGCACTGTCAGAGGGTACGTATTGAGCGAGTGCTGCACTGTCAGAGGGTCTGAACAGAGGGTGTGCTGCACTGTCAGAGGGTCAGTACTGAGGGAGTGCTGCACTGTCAGAGCGTCAGTACTGAGGGAGTGCTGCACTGTCAGAGGGTCAGTACTGAGGGAGTGCTGCACTGTCAGAGTGTCATTACTGAGGGAATGCTGCACGGTCAGAGGGTCAGTACTGAGAAGGTGCTTCACTGTCAGAGGGTCTGTACTGATGGAGTGCTGCACTTTTGGAGCGTTAGTACTGAGAGAGGGCTGCACTGTCGGAGGGTAAGTACTGAGCGATTGCTGCACTGTCGGAGGGTCAGTACTGAGGGAATGCTGCACTGTTGGAAGTTCAGTACTGAGGGAATGCTGCTCTGTTATATGGTCAGTACTGAGGGAGTGCTGCACTGTTGTAGGCTTAGTACTGAGGGAGTGTTGTACTGTCGGAAGGTCATTACTGAGGGCGCGTTGCACTGTCGGAGTGTCAGTACAGAGGGAGTGCTGCACTGTCAGAGGGTCAGTACTGAGGGAGTGCTGCACTGTCAGAGGGTCAGTACTGCGGGAGTGCTGCACTGTCAGAGGGTCAGTACTGAACGAGTGCTGCACTGTCAGCGGGTCAGTACTGAGGAGATGCCGCAACTGTCAGAGGGTCAGTACTGAGGGAGTGCTGCACTGTCAGAGGGTCAGTACTGAGGGAGTGCTGCACTGTCATAGGGTCAGTACTGAGGGAGTGCAGCACTGTCAGAGGGTCAATACTGAGGGAGTGCTGCACTGTCAGAGGGTCAGTACTGAGGGAGTTCTGCACTGTCGGAGCGTCAGTACTGAGGGAGTTCTTCACTGTCAGAAGGTCAATACTGAGTGAGTGCTGCACTGTCGGAGGGTCAGTACTGAGGGAGTCCGCACAGTCAGAGGGTCAGTACTGCGCGAGTGCCGCACTGTCAGGGGGTCAGTACTGAGGGAGTGCTGCTTTGTCAGAGGGTCAGTACTGTGGGAGTATTGCACTGTAAGAAGGTCAGTACTGAGGGATTGCTGCACTGTCAGTGCGTCAGTACTGAGGGAGTGCTGCAATATCGGAGGGTATATACTGAGGGAGTGCTGCACTGTCAGAGGGTCAGTACTGAGCGAGTGCTGCACTGTTAGAGGGTCAGTACTGAGGAGGTGCTGCACTCTCAGAGGGTCAGTGCTGAGGGAGTGCTGCTTTGTCAGAGTGTCAGTACTGAAGGAGTGCTGCACTGTCAGAGGGTCAGTACTGAGTGAGTGCTGCACTGTCAGAGGGTCAGTACTGAGGAGGTGCTGCACTCTCAGAGGGTCAGTACTGAGGGAGTGCTGCTTTGTCAGAGTGTCAGTACTGAAGGATTGCTGCACTGTCAGAGTGTCAGTACTGAGTGAGTGCTGCACTGTCAGAGGGTCAGTACTGAATGAGTGCCACATTGTCAGAGGTTCAGCACTGAGGGTGTGCCTCACTGTCAGATGGTTAGTACAGAGTGAGTGCTGCACTGATGGAGGGTTAGTAATGAGAGAGTTCTTCATTATCTGTGGGTCAGTAGTGAGGGAGTGCTGCACTGTCGGAGGGTCAGTATTGAGGGAGTGCTGCACTGTCGGAGGTTCATTACTGTGGGAATGCTTCACTGTCAGAGCGTCAGTACTGAATGAGTGCTGCACTGTTGAAGGGTTAGTACTGAGAGAGTGCTTCACTGTCAGAGGGTCCTGTACTGAGGGAGTGCTGCACTGTCAGAGGGTCCTGTACTGAGGGAGTGCTGCACTGTCGGAGGGTCAGTGTTGAGGGAGTATTACACTGTTAGAGGGTCAGTACTGAAGGACTGCTGCACTGTTCGATGGTTAGTAATGAGGGAGTGCTGCACTGTCGGAGGGTCAGTACTGAGCGAGTGCTGCACTGTCGGAGGGTCAGTACTGAGGGAAAGCTGCACTTTTAGATGGTCAGTACTGAGGGAGTGCTGCACCGTCAGAGTGTCAGTACAGAGGGAGTGCTGCACTGTCAGAGGGTCAGTACTGAGGGAGTGCAGCACTGTTGGAGGGTCATTACTGAGGGAGTGCTGCACTGTCAGACGATCAGTACTGAGGGAGTGCTGCACTGTCGGAGGGTCAGTACTGAGGGAGTGCTGCACTGTCAGAGGGTCAGTACTGAGGGAGTGCTGCACTGTCAGAGGGTCAGTACTGATGGAGTGCCGCACTGTCAGATGGTCAGAACAGAGGGAGTGCTGCACTGTCAGGGGGTCCGTACTGAGAAGGTGCTTCACTGTCAGAGGGTCAGTACTGAGTGAGTGTTGCACTGTCAGAGGGTCAGTACTGAGAAGGTGCTTCACTGTCAGAGGGTCAGTACTGAGGGAGAGCTGTACCGTCAGAATCATTACTGAGGGAGTGCTGCACTGTCGGAGGGTCAGTACTGAGGGATTGCTTCACTGCCAGAGCGTCAGTACTGAGGGAGTGCTGCACTGTCAGACGATCAGTACTGAGGGAGTGCTGCACTGTTGGACGGTTAGTACTGAGGGAGTGCTGCAATGTCGGAGGGTATGTACTGAGGGAGTGCTGCACTGACAGAGGGTCAGTACTGAGGGAGTGCTGCTTTGTCAGAGTGTCAGTACTGAAGGAGTGCTGCACTGTCGGAGGTTCATTACTGTGGGAATGCTTCACTGTCAGAGGGTCAGTACTGAGGGAGTGCTGCACTGTCGGAGGTTCATTACTGTGGGAATGCTTCACTGTCGGAGGGTCAGTACTGAGAGAGTGCTGCACTGTCGGAGGGTCAGTACTGAGCGACTGCTGCACCGTCGGAGGGTCAGTACTGAGGGAAAGCTGCACTGTTGGAAGTTCAGTACTGAGGGAGTGCTGCACTGTTAGATGGTCAGTACTGAGGGAGTGCTGCACCGTCGGAAGGTCAGTACTGAGGTTGCGCTGCATTGTCGGAGTGTCAGTACTGAGGGAGCGCTGCACTGTCAGAGGGTCAGTACTGAGGGAGTGCAGCACTGTCGGAGGGCCAGTATTGAGGGAGTGCTGCACTGTCAGAGGGTCAGTACTGATGGAGTGCCGCACTGTCAGATGGTCAGAACAGAGGGAGTGCTGCACTGTCAGAGGGTCAGTACTGAGTGAGTGCCACACTGTCAGAGGGTCAGTGCTGAGGGAGTGCTGCACTTTTAGATGGTCAGTACTGAGGTTGGGCTGCACTGTTGGAATGTCAGTACAGAGGGAGTGCTGCACTGTCACAGGGTCAGTACTGAGGGAGTGCAGCACTGTTGGATGGTCATTACTGAGGCAGTGCTGCACGGTCAGAGGGTCAGTACTGAGGGAGTGCTGCACTGTCAGAGGGTCAGTAATGAGGGAGTGCTGCACTGTCAGAGGGTCAGTACTGAGGGAATGCTGCACTTTTGGAGCGTTAGTACTGAGAGAGGGCTGCACTGTCGGAAGATCAGTACTGAGGGAGTATTGCACTGTCAGAGGGTAAGTACTGAGTGAGTGCTCCACTGTTGGAGGGTTAGTACTGAGAGAGTGCTTCACTATCGGAGGGCCAGTACTGAGGGAGTGCTGCGCTGTCGGAGGGTCAGTACTGAGGGAGTATTGCACTGTCAGAGGGTCAGTACTGAGGGACTGCTGCACTGTTGGAGGGTTAGTACTGAAGGACTGCTGCAATGTCGGAGGATATGTACTGAGGGAGTGCTGCACTGTCAGAGGGTCAGTACTGAGGGAGTGCTGCACTTTCAGAGGGTCAGTACTGAGAGTGTGCTGCACTGTCAGAGGGTCAGTATTGAGCGAGTGCTGCACTGTCAGAGGGTACGTACTGAGCGAGTGCTGCACTGTCAGAGGGTCTGAACAGAGGGAGTGCTGCACTGTCAGAGGGTCAGTACTGAGGGAGTGCTGCACTGTCAGAGCGTCAGTACAGAGGGAGTGCTGCACTGTCAGAGTGTCAGTACTGAGAAGGTGCTTCACTGTCAGAGGGTCTGTACTGATGGAGTGCAGCACTTTTGGAGCGTTAGTACTGAGAGAGGGCTGCACTGTCGGAGGGTAAGTACTGAGCGATTGCTGCACTGTCGGAGGGTCAGTACTGAGGGAGTGCTGCACTGTCGGAAGGTCATTACTGAGGGCGCGTTGCACTGTCGGAGTGTCAGTACAGAGGGAGTGCTGCACTGTCAGAGGGTCAGTAATGAGTGAGTGCTGCACTGTCAGAGGGTCAGTACTGAGGGAGTGCTGCACTGTCAGAGGGTCAGTACTGAACAAGTGCTGCACTGTCAGCGGGTCAGTACTGAGGAGATGCCGCACTGTCAGAGGGTCCGTACTGAGGGAGTGCTGCACTGTCAGAGGGTCAGTACTGAGGGAGTGCTGCACTGTCATAGGGTCAGTACTGAGGGAGTGCAGCACTGTCAGAGGGTCAATACTGAGGGAGTGCTGCACTGTCAGAGGGTCAGTACTGAGGGAGTTCTTCACTGTCAGAAGGTCAATACTGAGTGAGTGCTGCACTGTCGGAGGGTCAGTACTGAGGGAGTCCGCACAGTCAGAGGGTCAGTACTGCGCGAGTGCCGCACTGTCAGGGGGTCAGTACTGAGGGAGTGCTGCATTGTCAGAGGGTCAGTACTGTGGGAGTATTGCACTGTAAGAAGGTCAGTACTGAGGGATTGCTGCACTGTCAGTGCGTCAGTACTGAGGGAGTGCTGCAATATTGGAGGGTATATACTGAGGGAGTGCTGCACTGTCAGAGGGTCAGTACTGAGTGAGTGCTGCACTGTCAGAGGGTCAGTACTGAGGAGGTGCTGCACTCTCAGAGGGTCAGTACTGAGGGAGTGCTGCATTGTCAGAGGGTCAGTACTGAAGGATTGCTGCACTGTCAGAGGGTCAGTACTGAGTGAGTGCTGCACTGTCAGAGGGTCATACTGAATGAGTGCCACATTGTCAGAGGTTCAGCACTGAAGGAGTGCTTCACTGTCAGATGGTTAGTACAGAGGGAGTGCTGCGCTGTCAGAGGCTCAGTACAGAGGGATTGCTGCACTGTCAGAGGGTCAGTACTGAGGGAGAGCTGTACCGTCAGAATCATTACTGAGGGAGTGCTTCACTGTCAGAAGGACAGTACTGAGGGATTGCTGCACTGCCAGAGCGTCAGTACTGAGGGAGTGCTGCACTGTCAGACGATCAGTACTGAGGGAGTGCTGCACTGTTGGACGGTTAGTACTGAGGGAGTGCTGCAATGTCGGAGGGTATGTACTGAGGGAGTGCTGCACTGTCAGAGTGTCAGTACTGAAGGAGTGCTGCACTGTCGGAGGTTCATTACTGTGGGAATGCTTCACTGTCAGAGGGTCAGTACTGAGAGAGTGCTGCACTGTCGGAGGGTCAGTACTGAGCGACTGCTGCACCGTCGGATGGTCAGTACTGAGGGAAAGCTGCACTGTTGGAAGTTCAGTACTGAGGGAGTGCTGCACTGTTAGATGGTCAGTACTGAGGGAGTGCTGCACTGTTAGATGGTCAGTACTGAGGGTCTGCTGCACCGTCGGAAGGTCAGTACTGAGGTTGCGCTGCATTGTCGGAGTGTCAGTACTGAGGGAGCGCTGCACTGTCAGAGGGTCAGTACTGAGGGAGTGCAGCACTGTCGGAGGGCCAGTATTGAGGGAGTGCTGCACTGTCAGAGGGTCAGTACTGATGGAGTGCCGCACTGTCAGATGGTCAGAACAGAGGGAGTGCTGCACTGTCAGAGGGTCAGTACTGAGTGAGTGCCACACTGTCAGAGGGTCAGTGCTGAGGGAGTGCTGCACTTTTAGATGGTCAGTACTGAGGTTGTGCTGCACTGTTGGAATGTCAGTACAGAGGGAGTGCTGCACTGTCACAGGGTCAGTACTGAGGGAGTGCAGCACTGTTGGATGGTCATTACTGAGGCAGTGCTGCACGGTCAGAGGGTCAGTACTGAGGGAGTGCTGCACTGTCGGAGGTTCAGTACTGAGGGAGTGCTGCACTGTCAGAGGGTCAGTAATGAGGGAGTGCTGCACTGTCAGAGGGTCAGTACTGAGGGAATGCTGCACTTTTGGAGCGTTAGTACTGAGAGAGGGCTGCACTGTCGGAAGATCAGTACTGAGGGAGTATTGCACTGTCAGAGGGTAAGTACTGAGTGAGTGCTCCACTGTTGGAGGGTTAGTACTGAGAGAGTGCTTCACTATCGGAGGGCCAGTACTGAGGGAGTGCTGCGCTGTCGGAGGGTCAGTACTGAGGGAGTATTGCACTGTCAGAGGGTCAGTACTGAGGGACTGCTGCACTGTTGGAGGGTTAGTACTGAAGGACTGCTGCAATGTCGGAGGATATGTACTGAGGGAGTGCTGCACTGTCAGAGGGTCAGTACTGAGGGAGTGCTGCACTTTCAGAGGGTCAGTACTGAGAGTGTGCTGCACTGTCAGAGGGTCAGTATTGAGCGAGTGCTGCACTGTCAGAGGGTCTGAACAGAGGGAGTGCTGCACTGTCAGAGGGTCAGTACTGAGCGATTGCTGCACTGTCGGAGGGTCAGTACTGAGGGAGTGCTGCACTGTTGGAAGTTCAGTACTGAGGGAATGCTGCTCTGTTATATGGTCAGTACTGAGGGAGTGCTGCACTGTCGGAAGGTCATTACTGAGGGCGCGTTGCACTGTCGGAGTGTCAGTACAGAGGGAGTGCTGCACTGTCAGAGGGTCAGTAATGAGTGAGTGCTGCACTGTCAGAGGGTCAGTACTGAGGGAGTGCTGCACTGTCAGAGGGTCAGTACTGCGGGAGTGCTGCACTGTCAGCGGGTCAGTACTGAGGAGATGCCGCACTGTCAGAGGGTCAGTACTGAGGGAGTGCTGCACTGTCAGAGGGTCAGTACTGAGGGAGTGCTGCACTGTCATAGGGTCAGTACTGAGGGAGTGCAGCACTGTCAGAGGGTCAATACTGAGGGAGTGCTGCACTGTCAGAGGGTCAGTACTGAGGGAGTTCTTCACTGTCAGAAGGTCAATACTGAGTGAGTGCTGCACTGTCGGAGGGTCAGTACTGAGGGAGTCCGCACAGTCAGAGGGTCAGTACTGCGCGAGTGCCGCACTGTCAGGGGGTCAGTACTGAGGGAGTGCTGCCTTGTCAGAGGGTCAGTACTGTGGGAGTATTGCACTGTAAGAAGGTCAGTACTGAGGGATTGCTGCACTGTCAGTGCGTCAGTACTGAGGGAGTGCTGCAATATTGGAGGGTATATACTGAGGGAGTGCTGCACTGTCAGAGGGTCAGTACTGAGTGAGTGCTGCACTGTCAGAGGGTCAGTACTGAGGAGGTGCTGCACTCTCAGAGGGTCAGTACTGAGGGAGTGCTGCATTGTCAGAGGGTCAGTACTGAAGGATTGCTGCACTGTCAGAGGGTCAGTACTGAGTGAGTGCTGCACTGTCAGAGGGTCATACTGAATGAGTGCCACATTGTCAGAGGTTCAGCACTGAAGGAGTGCTTCACTGTCAGATGGTTAGTACAGAGGGAGTGCTGCGCTGTCAGAGGCTCAGTACAGAGGGATTGCTGCACTGTCAGAGGGTCAGTACTGAGGGAGAGCTGTACCGTCAGAATCATTACTGAGGGAGTGCTTCACTGTCAGAAGGACAGTACTGAGGGATTGCTGCACTGCCAGAGCGTCAGTACTGAGGGAGTGCTGCACTGTCAGACGATCAGTACTGAGGGAGTGCTGCACTGTTGGACGGTTAGTACTGAGGGAGTGCTGCAATGTCGGAGGGTATGTACTGAGGGAGTGCTGCACTGTCAGAGTGTCAGTACTGAAGGAGTGCTGCACTGTCGGAGGTTCATTACTGTGGGAATGCTTCACTGTCAGAGGGTCAGTACTGAGAGAGTGCTGCACTGTCGGAGGGTCAGTACTGAGCGACTGCTGCACCGTCGGAGGGTCAGTACTGAGGGAAAGCTGCACTGTTGGAAGTTCAGTACTGAGGGAGTGCTGCACTGTTAGATGGTCAGTACTGAGGGAGTGCTGCACTGTTAGATGGTCAGTACTGAGGGTCTGCTGCACCGTCGGAAGGTCAGTACTGAGGTTGCGCTGCATTGTCGGAGTGTCAGTACTGAGGGAGCGCTGCACTGTCAGAGGGTCAGTACTGAGGGAGTGCAGCACTGTCGGAGGGCCAGTATTGAGGGAGTGCTGCACTGTCAGAGGGTCAGTACTGATGGAGTGCCGCACTGTCAGATGGTCAGAACAGAGGGAGTGCTGCACTGTCAGAGGGTCAGTACTGAGTGAGTGCCACACTGTCAGAGGGTCAGTGCTGAGGGAGTGCTGCACTTTTAGATGGTCAGTACTGAGGTTGTGCTGCACTGTTGGAATGTCAGTACAGAGGGAGTGCTGCACTGTCACAGGGTCAGTACTGAGGGAGTGCAGCACTGTTGGATGGTCATTACTGAGGCAGTGCTGCACGGTCAGAGGGTCAGTACTGAGGGAGTGCTGCACTGTCGGAGGTTCAGTACTGAGGGAGTGCTGCACTGTCAGAGGGTCAGTAATGAGGGAGTGCTGCACTGTCAGAGGGTCAGTACTGAGGGAATGCTGCACTTTTGGAGCGTTAGTACTGAGAGAGGGCTGCACTGTCGGAAGATCAGTACTGAGGGAGTATTGCACTGTCAGAGGGTAAGTACTGAGTGAGTGCTCCACTGTTGGAGGGTTAGTACTGAGAGAGTGCTTCACTATCGGAGGGCCAGTACTGAGGGAGTGCTGCGCTGTCGGAGGGTCAGTACTGAGGGAGTATTGCACTGTCAGAGGGTCAGTACTGAGGGACTGCTGCACTGTTGGAGGGTTAGTACTGAAGGACTGCTGCAATGTCGGAGGATATGTACTGAGGGAGTGCTGCACTGTCAGAGGGTCAGTACTGAGGGAGTGCTGCACTTTCAGAGGGTCAGTACTGAGAGTGTGCTGCACTGTCAGAGGGTCAGTATTGAGCGAGTGCTGCACTGTCAGAGGGTCTGAACAGAGGGAGTGCTGCACTGTCAGAGGGTCAGTACTGAGCGATTGCTGCACTGTCGGAGGGTCAGTACTGAGGGAGTGCTGCACTGTTGGAAGTTCAGTACTGAGGGAATGCTGCTCTGTTATATGGTCAGTACTGAGGGAGTGCTGCACTGTCGGAAGGTCATTACTGAGGGCGCGTTGCACTGTCGGAGTGTCAGTACAGAGGGAGTGCTGCACTGTCAGAGGGTCAGTAATGAGTGAGTGCTGCACTGTCAGAGGGTCAGTACTGAGGGAGTGCTGCACTGTCAGAGGGTCAGTACTGCGGGAGTGCTGCACTGTCAGCGGGTCAGTACTGAGGAGATGCCGCACTGTCAGAGGGTCAGTACTGAGGGAGTGCTGCACTGTCAGAGGGTCAGTACTGAGGGAGTGCTGCACTGTCATAGGGTCAGTACTGAGGGAGTGCAGCACTGTCAGAGGGTCAATACTGAGGGAGTGCTGCACTGTCAGAGGGTCAGTACTGAGGGAGTTCTTCACTGTCAGAAGGTCAATACTGAGTGAGTGCTGCACTGTCGGAGGGTCAGTACTGAGGGAGTCCGCACAGTCAGAGGGTCAGTACTGCGCGAGTGCCGCACTGTCAGGGGGTCAGTACTGAGGGAGTGCTGCCTTGTCAGAGGGTCAGTACTGTGGGAGTATTGCACTGTAAGAAGGTCAGTACTGAGGGATTGCTGCACTGTCAGTGCGTCAGTAGTGAGGGAGTGCTGCAATATTGGAGGGTATATACTGAGGGAGTGCTGCACTGTCAGAGGGTCAGTACTGAGCGAGTGCTGCACTGTTAGAGGGTCAGTACTGAGGAGGTGCTGCACTCTCAGAGGGTCAGTGCTGAGGGAGTGCTGCTTTGTCAGAGTGTCAGTACTGAAGGAGTGCTGCACTGTCAGAGGGTCAGTACTGAGTGAGTGCTGCACTGTCAGAGGGTCAGTACTGAGGAGGTGCTGCACTCTCAGAGGGTCAGTACTGAGGGAGTGCTGCTTTGTCAGAGTGTCAGTACTGAAGGAGTGCTGCACTGTCAGAGGGTCAGTACTGAGTGAGTGCTGCACTGTCAGAGGGTCAGTACTGAATGAGTGCCACATTGTCAGAGGTTCAGCACTGAGGGAGTGCCTCACTGTCAGATGGTTAGTACAGAGGGAGTGCTGCGCTGTCAGAGGCTCAGTACAGAGGGATTGCTGCACTGTCAGAGGGTCAGTGCTGAGGGAGTGCTGCACTGTCGGAGAGTCATTACTGAGGGAGTGCTTCACTGTCAGAAGGACAGTACTGAGGGATTGCTGCACTGCCAGAGCGTCAGTACTGAGGGAGTGCTGCACTGATGGAGGGTTAGTAATGAGAGAGTTCTTCATTATCTGTGGGTCAGTAGTGAGGGAGTGCTGCACTGTCGGAGGGTCAGTGTTGAGGGAGTATTACACTGTTAGAGGGTCAGTACTGAAGGACTGCTGCACTGTTCGATGGTTAGTAATGAGGGAGTGCTGCACTGTCGGAGGGTCAGTACTGAGGGAGTGCTGCACTGTTGGAGGGTCAGTACTAAGGGAGTGCTGCACTGTTGGAGGGTCAGTACTGAGGGAGTGCTGCACTGTCGGAGGGTCAGTACTGAGGGAGTGCTGCTCTGTCGGAGGGTCAGTACTGAGAGAGTGCTGCACTGTCGGAGGGTCAGTACTGAGCGAGTGCTGCACTGTCGGAGGGTCAGTACTGAGGGAAAGCTGCACTTTTAGATGGTCAGTACTGAGGTCGCGCTGCACTGTCAGAGTGTCAGTACAGAGGGAGTGCTGCACTGTCAGAGGGTCAGTACTGAGGGAGTGCAGCACTGTCGGAGGGTCAGTACTGAGGGAGTGCTGCACTGTCAGACGATCAGTACTGAGGGAGTGCTGCACTGTCGGAGGGTCAGTACTGAGGGAGTGCTGCACTGTCAGAGGGTCAGTACTGATGGAGTGCCGCACTGTCAGATGGTCAGAACAGAGGGAGTGCTGCACTGTCAGGGGGTCCGTACTGAGAAGGTGCTTCACTGTCAGAGGGTCAGTACTGAGTGAGTGTTGCACTGTCAGAGGGTCAGTACTGAGAAGGTGCTTCACTGTCAGAGGGTCAGTACTGAGGGAGAGCTGTACCGTCAGAATCATTACTGAGGGAGTGCTTCACTGTCAGAAGGACAGTACTGAGGGATTGCTGCACTGCCAGAGCGTCAGTACTGAGGGAGTGCTGCACTGTCGGAGCATCAGTACTGAGGGAGTGCTGCACTGTCAGACGATCAGTACTGAGGGAGTGCTGCACTGTTGGACGGTTAGTACTGAGGGAGTGCTGCAATGTCGGAGGGTATGTGCTGAGGGAGTGCTGCACTGACAGAGGGTCAGTACTGAGGGAGTGCTGCTTTGTCAGAGTGTCAGTACTGAAGGAGTGCTGCACTGTCGGAGGTTCATTACTGTGGGAATGCTTCACTGTCAGAGGGTCAGTACTGAGGGAGTGCTGCACTGTCGGAGGTTCATTACTGTGGGAATGCTTCACTGTCAGAGGGTCAGTACTGAGGGAGTGCTGCACTGTCGGAGGGTCATTACTGTGGGAATGCTTCACTGTCGGAGGGTCAGTACTGAGAGAGTGCTGCACTGTCGGAGGGTCAGTACTGAGCGACTGCTGCACCGTCGGAGGGTCAGTACTGAGGGAGTGCTGCACTGTTAGATGGTCAGTACTGAGGGTCTGCTGCACCGTCGGAAGGTCAGTACTGAGGTTGCGCTGCATTGTCGGAGTGTCAGTACTGAGGGAGCGCTGCACTGTCAGAGGGTCAGTACTGAGGGAGTGCAGCACTGTCGGAGGGCCAGTATTGAGGGAGTGCTGCACTGTCAGAGGGTCAGTACTGATGGAGTGCCGCACTGTCAGATGGTCAGAACAGAGGGAGTGCTGCACTGTCAGAGGGTCAGTACTGAGTGAGTGCCACACTGTCAGAGGGTCAGTGCTGAGGGAGTGCCGCACTGTCAGAGTGTCAGTACTGAGAAGGTGCCTCACTGTCAGAGGGTCAGTACAGAGGTTTTGCTGCACTGTCAGAGGGTCAGTACTGAGGGAGTGCTGAACTGTCAGAGGGTCAGTACTGAGGGAATCCTGCACTGTCAGGGGGTCAGTAATGAGGGATTGATGCTCTGTCAGAGGGTCAGTACTGAGAAGGTACTTCAGTGTCAGAGGGTCAGTACTGAGGGAGTGCCGCACTGTCAGAGGGTCAGTACTGAGGGAGTGCTTCACTGTCAGAAGAACAGTACTAAGGGATTGCTGCACTGTCAGAGCGTCAGTAGAGGGAGTGCTGCACTGTTGGAGGGTTAGTACTGAGAGAATGCTTCACTATCGGAGGGCCAGTATTGAGGGAGTGCTGCACTGTCAGAGGGTCAGTAATGAGGGAGTGATGCTCTGTCAGATAGTCAGTACTGAGAAGGTACTTCAGTGTCAGAGGGTCAGTACTGAGGGAGTGCCGCACTGTCAGAGGGTCAGTATTGAGGGAGTGCTTCACTGTCAGAAGAACAGTACTGAGGGATTGCTGCACTGTCAGAGCATCAGTACTGAGGGAGTGCTGCACTGTTGGAGGGTTAGTACTGAGAGAGTGCTTCACTATCGGAGGGCCAGTATTGAGGGAGTGCTGTGCTGTGGGAGGGTCAGTATTGAGGGAGTGCTGCACTGTCACAGGGTCAGTACTGAGGGAGTGCTGCACTGTCAGAGGGTCAGTACTGAGGGAGTGCTGCACTGTTGGACGGTTAGTACTGAGGGAGTGCTGCAATGTCGGAGGGTATGTACTGAGGGAGTGCTGCACTTTCAGAGGGTCAGTACTGAGGGAGTGCTGCACTGACAGAGGGTCAGTACTGTGGGAATGCTTCACTGTCAGAGGGTCAGTACTGAGGGAGTGCTGCACTGTCGGAGGGTCAGTACTGGGGGAATGCTTCACTGTCGGAGGGTCAGTACTGAGGGAGTGCTGCACTGTCGGCAGATCAGTACTGAGAGAGTGCTGCACTGTCAGAGTGTCAGTACTGAGGGAGTGCTGCACTGTCGGAGGGTCATTACTGGGGGAATGCTTCACTGTCGGAGGGTCAGTACTGAGGGAGTGCTGCACTGTCGGCGGATCAGTACTGAGAGAGTGCTGCACTGTCGGAGGGTCAGTACTGAGCGACTGCTGCACCGTCGGAGGGTCAGTACTGAGGGAAAGCTGCACTGTTGGAAGTTCAGTACTGAGGGAGTGCTGCACTGTTAGATGGTCAGTACTGAGGGTCTGCTGCACTGTCGGAGTGTCAGTACTGAGGGAGCGCTGCACTGTCAGAAGGTCAGTACTGAGGTTGCGCTGCACTGTCGGAGTGCCAGTACTGAGGGAGCGCTGCACTGTCAGAAGGTCAGTACTGAGGTTGCGCTGCACTGTCGGAGTGTCAGTACTGAGGGAGTGCTGCACTGTCAGAGGGTCAGTACTGAGGGAGTGCAGCACTGTCGGAGGGCCAGTATTGAGGGAGTGCTGCACTGTCAGAGGGTCAGTACTGATGGAGTGCCGCACTGTCAGATGGTCAGAACAGAGGGAGTGCTGCACTGTCAGAGGGTCAGTACTGAGTGAGTGCCACACTGTCAGAGGGTCAGTACTGAGGGAGTGCCGCACTGTCAGAGTGTCAGTACTGAGGGAGTGCTGCACTGTCGGAGAGTAAGTACTGAGGGAGTACTGCACTGTCGGAGGGTCAGTAATGAGAAGGTGCTTCACTGTCAGAGGGTCAGTACTGAGGGAGTGCTGCACTGTCAGAGGGTCTGTACTGAGAAGGTGCCTCACTGTCAGAGGGTCAGTACTGAGGGAGTGCTGCATTGTCAGAGGGTCAGTACAGAGGTTTTGCTGCACTGTCAGAGGGTCAGTACTGAGGCTGTGCAGCCCTGTCGGAGAGTTAGTACTGAGAGAGTGCTGCACTGTCAGAGGGTCAGTACTGAGAAGGTGCTTCACTGTCAGAGGGACAGTGCTGAGCGAGTGCCGCACTGTCAGGGGGTCAGTACTAAGGGAGTGCTGCACTGTCAGAGGGTGAGCACAGAGGGAGTGCTGCACGGTCAGAGGGTCAGTACTGAGGGAGTGCTGCTCTGTCGGCGAGTTAGTACTGAGGGAGTGCTGCACTGTCAGAGGGTCAGTACTGATGGAGTGCTGCATTGTTGGAGCGTTAGTCCTGAGAGAGGGCTGCACTGTCAGAGGATCAGTACTGAGGGAGTGCTGCGCTGTCGGAGGGTCAGTACTGAGGGAGTGCTGCACTGTCAGACAGTCAGTACTGAGAAGGTGCTTCACTGTCAGAGGGTCAGTACTGATGGAGTGCTGCATTGTTGGAGCGTTAGTCCTGAGAGAGGGCTGCACTGTCAGAGGATCAGTACTGAGGGAGTGCTGCGCTGTCGGAGGGTCAGTACTGAGGGAGTATTGCACTGTCAAAGGGTCAGTACTGAGGGACTGCTGCACTGTTGGAGGGTTAGTACTGAGGGAGTGCTGCAATGTCGGAGGATATGTACAGAGGGAGTACTGCACTGTCAGAGGGTCAGTACTGAGGGAGTGCTGCACTGTCAGAAGGTCAGTACTGAGAGTGTGCTGCACTGTCAGAGGGTCAGTATTGAGCGAGTGCTGCACTGTCAGAGGGTCAGTACTGAGCGTGTGCAGCACTTTCAGAGGGTCACTACTGAGGAGGCGCTGCACTGTCAGAGGGTCAGTACTGAGGGAGTGCTGAACTGTCAGAGGGTCAGTACTGAGGGAATCCTGCACTGTCAGAGGGTCAGTAAAGAGGGATTGATGCTCTGTCAGAGGGTCAGTACTGAGAAGGTACTTCAGTGTCAGAGGGTCAGTACTGAGGGAGTGCCGCACTGTCAGAGGGTCAATACTGAGGGATTGCTGCACTGTCAGAGCGTCAGTAGAGGGAGTGCTGCACTGTTGGAGGGTTAGTACTGAGAGAGTGCTTCACTATCGGAGGGCCAGTATTGAGGGAGTGCTGCACTGTCGGAGGGTCAGTACTGAGGGAGTGCTGCACTGTCAGAGGGTCAGTAATGAGGGATTGATGCTCTGTCAGAGAGTCAGTACTGAGAAGGTACTTCAGTGTCAGAGGATCAGTACTGAGGGAGTGCCGCACTGTCAGAAGAACAGTACTGAGGAATTGCTGCACTGTCAGAGCATCAGTACTGAGAGAGTGCTGCACTGTCAGAGGGTCAGTACTGAGAGAGTGCTGCACTGTCAGAGGGACAGTACTGAGTGTGTGTTGCACTTTCAGAGCGTCAGTACTGAGAGAGTGCCGCACTGTCAGAGGGTCAGAACTGAGGGAGTGCTGCACTGTCAGAGGGTCAGTACTGAGAAGGTGCTTCACTGTCAGAGGGTCAGTACTGAGTGAGTGCTGCACTGTCGGAGGTTCAATACTGAGGGAATTCTGCACTGTCGGAAGGTCAGTACAGAGGGCACATTGCACTGTTGGAGTGTCAGTACAGAGGGAGTGCTGCACTGTCAGAGGGTCAGTACTGAGGGATTGCTGTACTGTCAGAGGGTCAGTTCTGAGGGAGTGCTTCACTGTCAAAAGGTCAGTACTGAGGGAGTGCTGCACTGTCAGAGGATCAGTACTGAGGGAGCATTGCACTGTCAGAGGGTCAGTACTGAGTGAGTGCTGCACTGTTGGAGGGTTAGTACTGAGAGAGTGCTTCACTATCGGAGGGTCAGTACTGAGAGTGTGCTGCGCTGTCAGAGGTTCAGTACTGAGGGAGTATTGCACTGTCAGAGGGTCAGTACTGAGGGTGTGCTGCACTGTTGGAGGTTTAGTACTGAGGGAGTGCTGCAATGTCGGAGGGTATGTACTGAGGGAGTGCTGCACTGTCAGAGGGTCAGTACATAGGAATTGCTGCATTGTCAGAGGGTCAGTACTGAGAGAGTGCTGCACTGTCAGAGGGTCAGTAATGAGGGAGTGCTGCTCTGTCGGTGAGTTAGTACTGAGGGAGTGCTGCACTGTCAGATGGTCAGTACTGAGAAGGTACTTCACTGTCAGAGGGTCAGTACTGATGGAGTGCTGCACTGTTGGAGCGTTAGTCCTGAGAGAGGGCTGCACTGTCGGAGGATCAGTACTGAGGGATTATTGCATTGTCAGAGAGTAAGTACTGAGGGAGTGCTGTGCTGTCGGAGGGTCAGTACTGAGGGAGTATTGCACTGTCAGAGGGTCAGTACTGAAGGACTGTTGCACTGTTGGAGGGTTAGTACTGAGGGAGTGCTGCAATGTCGGAGGATATGTACTGAGGGAGTGCTGCACTGTCAGAGGGTCAGTACTGAGGGAGTGCTGCACTGTCAGAGGATCAGTACTGAGAGTGTGCTGCACTGTCAGAGGGTCATTATTGAGCGAGTGCTGCACTGTCAGAGGGTCAGTACTGAGCGAGTGCTGCACTTTCAGAGGGTCAGTACTGAGGAGGTGCTGCACTGTCAGAGGGTCAGTACTGAGGGAATGCTGCACTGTCAGAGGGTCAGTACTGAGGGAGTGATGCTCTGTCAGAGGGTCAGTACTGAGAAGGTACTTCAGTGTCAGAGGGTCAGTACTGAGAGAGTGCTGCACTGTCGGAAGGTCATTACTGTGGGAATGCTGCACTGTCAGAGAGTCAGTACTGAGGGAGTGCCGCACTGTCAGAGGGTCAGTACTGAGGGAGTGCTGCACTGTCGGCGAGTTCGTACTGAGGGAGTGCTGCACTGTCAGAGGGTCAGTACTGAGAAGGTGCTTCACTCTCAGAGGTTCAGTCCTGTGGGAGTGCGGCACTTTCAGATGGTCAGTACTGAGGGAGTGCTGTACTGTCAGAATGTCAGTACTGAGGGAGTGCTGCACTGTCGGAGGGTCAGTAATGAGGGTTTGCTGCACTGTCAGAGAGTCAGTACTGAGGGAGTTCTTCACTGTCAGATGGACAGTACTGAGGAATTGCTGCACTGTCAGAGGGTCAGTACTGAGGGGGTATTGCACTGTCAGAAGGTCAGTACTGAGGGAGTGCCGCACTGTCAGAGGGTCACTACTGAGGGAGTGCTGCAGTGTCGGAGATGCAATTTTTCAGGTAAAATGTTAAATTGCTTTTCCACCTGACCTCTCAGGTGAGTGTGACATATCCCTGGGCTCCTATTTGAAGAAGAGCAGGGTTTTACTCCCTGGTGTCCTGGCTGTTATTTATCGCTTAATCAACATCACAAAAACAAATTTTCTATTGAGCTGGTGCGGCCTGTTGTTGGGAAATTCAGGCAGCTTGTTCCTAAAGCTGCAGGAACACATTCACTGACAGGCACTTTGAATTCCAATGAGGGCCTCATGTAAAATTCATAGCAATAGCTTCATATGAAATTCTCTGCCTCTCTGCTGACTGGGGCATGCCAATATTTCAGCCACTGCACTGACTCGCATTTTGCATTAGTTGGAAGTGCACAGAAAGCCCCCCGAGCGGGGTTATAAAACTCTCGCTGGCACCTACAAACTACAAATGAGGGCCAGCAGAGCCAGGGACAGCTGTCACTGCTTCCAGGTACTAAACATCAGCTTCAGCTGACACTGTCTCTCCTGCTTTCTCTCTCACTTGCTGCACAAGAAACATCTGCCTCTTGCAGTGCCCAGAGGAGGTTCGACAGGGGTGGGTGGTGGGTGGTGGAGAGAAGCAGGGAAGAGAATCTCTGATCGGAGATTGTAAGAAATTCTTCATCGCGTCATGTTGCCGGTGTTTGCTTTTATATTTGTTTGTTCTTGGGAGCTGAGCATCGTTGGGAAGAATGTCATTTATTACCCACGCCCGAGACTCCTCTACAATCGAACGCTTTGCTTGGCCACTTCAGAGGACAGTTCAGATCTGTCAAGCGGGGCAGGATCTGAGTGACCCGGTAAGGCAGCAGGTTTCCTTCCCTCAGGGGCCTCAGTCATTGGGCTATCAAACAGAGAAGGAGTCCATTCAGCCCATCGAGATTTTGCTGTCCAATTAGTTCTTACCTCATAGACCTGCAAAATTTCCCTTTTCAAGTACAGGGTATACATTCAAATCCTTTTTCAAAGTTACTGTTGATCCACATTTTCCCCAGTTTCGGGGTAAGTAAGTTTCTTCTGAATTCCCTGTTGGATTTATTAGCGACTGTTTTACAGTTAGAGCCTTTGTTTCTGGTGTGGCCTACAATTGGAAACATCATCTCCATGTTGACTCTAGCAAACGCTTTCCTTACTCCAAAGATCTATCAGGGCCACCCTTCAGATTTCTCCTTTTTAATAGAAAAGATCCCCAGCATGTTCAGTCTTTCCTGATCTGTATAACCACTCAGTTCTGGGGTGATCCTGTCACAGTACCTCTGTCCTTTTCACTCCATGTGGGGTTGCCCCTAACTGTGATTAAATGTATTCTCGAGGTTTGATCCCATGGCTTGCCCCCAGGCTCCAGCTATCAGTCAGCCACCACATCCATCCTTGGGGACAGACTGCCTTGCTACATCTATCGGAAAGCAAAAAGACTCCCAGCGTGATGTCTGGCTGTCAGCCAATCAGCACTCCCCCCACCCCCCCCCCCCACCCCACTCATCGCCAGTTTCAATATTTTGTATCTGGTAAAGAGAATATTCAAAGAAAATGACAAAATATAATCTTTTTTGATGTCCTGATGGTTTTTCTCCAGGGTTCCACTCAGCAGTGTCCTGGAGATTGATCTTCAATTCGTGGAGACTCCAGGCCAATCCTGCAGGGTTGGTAACCTTAACAATATGGAGACCAGAAATAGTCACAAAATTCTAAATGTAGTCCAGCTAAATTTCATACAAAGTTTAATAAAACCTCTCTGCTTTTCAAATCTTTCCCTTTAGAAAAGAAGGGTTGGTGCTTTGATTACATTTTTATGACCTCATTAACCAGTCTTGCTGATTTTCGTAATCTTTGTATTGGTATCGCCAGGTCCCTCTGTACCTCGACCCCGTTAAACACTTTGTTTCCAAAGAGTATCCGGCCTTCTTATTCTTCCCTTCAAAATCTATCACTTCATGGTTTCCTCTTTAAAAGTTCATTAATGATATTGGAGTTTGTGTGGAGCAGAACCACCAGCAAAGATGTGTTGATGTGAACGGTTCATTTCTCTGTTCTGGTTTTGATGTCGCATGTCAGAGATGATTGCCTCGCATCTGCTCTGACTAACACACTCGGCCCCTTTCGTGACAATCTCAACCCCACCATGCATCACAATGACAAGTCCTCAATATTGAGAAATACAAGGTGATGTGCAAGAAAACGGCTTTTTAAAAAAATATATTTCTGTGTTATTGATTATTCCATGTTGTCTCCGAAAACATAGACTGCTCTCTGTCATGTCTGCACTCCCTCAACTGCATCAAGACCAAAACTGTTTTCATTCAGATTACAGATCACCAGTGGCAGAATTGTCAACAGAGCTATTACTGGAATTACAATTCTGCTGCCACACATGGGGTACAGTTCCACACACACTGACTCTCCTGGGGTACAGTTCCACACACACTGACTCTCACTGGGGTACAGTTCCACACACACTGACTCTCACTGGGGTACAGGTCCCACACACACTGACTCTCACTGGGGTACAGTTCCACACACACTGACTCTCACTGGGGTACAGTTCCACACACACTGACTCTCACTGGGGTACAGTTCCACACACACTGACTCTCACTGGGGTACAGTTCCACACACACTGACTCTCACTGGGGTACAGTTCCACACACACTGACACTCACTGGGGTACAGTTCCACACACACTGACTCTCACTGGGGTACAGTTCCACACACACTGACTCTCACTGGGGTACAGTTCCACACACACTGACTCTCACTGGGGTACAGTTCCACACACACTGACTCTCACTGGGGTACAGTTCCACACACACTGACACTCACTGGGGTACAGTTCCACACACACTGACCCTCACTGGGGTACAGTTCCACACACACTGTCTCTCACAGGGGTACAGTTCCACACACACTGACCCTCACTGGGGTACAGTTCCACACACACTGACCCTCACTGGGATACAGTTCCACACACACTGACTCTCACTGGGGTACAGTTCCACACACACTGACTCTCACTGGGATACAGTTCCACACACACTGACTCTCACTGGGGTACAGTTCCACACACACTGACTCTCACTGGGATACAGTTCCACACACACTGACTCTCACTGGGGTACAGTTCCACACACACTGACTCTCACTGGGGTACAGTTCCACACACACTGACTCTCACTGGGGTACAGTTCCACACACACTGACTCTCACTGGGGTACAGTTCCACACACACTGACTCTCACTGGGGTACAGTTCCACACACACTGACTCTCACTGGGGTACAGTTCCACACACACTGACACTCACTGGGGTACAGTTCCACACACACTGACTCTCACTGGGGTACAGTTCCACACACACTGACTCTCACTGGGGTACAGTTCCACACACACTGACTCTCACTGGGGTACAGTTCCACACACACTGACTCTCACTGGGGTACAGTTCCACACACACTGACACTCACTGGGGTACAGTTCCACACACACTGACCCTCACTGGGGTACAGTTCCACACACACTGTCTCTCACAGGGGTACAGTTCCACACACACTGACTCTCACAGGGGTACAGTTCCACACACACTGTCTCTCACAGGGGTACAGTTCCACACACACTGACTCTCACAGGGGTACAGTTCTACACACACTGACTCTCACTGAGGTACATTTCCAAACACACTGACTCTCACTGGGGTACAGTTCCACACACACTGACTCTCACTGGGGTACAGTTCCACACACACTGACCCTCACTGGGGTACATTTCCACACACACTGACTCTCACTGGGGTACAGTTCCACACACACTGACTCTCACTGGGGTACAGTTCCACACACACTGACTCTCACTGGAGTATGGGTTCCACACACACTGACCCTCACTGGGGTACAGTTCCACACACACTGACTCTCACTGGGGTACAGTTCCACACACACTGACTCTCACTGGGGTACAGTTCCACACACACTGACCCTCATTGGGGTACAGTTCCACACACACTGACTCTCACTGGGGTACAGTTCCACACACACTGACTCTCACTGGGGTACAGTTCCACACACACTGACTCTCCTGGGGTACAGTTCCACACACACTGACTCTCACTGGGGCACAGTTCCACACACACTGACCCTCATTGGGGTACAGTTCCACACACACTGACTCTCTCTGGGGTACAGTTCCACACACACTGACTCTCACTGAGGTACATTTCTAAACACACTGACTCTCACTGGGGTACAGTTCTACACACACTGACCCTCACTGAGGTATGGGTTCCACATGCACTGACTCTCACTGGGGTACAGTTCCACACACACTGACTCTCACTGGGGTACAGGTTCCACACACACTGACCCTCACTGAGGTATGGGTTCCACATGCACTGACTCTCACTGGGGTACAGTTCCACACACACTGACTCTCACTGGGATACATTTCCACACACACTGACTCTCACTGGGGTACAGGTTCCACACACACTGACTCTCACTGGGGTACAGTTCCACACACAGTGACTCTCACTGGGGTACAGTTCCACACACACTGACTCTCACTGGGGTACAGTTCCACACACACTGACCCTCACTGAGGTATGGGTTCCACACACACTGACTCTCACTGGGGTACAGTTTTACACACACTGACTCTCACTGGGGTACAGTTTTACACACACTGACTCTCACTGGGGTACAGTTCCACACACACACTGACTCTCACTGGGGTACAGTTTTACACACACTGACTCTCACTGGGATACAGTTCCATACACACTGAGTCTCACTGGGGTATAGGTTCCACATACACTGGGGTACAGTTCCACACACACTGACACTCACTGAGGTACAGTTCCAAACACACTGACCATCATTGGGGTACAGTTCTACACACACTGACTCTCACTGGGGTACAGTTCCGCACACACTGACTCTCACTGGTGTACAGTTCCACACACACTGACTCTCAATGGGGTACAGTTCTACACACACTGACTCTCACTGGGGTACAGTTCCGCACACACTGACTCTCACTGGTGTACAGTTCCACACACACTGACTCTCACTGGTGTACAGTTCCACACACACTGACTCTCAATGGGGTACAGTTCCACACACACTGACTCTCAGTGGGGTACAGTTCCGCACACACTGACTCTCACTGGGGTACAGTTCCGCACACACTGACTCTCACTGGTGTACAGTTCCACACACACTGACTCTCACTGGTGTACAGTTCCACACACACTGACTCTCACTGGGGTACAGTTCCACACACACTGACTCTCAGTGGGGTACAGTTCCACACACACTGACTCTCAGTGGGGTACAGTTCCACACACACCAACTCTCACTGGGTACATTTCCACACACACTGACTCTCACTGGGGTACAGTTCCACACACACTGACTCTCACAAACCTTATTCTATTTTAGTAAAAATTATCAAAGGGAATCTCGAATATAGTTGGGCTCAATTTTGTGGCATTTTTCTGCTTAACATCATGGAAGTGTTACGTTGCTCTGCTAATCTGTTACTATCACACTGTTAACATGTCATCTTTCTCTTTACTCTTTCATAGGACTTGAGCATCACTGGCTGGCCCAGCATTTATTGCCCATCCCTAATTACCCTTGAGAAGGTGGTGGTGAGCTGCCTTCTTGAGCCGCTGCAGTCCATGTGGTGTAGGTACACCCACAGTGCTGTTAGGAAGGGAGTTCCAGGATTTTGACCCAGCGACAGTGAAGGAACGGGGATATATTTCCAAGTTAGGATGGTGAATGGCTTGGAGGGGAACTTCCACAAGGTGATGTTCTCATCTATCTGCTGCCCTGGTCCTTCTAGATGGTAGAGGTCATGGGTTTGGAAGGTGCTGTCGAAGGAGAATTGGTGAGTTGTTGCAATTCATCTTGTAGATGGTACACACACTGCTACTACTGTGTGTTGGTGGTGGAGGGAGTGAATGTTTGTGCATGTGGCACCAATCAAGCGGGGCTGCTTTGTCCTGGATGATGTTGAGCTTTTTGAGTACTGTTGAAGATGCACTCATCCAGGCAAGTGAGGAGTATTCCATCACACTCCTGACTTTTGATTTGTAGATGGTGGACAGGGTTTGGGGAGTCAGGAAGTGAGTTACTCACTGCAGGATTCCTAGCCTCTGACCTGCTCTTGTAGCCACAGTATTTATATGGCTTTTCCAGTTCAGTTTCTGGTCAATGGTAACCCCCAGGATGATGATAGAGGGGGATTCAGCGATGGTAATGCCATCGAATGTCAAGGGGTGATGATTAGATTCTTTCTTGTTTGAGATGGTCATTGCCGGGCGCTTGTGTGGTGTGAATGTTACTGGCCACTTGTCAGCCCAAGTATCGAATATTATCCAGGTCTTGCTGCATTTGGGCATGGACTGCTTCAGCATCTGAGGAGTCGCGAATGGTGCTGAACATTGTGCAATCATCAGCGAAGATCCCCACTTCTGACCTTATGACGGAAGGAAGGTCATTGATGAAGCAGCTGAAGATGGTTGGACCGAGGACACTACCCTGAGGAACTCCTGGTGTTGCTTTGTTGCTGTATTAAAACGCTAATGTGTTCCTATTTTGCTTTGTTACTCTGTTGTTATCTTGTTACTGTATTGCTACATCACTGAGTTCTATTATTCTGTTTCTGTGCTCCTGTGTTGCCAAGGTACTGTGTTGCTATGTCATGTTACTATGTTACTAATGGACTGTGTATTTACTGACTGTGACTGCAGTGAAACTAGTATTTATTATATTTTCATTAAATCATTTTTGTTTGTGCTATTGAAAAATAGTGACCTATTTCAGGTGCCCTTCTCTGACTGGATAGTGGAGATCAATAAGGTTCAAGAGAAACCTATTCCTGTAATAAATAAGGACAAACTAACCATGAATAAAATGTGATTCTTAAATAAAGAGGGGAGGAAAAAATTGAATCTAAAGATAAAGGCAAAAAGAAAGTAATTAACGAATAAAGAAGAGGCTGACAACAGAATACTGAATAGATATTGTGCCTCTCTTTGCAAGAAAGAGACTAACAGAGATTAAAAAGACAATAATGAAGACAAAGTGTAAATATGAAATGGAAATATCAGAAATATATAAAGAAACAGTAATATTTTATAAGCATGGAAATAAAGATGGGGACAGGGCCACCAAGAACTGAGTAAGAAAATCTCACTTGAGATAAGAACGTCAGGACATAAGAGAAAGGAAGAGGTGGAGGCCATTCAGCCCTTTGAGCTTGCTCCACCATTCAACAAGCTAATGGCTGATCTACTGACTCAGTAAGGAGAGTCTCCCTACTCCTTATTTCCCTCAGTGCCCAAATACCTATCAATCTCAGTTTTGAATATAATCATCAGCTGAGCATCAACAGCTCCATGGAGTAGAGAATTCCAAAGGTTCACAACCCTGAATGAAGACATTTCTCCTCATCTCAGTTCCAAAAGGTGGTCCCCTTATCCTGAGCCAAGGTTCCCTCAATCTAGACCCTCTAGCCAAGGGGTATGGTCTCCCACCATCTACCAGTCAAATCTTTTACATCTCAATGAGATTCCCTTTGAACCTTTTAAAATCCGGAGAATCTAGGTCTCTTCTGCCATTTCATTTCAGGAATGAATCTAGTAAACCTTCACTGCACCATCTCTATATCAAATATATCCTTCCTTAGGTTGTGCCGTGTGCACATACAAGAGCAGCTAAAGAGTGAGGTGGATGACATGAAGCGTAATGACATTATTCATTGTGTGCATCAGTACACGGACTGATGCAGATCCTGGTATGCTTACATTCAAGAGGTTTAAATCTCGCTCTAATGAGGGGCCCACACAAGATTCCAACATCAGAGGAATTGAATTCCAAATTCACAGGAGCAAGGTTTCTCCTCAGGTTGGATGTAAAGCATGGATATCGGTCGGTTCATTTGGCAGAGGGATCTCAGGAAATCTCTATGTTCAGGACACCATTCAGCAGATACCGATTCCAGAGATTACCCATTGGCTTATCCATCAGTCAGGATCTGTTCCGGCAGCACATGGTCAGAATCACAGAAAATATCCCTGGATGCGTGTGCAACAACGACGATATCGCAGTGATGGGTAAAACCAGAGAAGAGCGTGGGCGATATCTCCGCTGCTCGTTGTGAAGGACTCGTCTTCACCAGGAGTAAAGGCAAGGTGAACCTGGCTCAGATTCGCTTTCTCCGCTCCATTTAGCCCAGTTCCAGGATCCATCCTGACCCAAACTGGAAGGCGTACGGCACAAACCTCCTTCCCAGGACAAAGAGGGACTCGCAGAGATGCCTCTGGCCTTTCAGCTTCTCAGCACCGCACACAGCCAGCCTCGCCGATAGGTCATCATCAGGTAGAGAGCTGCTGAGGGAGGATGTTCTGTGTGGGCGGCAGGAGGACCATCACCAAGTGTCCGATTCACTCAGACAGGCGTTGTCAGGGGAGACAGGTGTTCTGTAATACCATGGCCCAAGAAAGGAAACGGTCTTAGAGGTTGGTCCGTCTCAGAAAGGGTTAGGAGCGCATTATACAAGGTGGAGAACCAATTGCATTTGGTTCCAAAATGTCTGTCACAAACACAATCCAATTACTCGAACATCGAGTGTGAGACACTCACTCTGGTGTTCGGTGTCACAAGCTTCCGTGTGTACCTATTTGGTAAACGATTCATTGTGGAAACTGAGCACAAGCCATTGGAAATGAATTGGTGCTCGAGCCACTCTGGATACGTCACCCAGACAACAGCAACTTCTAATAACCACACAGAGTTACAACTTCAAAGTCTGTTACAAGCTGAGTAAAAACATGGTTACTTCAGACACACTGAGCAGTTACCCAGTCCAAAACTAACTGTGGATATTTCACTAGACCTACAGGGAGGCAGAGTGGATATCGAGTACGCCTTCTGCATCAATGTCGATCTGAAGAATTTTGGTCAACACAAGTACAGCTGACTTCAGGATGAAACAGCAAATGATCCACAACTGAAGGAATTACAGAGATAGGGAGGGGTGAGGGGCTGGAGGAGGTTACAGAGATAGGGAGGGATGTAGGGGCTGGAGGAGGTTACAGAGATAGGGAGGGTCGTAGGGGCTGGAGGAGGTTACAGAGATAGGGAGGGATGTAGGGGTTGGAGGAGGTTACAGAGATAGGGAGAGTCGTAGGGGTTGGAGGAGGTTACAGAGATAGGGAGAGTCGTAGGGGCTGGAGGAGGTTATAGAGATAGGGAGAGTCGTAGGGGCTGGAGGAGGTTACAGAGATAGGGAGGAATGTAGGGGCTGGAGGAGGTCACAGAGATAGGGAGGGGTGTAGGGGCTGGAGGAGGTTACAGAGATAGGGAGGGGTGTAGGGGCTGGAGGAGTTTACAGAGATAGGGAGGGGTGTAGGGGCTGGAGGAGGTTACAGAGATAGGGAGGGTTGTAGGGCTGGAGGAGGTTACAGAGATAGGGAGGGTTGTAGGGGCTGGAGGAGGTTACAGAGATAGGGAGGGGTGTAGGGGCTGGAGGAGGTTACAGAGATAGGCAGGGATGTAGGGGCTGGAGGAGGTTACAGAGATAGGGAGGGGTGTAGGGGCTGGAGGAGGTTACAGAGATAGGGAGAGTCGTAGGGGCTGGAGGAGGTTACAGAGATAGGGAGAGTCGTAGGGGCTGGAGGAGGTTACAGAGATAGGGAGGAATGTAGGGGCTGGAGGAGGTCACAGAGATAGGGAGGGGTGTAGGGGCTGGAGGAGGTTACAGAGATAGGGAGGGGTGTAGGGGCTGGAGGAGTTTACAGAGATAGGGAGGGGTGTAGGGGCTGGAGGAGGTTACAGAGATAGGGAGGGGTGTAGGGGCTGGAGGAGGTTACAGAGATTGGGAGGGATGTAGGGGCTGGAGGAGGTTACAGAAATAGGGAGGGTCGTAGGGGCTGGAGGAGGTTACAGAGATAGGCAGGGATGTAGGGGCTGGAGGAGGTTACAGAGATAGGGAGGGATGTAGGGGCTGAAGGAGGTTACAGAGATAGGGAGAGTCGTAGGGGCTGGAGGAGGTTACAGAGATAGGGAGAGTCGTAGGGGCTGGAGGAGGTTACAGAGATAGGGAGAGTCGTAGGGGCTGGAGGAGGTTACAGAGATAGGGAGAGTCGTAGGGGCTGGAGGAGGTTACAGAGATAGGGAGGGATGTAGGGGCTGGAGAAGGTCACAGAGATAGGGAGGGGTGTAGGGGGTGGAGGAGGTTACAGAGATAGGGAGGGGTGTAGGGGCTGGAGGAGGTTACAGAGATAGGGAGGGGTGTAGGGGCTGGAGGAGGTTACAGAGATAGGGAGGGGTGTAGGGGCTGGAGGAGGTTACAGAGATAGGGAGGGTTGTAGGGGCTGGAGGAGGTTACAGAGGTAGGGAGGGGTGTAGGGGCTGGAGGAGGTTACAGAGATAGGGAGGGGTGTAGGGGCTGGAGGAGGTTACAGAGATAGGGAGGGGTGTAGGGGCTGGAGGAGGTTACAGAGATCGGGAGGGTGTAGGGGCTGGAGGAGGTTACAGAGATAGGCAGGGGTGTAGGGGCTGGAGGAGGTTACAGAGATAGGGAGGGGCTGGAGGAGGTTACAGAGATAGGGAGGGGTGTAGGGGCTGGAGGAGGTTACAGAGATAGGGAGGGGTGTAGGGGCTGGAGGAGGTTACAGAGATAGGGAGGGGTGTAGGGGCTGGAGGAGGTTACAGAGATAGGGAGGGGCTGGAGGAGGTTACAGAGATAGGGAGGGGCTGGAGGAGGTTACAGAGATAGGGAGGGTGTAGGGGCTGGAGGAGGTTACAGAGATAGGGAGACACAACCGTAGAGGGATTTGGAAACAAGGATGAGAATTTAAAAATCGAGCCATTGCCAAACTGGAAGCTGATGTAGGTCAGTGAGCACAGTTTGATGTGATGGGTAAACAGCATTCGGTGCGAGTTAGCACATGGTCCTAAACCTCACTTTATTTGGTGGCATCAGGAGGAGGCTGCATGAAAATGCTCAGAAATGTGCTGAGTTAATGGGACCTGTGAATGAGGGTCATATACACTGGAAGAGAGACATGGGGGGAGAGACGGAGGGAGAGAGGAGGAGAGAGAGAGAAATGTGGAGATCAAGATGGGGATAGATAGAAATGAAGAGAGAAAGACAAGGAGGGAGAGATGGTAAGAGGTAGAGATGGGGAATGGGGTGGGAAGGGAGAAACAAAGAGAAATGGGGAGAAAGCGAGATAAAGAGAGAGACAGCGAGCTGGGTAACGAGGGAAAATGAGAAAGATGGAAAGGAAGAGATGGGGAGAGAGAGAAGGGGAGAGAGGGAGAGATGGAGAGAGGGGGAGAGATGTAGAGAGAGATATATGGAGAGATGGGGGAGGGGGGAGAGAGCGACGGGGAGAGAAAGAGAGACCAAGAAGGACAAATGGGAAAAGAAAGAGAGACAGAGAGAGAGAGAGGGACCAGGGAGAGCAACAAATAGGGAAAGGCAACGGAAAGAGAGAATGATTGAGACAGGGAGCAGAGACAGAGAGAAAGATGGGGAGGGAGATGTAGGGGAGAGAAAGGATGGAAGGAAGAGTGAGAGATCGTTTATAAAGATAGTATAATAGAGCAATAGAGGGATGAAGTACACATTAATCTTTTATCAAACCCACCTGGACAGGTTTTGAGAGATACACATCTGTGGAGCAGACAGTAAAATCAGAATATCTCCTGAGTGCTTCCTCGTTCTGGCTATATTGTTCCATTTAATGATTTCTCAGATCTGCTCATGGACACAGCTCGCACTGACCTCTCGATGTCTGATAGCACTTTATCTCATCAGGCCAGATGAAAATATTTGATGACAAATAAAGCTTCGATTTTCTTATGAATGAACTGTGTTAAAGTGTTGTTCCAAAAGAAAATATAATTCTGCCTGTCTGTTAGATCACTCCAATCCAATCTATTTACCAGAATTGCTTATGACTTAATGCATTTCAACTGAAGCAGGAAGTAGATTGAATATGAAATGATTTCAGCCCTGTTTTATTTCATCATATGAACCGTTAGAGTGAATCCTAACCACTCAAAGTAAAAACCAGGTAGCACAGGCACCAGGCCACTGAAAGCAAAGTTGTTTAAAATGACATTTCTCCAGAAACCAACCAAGAAAATGCCTCTTGGTTTAACAGCATCGTCCACCCATACCCCTCCCCTCCCCTTCCCTCATCCCCATCCCCTCTTCTCCTCCTCTACTCCCCTCCTCCACCTGCGTCTCCCCTTCCCTTCCACCCTCTTCCTGTCCCTCCCCGAGCCCATTTCTCCTTCCTTCTTCCCTCTTCCCCATGTCCCTTTCCCCTCCTGCCTTCCTCTGCCAGTGTTTCAGTTCTGGGCACCACCTCCAAGGGTATATTGGCCTTGGAGGGATCCGGTGTAGATTTACCAGAATGATACCTGGACTTCTAGGGCTAAATTACAAAGAGCAAAGAACAAAGAAAAGTACAGCACAGGAACAGGCCCTTTGGCCCTCCAAGCCTGCACCGATCATATTGCCCGTCAACTAAAACATTTTGCACTTCTGGGGTCCGTATCCCTCTATTCCCATCCTATTCATGTATTTGTCGAGCTGCCTCTTAAACACCACTATCGTACCTGCTTCCACCACCTCCTCTGGCAGCGAATTCCAGACACTCACTACCCTCTGCGTAAAAAACTTGCCCCGCACATCTCCTCTATAGTTTTCTCCTCTCACCTTAAATCTATGTCCCCTAGTAATTGACTCTTCCACCCTGGGAAAAAGCTTCTGACTATCTACTCTGTCCATGCCACTCATAATTTTGTAAACTTCTATCAAGTCGCCCCTCAATCTCCGTCGCTCTAGTGAGAACAAGCCGAGTTTCTCCAACCTCTCCTCATAGCTAATAACCTCCAGACCAGGCAGCATCCTGGAAACCTCTTCTACACCCTCTCCAACGCCTCCATATCCTTCTGATAATGGGGCGACCAGAATTGCACGCAATATTCCAAGTGTGGCCTAACCAAGTTTCTATACAGCTGCAGCATGACTTCCCAGCTTTTATACTCAATACCCCTGCCAATGAAGGCAAGCATGCCATATGCCTTCCTGACTACCTTATCCACCTGCATTGCCACTTTCAGTGACCTGTGGACCTGTACACCCAGATCCCTCTGCCCGTCGATGCACTTAAGGGTTCTGCCATTTACTGTATAATTCCTGCCTGTATTAGACCTTCCAAAATGCATTACCTCGCATTTGTCCGGATTAAACTCCATCTGCCATTTCTCCGCCAAGTCTCCAACCGATCTATATCCCGTTGTATCCTTTGACAATCCTGTTCACTATCTGCAACTCCTCCAACCTTAGTGTCATCTGCAAACTTACTAATTAGCCCAGTTACATTTTCTTCCAAATCATTTATGTATACCACAAACAGCAAAGGTCCCAGCACTGATCCCTGCGGAACTCCACTAGTCACAGCTCTCCATTCAGAAAAGCACCCTTCCACTGCTACCCTCTGTCTTCTATGACCAAACCAATTCTGTATCCATCTTGCCAGCTCACCTCTGATCCCATGCGACTTTACCTTCTGTACCGGTCTGCCATGAGGGACCTTGTCAAAGGCCTTACTGAAATCCATGTATATAACATCCACCGCCCTTCCATCGTCAATCATCTTTGTCACTTCCTCGAAAAACTCGATCAAGTTAGTGAGACACGACCTCCCCTTCACAAAACCATGCTGCCTCTCACTAATACGCCCATTTGCTTCTAAATGGTAGTAAATCCTGTCACAAAGAATCTTCTCCAATAATTTCCCTATCACTGACAGAAGGCTCACAGGCCTGTAATTTCTTCTCCCCTCTTCACTGTCAGAGGTTACATGAATGAGGTTTGTATTCCCTGAAATTTGGAAAGTTAAGGGTGACTTGATCAACGTTTTCATGATATTAATGGAAACAGATAGGGTAGATAGAGAGAAACTATTCCCACTGCTTGGGGAGACTAGGACTAGGGGGCAGTGTCTAAAAATTAGAACCAGTCCTTTGAGGAGCGAGATTAGGAAACACTTCTACACACAAAGGGTGGGGGGAGTTTGGAACTCTCTTCCACAAATGGGAATTGACATGAGATCAGTTGTCAATTTTAAATCTGAGGTTGTTAGATTTTTGTTAGGAATATGGCCAAAGGTGGGTGTAGATGGGGTTAGATATTGAACAGTTGTGATCTCATTGAATGGTATAACTGGCCATCTCCTGGTCTGATATTCCTTCACCCCATCCCTCTCCATTCCTCAGCCTGACTCCTCCTGGCTGGCACAGGGTGGGGTGGGCAGTTCCAGCAATGAAGGGCAAATTCCATGGGTGCTTTCCCATGGGTGACAGACTGTGGGTGCCATGGTGCAGGTCCCATAGGTCCATGGTTGCTGTACTGCGGGTCCCATGGGTGCTGGGATGGAGGTCCCGTGGGTGCTGGGCTGGAGGTCCCATGGGTGCTGGGCTGGAGGTCCCATGGGTGCTGGGCTGGAGGTCCCGTGGGTGCTGGGCTGGAGGTTTTATGGGTGCTGTACTGTGAGTCCCGTGGGTGCTGGGCGGGAGGTCCCATGGGTGCTGGGCTGGAGGTTTTATGGGTATTGTACTGTGAGTCCCAGGGGTGCTGGAGCAATGAAAGGTGCTATGTAACTGCAAGCTCTTTTTGTTAGACGGGTCAGAGTGTGATAGGGATCGTGTTGTTGGTCAGTGCACCGAAGTATGAAAACACTGATTGTTTACATTGGGATTTATAAGTGACAGCTGGAACTCAGATCAGATCAGACAGAATTTCTTCTGAAGTTATCTCAACTCTCTCAAGCAGCAGGGAGCAGGGCAGGAATGTCTGATTCACAATCAGACCCACTGAACAGAACTGAGACAGTAATCAGCTCATAGGCTAGCTACACAGTTTCACTGCTTTTGCATTCCCCTTTCCAAGTTCTTCCTTGGCCTCCCCCTCTCTATCTCTGTAATCTCCTCCAGATGTACAGCTCTCTGAGATCTCTGTGCTCCTCCAATTCCGGCCTCTAGAGTATCCCTGACTTTCATCATTACACCGTTGGCGGCCATGCCTTCAGCTGTCTGGGTTTTAAGCTTTGGAATTCCCTCCCTAAACATCTTCTCCTCTCCCTCCTCCTTTAAGATGCTCCTTAAACTCTTGGATCAAGCTTTTAATCACCTATCCTGATACCCCTTATGCATCAAATTTGATTTGATTATATCTCTGTGGATATGCCTTTGAGACTTTATTATTTCATCTGAGGCAATAGTCTAATCAAACTAGAGTTGCCATTAACTGTGATTAAATGTATTCCTGGAGGTTTCACCATATGCCTTGTCCCCACACTTCAGCCATTAGTTGGCCAACACATCCATCCTTGTGATGCACTGCCTTCCTACACCAATTAGAAAGCAACAAGAGTCAGTACCCAAATGGATGATGCTTGATTGTCAGCCAAACAGCCTTTTCCCCCCCATTTTCAATATTTTAATATCTGGAAATGTTCAAAGAAAATGACAAAAAAATAATCTTTTTTGATTTCCCGATGATTTTTCTCTGGGGTTGCGCACAGCAGTGTCCTGGAGATTGATCTTCAATTCCCAGAGTTGGAATTGAATGGTATAACTGGCCATCTCCTGGTCTGATATTCCTTCACCCCATCCCTCTCCATTCCTTAGGAAACCCTAAATCAAAGTGTTCCTGAAACTGAGCTAAGCTTCAGCTATTATTCCCTGGTGAGACCCCCTCCACCTAACTCAATCACACTGCCCCAAAGGGAAGACAACGCCTTCACACATTGTGACATCAATAACAGTGACATTGATTTCATTCCTCTAGCCCACTCTCTCCGTTACCTCATCAAAGAATTTGATGACATTGGTCAAAGCAGGGCTTTTCCTTTTGAATCCATGTGGACTTTTTATTATTACATTTCTCAGTTCTAGGTGTTCTTTCAGTTTCTCCTTTAGTACTGTCATGTCCCTGTGACATGAAAGAGACCATAAGCTATTAAATCAAACATGACCTTTTTGCTCATTTAAGAAGTGGACTTTGCTGAACCAGAGGATGGCTGCTACGGGTCTCATGATTCACAAGTTGGCTACAGTTTCTGAAAATTTCCCACAGTAGTTACAGGTCAAAAGCTCAACCCCAATCCTTACAGAATCTCACACCTCTCATTGTAGGACGCATTACAATCAATAAAACTGGGGGCCAACGGATGATCAGTCTCCCCAGCCTGGTCCTATTACAAAGGGAGAGCCATCAAAAGACGTTATACCTGCAAATGCGCTAAAAGCCTCAATCTATCTCTTAAGATGAGCAATGATTTTTGACAAGAGGCACAGAAACTGCTTGTTAGTCTGCAACTGACTCATTAATGGGCAACATTACATGAACTAAGCTTCTAGCCTTTGGAAAATTTTAATATTACATTTCTAGACTTGCGGCTCAGTCTGCTGTTCAAACTCCAGCCTGCAAACATCAAAGCAGGACTCCAGGCTGACCAACATCCTGTATCAAGTCCAAGCCTCCTTGGAGCCTGTTTCTCTGGATGATTCCTGCTATTGCCTCATCTCACTGCATCCCCATCAACTTTAAAGGAATTGTGCAGCTCCTGCTTCAGTTAGCTGCACCCTCCTGAACCAGAGCTCCTCTGTGAAGAAATCCTCACTAGAGTCTGACTTTCTGGACTCTGGAAATCACGGGAACTGATATCCACATCTGTGGTTATTTTTATTTTTAGCTATTCTTCTTGCTGTAAAACCTTCTCTTTCCTATCTTCTTACTGTGTGCTGCTGTGTGTGAGTGAAGCTGTGATCATTCCCTGGGTTGAATGTGTGAATAAACTATACTTCTGATTTAGCCCTAAAGAGAGTTTGCTGCGAGTCACTTTAAAAATTGATCTCATACACAGAGGGTTCGAGGAAGCACACCACGACATTTTTCAAAAATTAAAACACCTCCGTTCTGAATCACAAAAGGCCAGTATGCAGGTACAACAGGTAATTAGGAAAGCTAATAGAGTGTTGTCATTTATTGTGAGGGGAATAGAATACAGAAGTAGGGAGGTTATGCTTCAGTTGTACAGGACGTTAGTGAGACCACATTTGGTGTACTGTGTACAGTATTGGTCACCTTATTTAAGGAAGGATGTAAATGTGTGGGAGGCAGTTCAGAGAAGATTTATTAGATTAATACCTGAAATGGGTGGGTTGTTTTATGAGGAAAGGTTGGACATGCTAGACTTGTATCCTCTGGAGTTTAGAACTGTAAGAGGTGACCTGATTGAAACGTATAAGATCCTGAGGGGTCTTGACAGGTTGGATGTGGAGAGAATGTTTCCTCTTGTGGGACAATCTAGAACTAGGGGTCACTGTTTAAAACTAAGGGGTCACTCATTAGAATGAAGATGAGGCAAATTTTTTTGAGGCTCGTGAGTCTTTGGAACTCTCTTCCTGAAAAGGTGGTTGAAGCAGAGTCTTTGAATATTTTTAAGGCAGAGGTGGATAGATTCTTGGTAAGCAAGGGGGTGATAGGCTATTGGGGGTAGGCGGGATGCAGATTTGAGGTTACTTTCAGATCAGCCATGACCTTATTAAATGGCAGAGCAGGTTTGAGGGGTCGAATAGTCTACTCCTGCTCCTTGTTTGTATGTCCGTATGCTTCCAGAGAGAAATTAAAGGAGTTCAGTTTTGTCTTCCTCCCCTGTCCATAACAGGGAGAATTCCATTACTCCAGGATTCCACCGATGCTAAGCTGACGGGTCTATTGTTGTCTAAGAGGATTATATTTTTCTTTTGTACCCAGTAATGCAGCAATCACATCTATAGCAACAGGGATTAATGATAATCATCATATCAATTTGAAGTTAATGCTGGTATGAAACTGCTTTATTTCTGACCCCAGATTCACACTAATGCACAGACAAAGGTCTCCTTATCTAAGGAGGGATATATTTGCATGAGAAGCAGTTGAGAGAAGGTTCACTTGCCTGATTCCCGGGATGAAGGGGTAATCTTATAAGGGAAGGTTGAGTAGGTTGGGCCAATGCTTGCTGGAGTTTAGAAGAATGAGAGGTGAACTGATTGAAATATATAATATCCTGAGGGGGCTTGTTCGGGTGGATACTGAGAGGATGTTTCCCCTTATGGGGGAATCTAGAACCAAGGGGCATGGTTTAAAAATAAAGGGTCTCCCATTTAAGATGGAGATGAGGAGGGATTTCTTCTCTCAGGGGGTCATTAATCTTTGGAATTCTCTCCCACAGAGAGCAGTGGAGGCTGGGCCATTGAATAAATTCAAGGCTGAGTTAGACAGACTTTTGATTGACCAGGGAGTCAAAGTTACGGGGGGACAGGCAGCAAAATGGAGTTAAGGATACAATCAGATCAGCCATGATCTTATCGAATGGAGGAACAAGCTCAACGGGCCGAATGGCCTAGTCCTGCTCCTTTTTCTTATGATTTTATGATCACAGGATTCCTTCTTTTCCTCTCGGCAGTTCTGAGCTCTGTATGGGGCTTATTTCCGTGTGTTCTAGACAGTCACAGGCCCTGAGCTACCAAACTCCATTGCCAAGCATCCAAAGCAAAGGCCCAGGATGCAGGAACAGCAGCGGGTGACAGAAAGGAGCAGAAGGTAAGGTGCAGTGGGGGTTTGAAGATGCCAGTCTTGAATTTTGAATGTTTGTAGACTTGTCAAAGGGAAGGTGGCGGGGGGGGGGGTGGTATCCACAAGTTTCTGGAAAGGGGTGAGATGGGAATAGGACATAAGGAGATGATCCTCAATTCCTACAGCCTGAGGGATTTGAATCTTGCCTCCACATGTGTGGAAGCCCTCTATTCCATCTCCTGAGGGACAACCTGATCGAGGGGTACAAGATTATGAGGGGCACGGACAGGGTGGATAGGGAGCAGCTGTTCCCCTTAGTTGAAGAGTCAGTCACAAGGGAGCATAAGTTCAAGGTGAGGGGCAGGAGGTTTAGGGGGGATGTGAGGAAAAACTTTTTTATCCAGAGGGTGGTGACGGTCTGGAATGCGCTGCCTGGGAGGGTGGTGGAGGTGGGTTGCCTCACATCCTTTAATAAGTAACTGGATGAGCAGTTGGCACCTCATAACATTCAAGGCTATGGGCCAAGTGCTGGTAAATGGGATTAGGCAGGTAGGTCAGGTGTTTCTCATGTGTCAGTGCAGACTCGATGGGCTGAAGGGCCTCTTCTGCACTGTGATTCTGTGATTCCTGGAATTCTGCATGTGATACTGATCGGAGCTGCCAACTCTACTTGGGTGGATTCTTGAAGTTATCATCACATGACCTCAAGGTACCCAGTTGCCCTGCCTTCCACACTCTTGTCATTGGTCCATTCTCTGAGGACAATACGGTAGAACAGCCAATCAGAAAGCAAGCAGAATATTTGCTATTTGATTGGATGAATCTTGACTGTTGGTCAAACGACTTGTTTCTCCATGTTCAATATTTTTATCATTAATAATGAAAATGTCAGGGAGAATGAAACAAACAATATGATTTTGTTTATTGTCCATGTTCTTTACTCCTGAGTGTTAGTTATCACTGAATCCAGGAGATTAATATTCAATTCCTGACATTTCAGGATAGCCTGGGATGGTTGGTAACACTACACAGAGGATTAACCTGATCATTGAGCCTCCCTCATCTCTTGCCATCATTTCTCTGCCTCGCTATTATCCAGACTGCTCTCCTTCTCACTTCTCCCCCTTTCCTCTCTTAACCTCAAATCACCCCTCCCTGTCCCCGCTCGCCCACTCTCCCTCCTCTCATCATCACTCGGGAGTCAAGGCAACATTTCCTGTCCTCAGCTGGTTCCATCCCTTTCCTCAGTCTCCTCTTCCTCGATCTCCTCTTCCCTCAATCTCCTCTTCCCTCGATCTCCCCTTCTGTCAGTCTCCCCTTCCCTTAGTCTCCCTTTCCCTCGATCTCCCCTTCCTTCAGTCTCCCCTTCCCTCGGTCTCCCCTTCCCTCGATCTCCCCTTCCCTCGATCTCCCCTTCCCTCAGTCTCCCCTTCCGTCAGTCTCCCCTTTCCTCAGACTCCCCTTCCCTCGATCTCCTCTTCCCTCAGTCTCCCCTTCCGTCAGTCTACCCTTCCCTCAGACTCTCCTTCCCTCGATCTCTCCTTCCCTCAGCCTCTTCTTCCCTCTGGCAATGTTTGTGTTTTCAAAACTCAAGCCTGAGTTCTCACTTTGTACCTGGTCTTTATCCTCTGAACCTTTGCCTCAGAATATCGGGGACGAGAAAGAGGAACCAAAGGAGGGCTGTCTATTTATCCAGTACCTCAAGACATCCCAAAGTGCTTCACAGACGATAAAGTGTTTTTGAAACGTAGTCACAGTTGTAATGAAAGAAATATGGCAGCCAATTTGCACACAGCAGCTCCCATAAACAGCAATGCATAATGACCAGATGATCAGCTTTTCTTTAGTGCTATTGGCTGAGGGTTAAATATTGGCCAGGACATCGGGGTGAACCCTCCTGCTCCACTTCAGAATAATAGCCTTTTACTTCCACCTGAGAAGGCATACAGGGCCTCAGTTTAGTCTCATCCAAAAGACAGCACCTCCGACAGTGCAGCATTCCCTCAGTACTGACCCTCTGACAGTACAGCACTCCCTCAGTACTGACCCTCCGACAGTGCAACATTCCCTCAGTACTGACCCTCTGACAGTACAGCACTCCCTCAGTACTGACCCTCTGACAGTGCAGCATTCCCTCAGTACTGACCCTCTGACAGTGCAGCATTCCCTCAGTACTGACTCTCTGACAGTGCAGCACTCCCTCAGTACTGACCCTCTGACAGTGCAGCACTCCCTCAGTACTGACCCTCTGACAGTGCAGCACTCCCTCAGTACTGACCCTCGGACAGTGCAGCACTCCCTCAGTACTGACCCTCTGACAGTGCGGCACTCCCTCAGTATTGTACTGGGAGTGTCGGCCTAGGTTGTGTGCTGAAGTCTCTGGAGTCTGACTTGAAGTCACAGAACTGAAGACCCAGGACCTACGATTGGTCTGGTGACCCCGGAATAAGCGAGGCACTGATCAGCTTTGTCTGTAACTCTGCAAACAGCTGATACTCTCCTGGGAGAATTGGACAGGAGGAGAAGAACGTTCAGAACAAAAATACAACACAGGAGGTGTCTAACTGGCCTCTGAGGCAGGGTCTGAAGATGATTGCTGTTTATATTGAATCTTTCTGTGTCGTCCCCTATGCTCCGTCCCTCGGGGAAACTATCTGAACGTTTCAATTTATATTCTTAAGATGTCATTAGGTTTGCTGATCTTCCTTGATATTCAGTGGACATTACTCCATTGTAGTGTTTGGAGGAAATGTCATGTCTTCCCAATCCGCACAGACAAGGAATCAATGGAATAATTTCGATGCAGTCAGTTCGGAGAGGGCTCTTGCTGATGACATCCAGGCCCAGCCTGGTTCAGTTAATATGTGTGACCGATGTAGCATCATGAATGGGTGCAGGATAGTAAATCAATATTGCAACTCCTCAGCTGACACCAAGGCGTAGTTAACCCCTCAGTGACTGGGCGTGCGCGTGATTGGTGTGTCGCTCTGGGGGATTCTGAAGCCTGTTCTAACATGCAGTCCTGCCACAGACTCTCCTGCATCAGGAAATTGTGGGGTTGTCCCTGTGATATTCTGTTATATATCAGGCTGTGTGTGAGGGGAGGCTGGAACGGAGAGTTAGGGAAGGCTCAGTGATGTGGAGAGCTCTTGTTCATTACAGTAACAGCCAGCAGGAACTTTCAACCCATTAAACATCCCCAAAGTATTTTCACAGGATGCCTAATAAAACATAAATCTGACAGCAAGTCAGGTCAGGAGATATTCTGACAGGTGATTGGTCAAAGAGGAAGGTTTTAAGGACAGTGTTTAAAAAGGAGAGAGAGGTGGAGAGATGGAGATTGAGTTTTAAGGAGGGAGTTCCAGAGTTTCAGACTCAGACGGCTGAAAGCCTGGAAATGACGGAGTGACAAAACTCCAGGATGCTCATGAAGCCAGAATCATCCATCAAATCTCCTCTCAACCTTCCTTTTTCCAAGGAAGACAGTCCTAACTTCTCCAGTCTATCTTCATAACTGAAGTTCCTCATCCCTGGAACTATTCTTGTGAATCTTTTCTGCACTCTCTCCAATGCCTCCACATCCTTCCTAAAGTGCAGCACCAAGAATTGGGTGCAATACTCTTGTTGAGGCTGAACTAGCGTCTTATACACATTCAATATAACCTCTTTGTACTCCATACCCCTATTAATAAAGTCTAGGATACTGTATACTTTATTAACCACTCTCTCAACCTGTCCTGCCACCTTCAATGACTTATACACATACGCACCCAGGCTCCTCTGCTCCTGCACCCCCTTCAGAGTTGTACCTCCTATTTTACACTGTCTCTTCAAGTTTTTCCTACCAAAATGAATCACTTCACATTTTTTTGCGTTGAACTTCATCTGCTGTCTATCTGCCCACTCCACCAACTTATCTATGTCCTTTCAAATTCTACGTTATCCTCCTCACAGTTCACAATTTCCAAGTTTCATATCTTCCACAAATTTTGAAAACTGTGCCCTGTCACAAAGGTCTAGGTCATTAACAAGAATCAGGAAAAGCAAGGGTCCCGACACTGACCCCTGGGGAACTCCACTACAAACCTTCCTCCAGCCCGAAAGACATCCATTAATCACTACTCTGTTTCCTGCCACTCAGCCAATTCTGTATCCATGTTGCTACTGTCTCTTTTATTCCATGAACTATAACTTTTCTCACAAGTCTGTTGTGTGGCACTGCATCAAATGCCTTTTGGAAATCCATGTACACCACATCAACAGCACTGCCCTCATCAACCCCCTGTTACCTCTTCAAAAAACTCCAGCAAGTTAGTTAAACACAATTTTCCCATCACAAATCCACTTTGGCCTTCCTTAATGAACCCACATTTGTCCATGTGACTCAGCCTGCAACACAGCCCCCAGCTTCCCCACCATTTCTCTTATTGGAACAAAACAATTACTAGATCCCAAAAGGACCAATCTTCACCCTTTTTCCTAATTGTTAAAAAATATTATTCACTCATGGGATGTGAGTATCATTGGCAAGGCCAGCCCATCCCTAATTGCCCTTGAGAAGGTGGTGGTGAGCTGCCTTCTTGAACCACTGCAGTCCATGTGGTGTAGGTACACCCACAGTGCTGTTAGGGAGGGAGTTCCAGGATTTTGACTCAGCGACAGTGAAGGAACGGTGATATGTATACCATTCTCCAGCCCCAACATGCTTCACATTGATAAGTGCTGAATTCACACAGTTGAACTCTACATCTCCACTGCTCCCTGTGCATTGAAGACATCCTGGGAAATGAATATTGCGATTCCTAGCACTCAGTCAGATGCAGTCCACCTTAGGCTGGGAATGGTAACAGTCTACATTTTCAACACAGGAGAGACAAATCCATAATTTCACATTATTCCTGTCAAATGTATAAAATCTCAATTCCTATTCACTTCTTTAATTTCTCCTCGTGTCTCTGTTGCTTCTTATGCTGATCAACTTAAATCCGTGTCCCTCTGGTTCTCGATCCATCCGCCAATGGGAATGGTTTCTCCCTATCTATTCTGTCCAGACTCCTCATAATTTTGAACACCCCTATCAAATCTCCTCTCAACCTCCTCTTCTCTAAAGTGAACACGCTCAGTTTATTCAATCTCTCCACGTAACTGAACTCCCTCATCCCTGGAACCGCTCTCGTGAATCTTTTCTGCACTCTCTCCAAACCCTTCACATCCTTCCTAAAGTGCGGTGCCCAGAACCGGACACAACACTCCAGCTGAGGCTCAGCCAGTCTTTTATG